>OZ025301.1:221815131-222390131 GCA_964019185.1 Maratus speculifer
ATAATGAATTATATGTGATAGGCTTTATTAACGGAATTCAGTGCCGTATGATTGTCGATACAGGAGCCAATGTAACAATAATAACAGAAGATTTGGCTCGAAAATTGAAATGTAAACTCACCTGGACTCCACCATGCGTTACCCTGCAAACTGTGACGGGCGACAAGATAGTCATATATGGAAAGACCAATTTAACCATCAACTTTGGAGGAAAGAAATATTATCATACGGCATATGTGGCTGACATAACAGATCCTTGCTTAATCGGGCTAGATTTTCTGAAGACGTTTGGCTTCAAACTTGATTTCAAAAATAACAAAATGCTCTCAAAATTTGAAGAAATAAGTCTTTTTGGATTAAATAACGAAATTGAATGTAAACAAATAGCAATAGCCAAAAAAGACATCAATCTAGATCCAAGAACAGAATTTTTAGTTCCAGCTGTAATTAAAAATGAAACTAATTACCGATTTGGCCATATAGATTATCCAGGAGACAATTGTACACAAGCAGGAGTATTGGTGGCTTCTTCTGTAATAGACGTCTCGAAAAAGACCATTCCAGTCAGAATTGCTAACATCAGTGATAAGACGAGGACTATCAAGAAAGGAGAGGTGATAACATCATGTGCTCCTGTGACGTGCATAAGTCAAAATTCCAGTCACTCTGAGAAATCTTCAGATAATTTAGTCAAGGATTTGTTACAAAATACAGACTTAGATCCAAAACAGATGCACGCTGCGGAAAATTTAATTAGGGAATTCCAAAGTTTATTCTCCCAAACATCTGAAGATTTTGGACGAACCAAAATGGCACAACACCGAATTGATACTGGAGATCACTCACCTATTAAACAACACCCTAGACGATTACCTTTTGCCAAGCAAGAAGAGGTGCAAAATTTAATTAAGGATATGGAAGAAAATGACGTCATCGAACCATCGACAAGTCCATGGGCGTCTCCCATTGTATGAAAGAAAGATGGTTCAACAAGATTTTGTGTAGACTACCGCCGACTGAATGACGTCACTAAAAAGTATAGTTACCCTCTACCAAGGAACGACGACACTCTCGACACACTTGCGGGCAACACCTGGTTCTCGACTCTGGATCTGAAGAGTGGTTACTGGCAGGTAGAGATCCATCCGGACGACCGCGAGAAGACTGCCTTTACAACGGGACATGGATTAAGGCAGTTCAAGGTAATGCCTTTTGGTCTGTGTAACGCACCTGCAACTTTCGAACGGCTTATGGAAATGGTTCTCCGGGGGCTGTCATATGAAGCATGTCTTGTTTATTTAGATGATATCATAATCATAGGAAAATCTTTTGATGAACATCTGAACAACCTCAGGCGGGTGCTACAATAATTAAAGGAAGCTAATTTGAAGTTAAGCCCTTCGAAGTGCAGTTTGTTTCGAAATGAAGTCGCTTACCTTGGACACATCATTTCAGCGGAAGGAATTAGGACTGATCCAGAGAAGATATTGGCTGTGAAAAATTGGAATCGTCCAGCAGATGTTCACCAGCTTCGGAGCTTTGTAGGATTATGCACCTATTACGGAAAATTTGTCAAAGGCTTCTCGATCATTGCAAGACCACTTCATAAATTAACAGAAGCCAATCAAAAATTTATGTGGACACAGGAATGTGACGCTGCTTTCGAAAAGCTTAAGGAGGCCTTAACATCTACTCCAATTCTGTCATATCCTCAAATCGATAAACAGTTTATACTTGATACGGATGCAAGTCACGAAAGCATTGGCGCTGTACTGTCCCAGGAAATCGACGGCCAGGAGCGTGTTATCGCCTATTTCAGTAAGTGCTTATCAAAGGTAGAGCGAAACTACTGCGTAACAAGAAAAGAGCTTCTTGCTGTAGTGAAAGCCATAGACCATTTTCATCACTATCTTCACGGTCGAAAATTCCTGATCCGAACTGATCATGCTTCTCTTACTTGGCTATTGAAGTTTAAGAACCCTGAAGGCCAGATAGCCAGGTGGATACAAAAGCTTCAAGAGTACGATATGGAGATACGCCATCGAAAAGGCTCATCACATGGAATTGCAGATGCTCTCTCAAGAAGACCCTTCTCAGAAAATTGTAGATACTGCGACCGGGTTGAGAAGAAATTTAATGTCAGAGGTCCTATAGTAAGACAAGTTACAACTGGGTTTACATCATCGCAAGATCCGGGGAGTGACGAGAGCCTGCGAAAGATCAACTTGCTGATCCTGAAATTAAGCCAATTCTAGAGCTGAAAGAGGAGTCCAACGGGAAACCCAGTTGCAAGACATGGCCCATTACCATCCTACGACTAAACGCTATTGGGTTCTCTAGGATTCCCTACATTTGAAGAACGGTATCTTGTATCGAAAATGGGAGTCTGACGGTGGAAAGACATGTAGATGGCAACTACTACTTCCTAAGTCGAGAATTTCTATGGTCCTTCAAGAACTTCATGGTAGTCCTACAAGAGGTCATTTTGGTATAATGAAGACCCTGCAAAAGGTTCGAGAGCGTTTCTACTGGAATAATGTTCGCAGTGATGTGGAAAAGTGGTGTCGAACTTGTGACACCTGTGTAGCACGTAAAGGTCCAAAGAGGCTCACCCGTGGACGATTGCAGCGTTATAATGTAGGAGCTCCTTTCGAACGAATTGCTCTAAACATCCTGGGTCCTCCTAGAACATCTGATGGCAATAAGTACATCCTCGTTGTCATGGACTACTTCACTAAGTGGCCTGAAGCCTACGCCATTCCTAATCAAGAGGCGGTAACCGTAGCGGATATTTTCGCAATTCCTTCTGGATTAGCGACATGCCCGATACATTAAATATTCTCTTGCTATTTTATTTTAAGTAAGCTGCAATCAAATGATGAACACTTTTTATTCTTCTTTTTGACAACATATTTCAGGATATTTTTAGGATCTCTCCTACATTTTAAGGATAGAACATAATATTTTTAAGCTCACATTTTCAACATACGGTGGTTCACACACAAAATTACATCTAAGTGATTTCACTTCACTTCAGAAATAGGAAGTGTCAAACTTGGAGCGACATCTATATTTTATTTTAATTTACACACATTTTCGACACTCCCCACCTGATAATTTTCACAATTATCACCTTATGTTACATATACAATTTCTTACCTTTTAGAAAATATGAGAAAATCATTAAATAAACATTCTTAATATAAGTTGAAAATATATGTTTCTTACCAATATGTACAACATAACATACCTGGCCAGGATTTTTGCAAGAACTTTTATAGAATAACATAATAGATGCAATAATAATAATGTAATAATAAATAAATCAGTATTTACAGTATAAAATAAATATTAAAATTATAATAAAAATATAATGCAATAAAAAATATTAATGGTAATTACATATTTACATAAACCTAATACTAAATTGAAATGTTATATGCACAGAAAATTTTATTTACAAATTATATAATTAATCAGCAATTTCAAAAGGATATATAAGTTGAATGGGTCGTCTTAAATTTCCTCTTTTGGTCTTGACGACACAAGATCTGACTAGTCCATCACGACCTCTGTTGACCTCAATAATTCGTCCTAAGTTCCATAAGAATTTTGACTTACTTACACCTTCAATTAAAACAATGTCATTAATTTTTAAGTCTCTCTGAGCAATAGGAGTTCCGAAGGAATGCAGACTTTTTGTTGCAAGTAAATACTCAGTCTTCCATTTTTCCCAAATCTGGCTCAAAAGTTTTGTTTGATACACTTTCCTTTTAATTAAACTAGTCCTAGTTACAGAGGTATTGAACAGTTCGTTAAAATTAAAAGGATATTCTACTTTGTGTCCAGCGAGCAAGAAATGGGCAGGTGTTAGTGGTTCAGGTTCAGCGTAGTCATCATAAACGTACGTCAGAGGCCTATGGTTGAGTGCATTTTCTACCTCAACAAGCACAGTCATAAGCTCTTCGAAAGTTAGTAAAGCTTTTCCTAAGATTTTTCTTAAAGGGTCCTTAATGCTTTTCATGAGCCTCTCATAAAAGCCTCCCCACCATGGGGCAAGCTCAACTATGAATTTCCATGTTATTTTTTCAGAAGATATAAAATCTTGAAAATCTTGGTGCTTAATTATGTCAAAGAAATATTGAATTTCTTTATTAGCACATTTAAACGTTTTGGCATTGTCAAAGTAGAATATACGGCAGTTTCCTCTTCGGCTAAGAAAACGCCTAAGTGCCAAAATAAATTTGTTAGTTGACAAATCTGAAACTAGTTCCAGGTGGACAGCACGAGTGACAGCGCAAGTGAAGAGGGCTATGTAAGCCTTGTCGGTGTTGTCCCCATTTTTTACATAAACAGGACCGGTGAAATCCACGCCAGAAACGGAAAATGCAGGTGTTTCTGAGATCCGATCTCTAGGAAGTTGCGCCGTCATTTGTTTTGCTGGCTTCACTGCGTATTTTCTACACACGAGGCATTTGTTGATGGCCTTTTTTACAGTTTGCCACCCCTTGGGAATCCAATAATTTTGCCGCAATTTACATAGTGTAGCAGCAACCCCACCATGAAGCATTTTGTTGTGCTCGTGTAATATTAGCAATTCTGTAAATCGCGATTCCTTTGGAAGGAGGATTGGATGCTTTTCTCCGTAGGTATAATTACTCTCGTTTATTCTCCCCTTTATTCTTAACATATCATTCTCATCAAGAAACGGTGCTAACGATAGTATGCTAGACTGTTTTTGAAGCTCACTCTTTGATTTTAGTGAGTCTATGTCTGATTTATAAAACTGTTTCTGGATTGCCTTAATGCAGACTATTTCTGCTTCTTGGATTTCATCAGCAGATAAGGGACCATCGTCCACAGGTAATTTTCTTATTTTCCTTATAAAGCGTTTAACCCATGCAATTATTCGAAGTAATTTTAGCATGCTACTAACATTTTCTGAAAGTTTCACCAAATCATTATTTTCAGTAATGCAGTTATTAATTAGGATATTTTTCGTACGTTCTAATATGTTGTCATTATCTGAAACACTTTTCGATTGTACAGGCCATTCTGAGGAATTTGGCAACCAAGGAGGTCCAAACCACCATAATGGATTATCTTTCAAAAATTTCAATTTTAAACCCCTGGTTAATAAGTCGGCTGGGTTATCTTTACCTGCGCAATGATTCCAATTTTTCGGATCAGATAATTTTTGTATTTCTATGACTCTGTTACATACAAATGGTTTCCAGTCTTTTGCTGAACTTTTGATCCAGCTTAAAACAATTTTCGAGTCTGTCCAAAAAAATGCATTATCACAATAGTTATGAAATATTTCATTCAAACACTTATAGATCTTCACTGCTACAACTGCTCCCATTAACTCCAGACGAGGTAATGTTAGACTTTTAAGAGGAGCAACACGTGATTTTGACATTATAAGAGAAGTTTTTGCTTCGCCGTTTTTGTTCATATATTTAAAGTATGCAACAGCTTCATATGCTTTATTACTAGCATCGCAAAATATATGCACAGTTACATCTGTTGGATTTGCACCTCCCATAAAATATCTTCTATCTATTGATATGTTTTTTAAATCTTGAACTTCCACTAACCAATTTCGAAATTCACTATCTAGATCTGCAGGAAGTTTTTCGTCCCATTCCAGCCCGTTAAGCCATATTTTTTGCATTAACAACTTAATTCTGATGATAAAGGGGGCTACATATCCAGCGGGATCATAGATTTTGGCAGCAGTACGCAGGACTGATCTTTTAGTGGCCAAATAAGTGTTGGTTGAAATATCTTGCAATTCTGATGAATCAATTTTTATAATGTCTTTATTTGTATCCCATTCCAGTCCCAATAACACAGACCGCTCAGATGGGTTATCTAACATACCGTTTTGTTTCCACATATCTTTTAATTCTTTAGAATTTGAATTAAATTTGCGCAAGTTCATACTAGCGTCCTTAAGTATAATACTAGCATTGGAAGAAAGCTTATAAGCATTTTCCTCTGTATCTGCTCCGGCATACAGATCATCAACATACATAGAGTTATTTAACATCTCAAAAACCTCAGGATAAAATTCATTATATTTTTTAACATGTGCTTTAATTGTGGCTGCTAAGACAAAAGCGCTACACCGAATTCCAAATGGTAAACGTATCATATTCATTATCTTAAAATATTTAGAGTCATCATTATTAAACCAAAGAAATTTTAAGTATTTTCTATCTTCCTTCGCTATTTCTATCATTAAGTATGCTTTCTCAATGTCGGAAGAAAAAGCAACTTCATATGTCCGGAATTTAAGTATCATATCTAATAAATTAGGATTTAAATTTGGACCTGCTACTAAAAGATCATTTAAAGATTTCGCATGATTTTCCTTTGAGGACGCATCAAAAACGATCCTTTTGCGCGTAGTTTCTTTATCTGGTCTTAAAACAGCCTTATGTGGCATATAGTACCCAGACAATAACGCATCATTTTTACATTCTTCTACAATTCCTTCACGGAGCTGCTCATCGATAACTTTCTTATATTCAGCGCATATTGCTTTATTTTTATTCAATTTTTCCTTCAAATTATCGAACCGCTTTTTAGCAATGCAAAAATTATTATTAATTTCACGTGGACTCGCATCCCAAATCAGATTAGTTATGTACCTGTTATTTTTGTATTGCAATTTCCTCTCAAAATCTTCTATTAACAGTTTGTCCCTTTGGGACAATTCGTCACTTTCGTCCGAAATACCAATAGAATCAATTTCCCAAAATATTCTTAAATCATTTATTTCAACTGCATTTTTCATTACCGCAATATTTTGAGAACAACTGTTTCCATTTCTTCATTCCTGTCCCGTAATTACCCATCCAAAAACTGTTTTTACAGCTCCTGAATCTTTACTAATGGATACTCGTTCATTTAAGATAAATTCCCAAAATAGGTCTGATACAATTAATATTTCAACATTTATTAAAATCTTTTCCTACACAAGCATCCGCCATTTCCATTTTATTATCCCTCATAAATTCTCTAATTTGTGCAGATGGTTCGTACATCTCGGCACCTGATATTTTAGGAACAACAAGCACTCGCAGTTTAGTTCTGAAAGATTGATCTAAGCTTTTAATTTCGACTTCTATTATTGGATATACCTTTTCTACCGCGCTCGGCATTCCGAAAGAATACACTGATAAAATCTCCTCACCTATTGGTTTTAAATTCAAAGCTTCCACCAAATCCACAGTAACGAATGTCCGCTGACTTCCATTATCCAAAAGTATTCTAGTTAATTTTGAATTTTGATTAGAACTTGCAATAACCTTACACGTTTGTAAATAAACATTTTTA
The DNA here is from genome assembly GCA_964019185.1 of Maratus speculifer. NCBI lineage: Eukaryota > Metazoa > Arthropoda > Arachnida > Araneae > Salticidae > Maratus > Maratus speculifer. Next base: position 221,822,479 of record OZ025301.1, read on the forward strand.
GAACATGTCATGTTATTATTACAATGTGAAACAGAACTAACAATTTCGGAACTAGAATTGTTTACATTTACTGTCGCCTCAAATCCAGAATTAGGAGACTCCGAATTTTGTTGCGTATTGCCTATTCTATCATCTTGAGTAGTATTTAACCCTCTGCTGTTTTTTGTACAAATAGAACCATGATGATATTGATTTTTACACTTAAAGCATGATAATTTACTTCTACACTTTTTGCTGACGTGAAAAAATTTAAAGCATTTAAAACAACGATTAGAATTTTTCAATATTTTGAATTTTTCTTGCGGCGGCAGACTACATTTGAATGAGTCATGGGGAGCAGAACAAAATATACAGGATAGAATTTGTGCATTCAAAGCGCTCGCAGAATTTGAACCTTTGAAATAATTTTTATTACTTTGCTTCTCGGGAGGACCTGTATACTTTCGTTTAGTTTCTTTAAAATGACTTAGCATAAGGGAAGATTCCCGACACTCAATTTCAATTTTTAAATATCGCAAAAGTTCCAAAACATTAAATTCATTTTCATCTGATTTCTTCAAACGTTTTCTATTAAAATTTAGAGCGAGATCATCTGGAATTAATCTAATCAGAATGGGATATAAAAGATGACCGTACATTTCCGTCGTTACATTTAACGATTCTAAACTTCGAATTTGAATTTCTACTATGTCATATAATTTTCTCAACTCAAAAATATTTGTTGAGTCCTTGACGGGATTAAGATTTAACAACTTTGACATATGCCCGTTAACCACTAATTCTTGTCTCCCAAACCTTTGTTCTAATAACTTTATTCCTTTTTCATAATTTTCCTCGGACAAAGCGAAACCATTCACAACATTGAACGCGACCCCTCCCAAAAGAGTCTTTAAATATGAAAATTTATCTATTTTAGACAAAGTTTCGTTTTTATCAATCGAGCTTTGAAACTGATTCCAAAACTCCATCCACAAACACGGATCACCGTAATATTTTGCAATCGCGATCTTAGGCAATTTTACTGTTACATTATTAAATTTTAAATTATTATTTCCCGTATTTGCAAATGATTCATTTGAATTATTAGATATAACCCTCTGAGGTGTACTATCGGGACTGGAAAGAGTATTTTGTTTAGAATAATTATTAACTTTTATTATCGCATTAATTTTACTAATCCAGCTTGTTATTTTCTGATTATATTCAATAGTGCTTTGAACCTCATTTTCAAAGTCTTTTTCTTCATTAATTGCATTTTTTTTTTCATTATCAAGAGGTTTTAATTCTTTACTCATCTGATCTAAATATAAAATAATTTCCTCTAATGAGGTTTCTGAAGAATTTTCCAAATTTTCACTTTCGATTTTATTTATATATTTAGTTACCGCTGTTCTTAAAATAGCTCTTTCTTTTTTCAGCTTTGCTAAATCATTCATGTTTAATTATCAATAATATCAGAATAAGAACTATTCAAAATCAATTTAAACATTAAATCATACAAATTTCTTTCTTATCACAATTAATATGTGACTTTCACTTTCAATAATAAATAATCAGAATTGTTCGAAATAAACAGTTGAAACAAGTTGTTCAAATTAAAATAAACATTTTCCTTTTTCAAGAATCATTCAAAGAGTTTTTTTTTTTCATTACTTTAGGAATAAATGTTTTTTACTGAAAATAATCAAATTGCTTACTTCTTGTCGACCGATGGCACCATTTCGCAATTCCTTCTGGATTAGCGACATGCCCGATACATTAAATATTCTCTTGCTATTTTATTTTAAGTAAGCTGCAATCAAATGATGAACACTTTTTATCCTTCTTTTTGACAACATATTTCAGGATATTTTTAGGATCTCTCCTACATTTTAAGGATAGAACATAATATTTTTAAGCTCACATTTTCAACATACGGTGGTTCACACACAAAATTACATCTAAGTGATTTCACTTCACTTCAGAAATAGGAAGTGTCAAACTTGGAGCGACATCTATATTTTATTCTAATTTACACACATTTTCGACAGATATACTGGTTCAACACTGGGTTTCCAGATACGGAGTTCCTCTTCAAATCCATTCCGATCAAGGAAGAAACTTTGATTCGGCTGCGTTTAAGGAAATGTGCGGACTACTCGGCATTTACAAAACTCGAACTACACCTCTACATTCGCAATCGGACGGCATGGTGGAGCGGTTTAATCGTACCATCCTAAATAGCCTCTCCCTCCTGGTGTCTAAAGATCAACAGGACTGGGACAAGAAATTACCTCTGTTCCTGCTTGTCTACAGGAGTGCTGCATGAGGCTACTGGTTATTCCCCTTCTCAAATGCTCTTTGGTCGTGATCTTCGTCTACCTGCTGATCTTTTGTTTGGCCGTCCTCCTGATGCTCCTTTATCGCCCGAGGAGTACGTGGCTGAACTCCAGGCACGGATTGAGGAGATTCATCGTCTAGCGAGGAACCGATCGGACTGGCATCTGAAAAGATGAAGACACGGTACGACAGAAAGGCAACTGGACATGAGTTCAACGAAGGTGACAAAGTTTGGTTGTGGAATCCCATACGCCGTAAGGGACTGTCGCCAAAATTACAAAGAAACTGGGACGGTCCTTACACAGTCGTCAACAGGCTGAATGACATCGTCGTACGCATACAAAAATCGCCACACGCCAAACCCAGTGTCGTACACTATAACCGACTAGCGTCTTATTTTGGCCAAAGTGATTAGAAATTCAAAACAGGAATTTCAGACCATGGTCATGAAAGTCATTTTTTGTAAATATGTAAATAGTAATTAGTTCTTATTTATGTAAATTTTATTATTATTGTTATTATTTATTTATTTATTTGTTTGTTTATTTATTTTAAGTGTTTTCCTCTAACTCAAGGATTGCACTGCCCGGGACGTGCAGTCTTTGAGGAGGGGGTAGTGTTACGAATTTTGTAAATAGTTAGTGTTTGTACTGTAAAATAATGTAAATAATCTTATAAAGCTCCATTCCTTTACTAATATTAGTTTTTGTTACATTGTCTCTGTTATCAAGCAAACTTGTCTATTATTTTCAGTGAATGTCTATATCAGCTTGTCGAAATAATAAAGATATCGCCAAGTTGGCGTCACTTTTGACGACTAATTTTGGTCGCCAAATTTGGCGATATATCGCCAAGTTGGCGACAAACTTGGCGATTGTTGGCGATGGTAACCTTCCCTCTCTATGGTAACCCCCCGTTAGGTATGCTGATACATTGAATGTTTTTCCTTTGTTTCTGGATTTTTCGAGAAGCCTGTGGAAACTTCGGCGCATGCTACGAGCCTATATAAGGAGAGCAATACGAGCTGTTATTATTATTATTTACCAGTCAGTCATTGAGTGAGCTGCGATTGTAAGCAAGTTTGCTTGAGTTTCATCTATGTTGTTTTGAATGTTATTAAGTGTTGAGACGTTGTATAAAGAGTCTCTGGGATCTAAAGCTGTACTATTACGATAGATTTGAACAGTTATTTTTGAATATCTAATAATATTTGTGAGTTTCGAAGACTCTGTTGTTCTGAAGGTCTGTAAATAAATTATTTTCTACTTTTCTAAGAGCAAGAGTTTGAAGTTGTCTAACCATAAGATCAAAAGAACCCTATATACGCTGCAACATTATTTATACTATTATTATTATTATATTACAAATTATTTTATTACATAATTGTATAATACATATAAAATATATAATTACAAGAATAATTATAATAACTATAAAAATACTAGGCATTACTTCAGAATCAAAACGAAACTAAACGTGCCATATCAGTTGTCACATTTTGAGATTGAGAATAAACACCCAGAAAAATTCAAATATCTTTAGAATTATATAGATTTCAGATCTACAACTTGGAGCCATGTTTTACGGGGGCGGTGGACATTTATTTGAGGAAAATCTTCTATAGCAAAAACCTCGCAAAAAAGGATCCTCGCAATATATATAGAACCATTATACAATACTAGAATTTATCATCAAAATATGGAATAACTCATTAAATAACAAACTACATCAAAGAGAGGAATTGGCAAAAATTGGAACAAAATTGAAAATGTGGTACTTAGCTCGCTATCAAGGGTAATGCAAACAGACACATTAATTGCGATTAATTTCTGATTAGAAAACAGGATAAACCTAAAAATGATTATATATATAGATTACGTCTGATAATATTCATTTTAATTAAAATTCACTAAAACCACAGCTAATACAAATAACTAAATTAAAAACATAACAGCATTATAATAATTTCATAAAACGTTTCGGATTCCTTCTAAACCCTTCATTACTTATTTCAACGTATTAGTCAATCAGATTTTAAAAATACAACACATAGAAAAAATCATATCAAGTTGCCAAAAAAAGGAAAGATATCTAGTTAATTAGATAGCATAGTGTATTTTCCTTTTTTGGCGACTTGATATGATTTTTTCTATGTGTTGTTATTTTTAAATCTCATTGATTTATATTTTGAAATAGCTGATGATGGGTTTAGAAAGAATCCGAAACGTTTTATGAAATTGTTTTAATGCTTTTATGTTTTTAATTTATTTATTTGTATTGTCTGTGATTTTAGTGAATTTTAATTAAAATTAAAATACATTATTTACCTTTTTGTGGCTCATTAAATGATCACTTCGGTTTCCAGAAAGTTCATTTCTGGTTTATACTTTTGGGTTCTGGTTTATATATTTTTTATTCTATAACTTTGCTTATAATTATCACTGAATCAAAAGTAGGTTTTATTGAATTCCTAAAAATTTCAACTTTAATTTAGCAATAAAAAATGTTATTTTATTTTATTTTTTTGGCAAACGGAGCGATTTGAGGATAGGCACATACTTTTAAACAATTAATAAATAGATATAAAACATTTTTTACACTCTAAATTTATGAACAAGAAATTACTTATAAAATCTTTAAGAAACTTAACAAAAACTACATACCTCTTGACCACAGCTTTTACAATTTCGTGTCAGCAAAATAACTTACACCATGAAATTTGGACTGCTTATATATTTATCATAAATTATCGTCATGGTGATTACTGCTGTATATTTTAAAGTGTTTCTGAAAATATCCCTTTGTGCAGATGTTTAAGTTCTGAAGGCATTTTTTGTAATGTTCAATGTATGAATCGATTAATCGAAAAGATTCTTAGGCTTTAATTGACTACATTGGAGCATTTATTTGTTTTTTTTAAATCTCAAATATCATGTCTCAAATATCGTACATGATGCCGACTTGTACTTCGATTTGAGTTTATTGTGTGTGTTTTATTTTACTTTATATGTAGTCCTCATTTTTCAAAAATGCATTTTATAAAGAAATATTGAATGATATTTATTTCCATTTTCCATGAAATTCCTTGAATTTAATTCTTAATTCATATGCAAATCCATAGAATCATTTATCGTAGGAAAAAAATGAAGAATATTTGAGGTAAACAAACATTATGATTGCTTATAGAGGGAAGGGAATGGTTATTTGAGTGGGTTGAATTAGTTTATGTTCTTTAAAACTTCAAAAAATTATTCCAGTACTAGTATGGAGCTATATTACATAAATATATCGAATAAAAAGCATGTTTTAAGCTATATTATGCAGCTCAACCGTGTCTGTTCATAACACTGACATCATTTTGATGTTGCCAAGGGGAGACGATTAAATTTCGCTTCTAATGCAGTTTTATGTATTCTAGTTTATGTTGTATATTTTATTTTACTTTACCTGTGTTGTGTACAGTCACAGGTAAAGGTTTTGAATTCTTATTTATTTCAAACTTTAAAATAATTTATTTAAAATTAATTGATGAATTCAATTGAATTTTTATTATGTTTTCAACATTTTAAATTTTTATTTATCATTTATTTAAATGTTTATGCCGGAATTTTACAATAAACTGAAAAAAAAAACAGGTTTCAGCTCCCCCACCCCCCGTTCTGAAAAAATGTAATTATTATTATTATTATTATTATTATTATGGTATCGTTAATCGGTAGTTAAAGATCCTGCATAAAAAGATATTTATCACTGGTTGTTTGTGTTTTAAACTAGGCTGATTTTATTGTAATTTACTTCTGATGGGGACCCTGCATTAGAATTATTACTGTAATTTGCAACACTGCCAAGTTAAAATCATTGTATATCCTGTCAGTTTTTGTGTGTGTGTGTGTGCCTCGAGCAGAAAAGGCACAAATAATAAAAAAAAACCCTTAAATTTAAAAAAAAAATCAACCAGTTGGATTATGAGAAATGTATTTTTTTTTCAGTTATTATTAATCTATTCATTTGTATGTAATTTTTTCTCACATAATTCAGTTGTTTTAAACTTTAAAATAATCAGAAACCCTTAAAATGTATTAAAAACTACAAAATTTGTTTTAATTATATATTTTGCAGAAGGAGATTTACGTATATTTTAATTATAAGCCAAATTTCAACTTAGGCTTACCGAGTATCGAACCAGAGACGTTTCGAAGAAAAAACTGAGTCATTATACCACTACACTGCAAACAGTTTTAACGGGGAGTCTAAATTAATATTCGGTAACAAAGCGTAAATGGTTTCTACATTTTCTTTTTTGGCGTCGGATTCATTAGCTTATAAAAATAAATGGTTATTATTATTCGAATTCTCTCAAATGTTAATGGATCGTAAATACATCTAAAACCAAGCCTTTTTCAAATTTAATCTAAAAATATCTATATTAACGGTTAGACGAAATCGATAGAAACCGCAGCGATATCGCTCGATTCCTAATTACTTTGCCGAAGTTTCACATATTTTATTTTGTAAAAAATGTTTCTACCCTTCCAAACGTTTTGAAATATTTGTAGGTGATGTAAATCTGATCTATTGAGATTTTCTGTATAGACTGTATGAAAATGCGGACGTTTAGTTGCTTTTAACGTATTTTAACTTAAAATATTCATGACTTCATCAATTTTTAAGATATTAAATCCATTTAAATTTATTATAAATCTTCTTAATATTATCTAAGCTTCTATATTTACAAATCCTTATTGCAAAAATAAATAAATAAATAAATAAATAAATAAAAATAAAATAAAACGAAAATGAAAAAGCGTGGTGGAAGATTTAAAAAAAAAATCCACAACTGCGTCGATTCTTCAGATGTCAAATCCGATTAAATTTATCATGCATCTTCTCAATATTATAAATGTTTATATAGATAAGTTTTTGATAGGACATAATTATGGCAAAAACAAATTAAACAAAAATAGGAGTTGAAAGAAAAATCGTATTTAGGGTGTACACAAATCCAAACTACATATATTCTGACTCATTTTTAAATTCATTTTGCTCCCAAACACAACCATTTGCCAGGTTCTCTTATTTAGTATACAAAATGCGACGTATTGGTCAGTTTTTTTATAAAGGCAGAACTTATCTCAAAAAATGCTTCCATACTAGACATTTTGAAGAGGATTTCCGGAAGAGATCGTAGTTGAAAATTTGAGGATTTTAAATAACAAATTGCTTATTTTCTGACTCAATTTTTAATTCAATTTTTCTCTCAAACGTAGTTAATAGTCAGGTTTTTGATAAAGGCAAAATATATTTCAAAAAATGCAGTCAAAGTAGGCATTTTGAAGAGATTTCCTGAAACGATCGTCATTTAAGAATTGAGGATGTATTCAAATAACAAATTGCTTCTTTTCTGACTCATTTTTAAATTCAATTTTGCTCTCAGATACATTCAATTGGCAGTTTCTCTTATTTAGGAAATATATAATGTGCCGTGTTGGTCGATTTTTTTCATAAAGTCAAAATATATTTTTTAAAATGCTGTTAAATTGTTACTTTTGATCAAAATTTCGTTAAAGGTGATTCTGATAAAGCAGAAAAGGAGTTGCAGAAAAGAAGGATATTACAGAAAAGTTAAATTAAAAATTCTCCCGAAGCGGCCAAATAAAGTTGCTAAACTAGATTTATCTTTTAATAATATTTTATTTTTTGTTCTTGAAATGAGCACTTGACTTCAAAATCTACCTGTGTCTGTAGGTCAAGCCGACAGGGATTTTTATTTAACCTTAATTTTGAAATAAATCGCCATGTAAATTTTCATGTTTCTACCTTCAAAACATTTAAGGAAGTCAATGGATTTGTTGATTGTATACTTTTCTGACGACAAGCACAGTGATAAAAATTGACTTAGCTTTAAGGAAAGAAGTTCAAATATATTACCCTGAAAAAAGAGATTATTAACTCTATAGTAATTATAATTTTAGAATGTTTATCGTTTGTTTCACACATTGTTATTATTATTATTATTATTATTATTATTATTATTATTATTATTATTATTATTATTATTATTATTATTATTATTAGTTTTTTTTTTTTTTTTTTTTTTTTTTTTACTTTTGCTGTCTTAAACTTATAGCAAATCGAATAATTCTGCGTGAAAAACCCATTTAACCAAATTAAGGTGCGTAGCCCTTCTTTCCCCCATTTATACTTAACCATTAGACCCCCAAAACTAATTATGGAAGCCCCTTAGCAGTGAAGCTAGAAAAAAAATAGAAACAAATCGGATATTTGTATCAAGAGTTATCACGTTACGTAAGTACCTATACACATACATAACTGGTAGGCATATTACCTCTTAAGTTTTGATAGGCTATGATCTTAAAACGAAATTGCAATAAAGCGGAAATCTTTTAAGATTTGGTTTAGTTTGGTTTGGTTTATTTTAGCCGTCTGATTATCTACACTTGGGATATAGGACCAGGGATAGTGTGCCCTTCGTGATGGTCTTTCTAAGGGACCCTAACCCGTATTTACGCAAGGTTCGAAGAAAACCACGAAAACTCCGAGTGGTTAGGCCGACAGCCGCGATTGGATTCGAACCCAGCACCTGCCGTCTACCAGTTGAGAGGTCAGAACCTCTCGGCCACTGGTGGGGCCTTTTAAGAATGTGCCTCGAAGTAGACTTCGGTATATTTTGAATACAAGAAAACCGTTTAATTATGGAAACTTTTTTTTATAATTTGTTTAAAATATTTTTTGTGTGTTTTTAATCTTTTGTGTTGGAAGTTCTTTTCAATAATGTGGTTCATTGGTCAGTAACTCGATTATTGGCGATCTTGAAGATGGTGGTACAATCTTTATAGGGATCCGCTACCTCTATAACACTTAAAAATAAACTAGTTTACATTTTTTGATTTTTCTAAATATTTCCTTCATATAGGAATGTCAATAGTAAAATTGGACGGCTAAGGTTACAAATGCATGGTAAATAAAAAACTGTAATTAAAAAAAAATTCTTGGAAACTGGGATTTCTAGAACTTTTCATGTAATAGCAACACCAATAATTCATGTACCTGATGCACATTTACGTTGTAAATCAAAAATATGTGAAAGGATACTAAGAATTTTGCTTGAAACTACGATCCTAGAACTTTTCATGTAGCCGCAACCCTATTTACAGATAAAATTCTAGTAAGATTACTCTACTTTTAGTACATTATTTTGTAAAGCTACAGATTTCTGTAGCTTTAAAAAAACTTTCATTTTTTTAATGGATTTGTAGCGACATTAATTCACCTGATCTGAAAAATGGAAACTGATTCATAATTCAGTTCAAGGTTGTAGTGGTGAGTGAATGGAACGGGACAAAAACATTTCAAAGTTTTAGCGGATAGCGAGTTGAATGGAACATTGGCATCCTCTGGTTTGGCGTCCTCCGGTCCTGTGTGGCACGCTTTTGGCGAGAATGCAGATTGGCTGGAGATCTCAGTGGAACTTTACGATCACTTGTTGTAAGACTTCGTCGATGAAGTGTCACGTTGTTAAAAGCCGTGGATCGGCCATCAAATATAATATTTAATACGTTTTATTTACAATATGTTATTTATACAATTAAATTTTTATATGTTTAATAAATATTTATTTTGTTAAAAAGGAAATGAGTAATCACAGCTCACCTACAAATCACAACAAGTGGTGACCCGATTGTCACGCTTAGTGCTGTGATTTAAAATAAATTAAAAATAAAGTTTCCCCCACGAGTTTTCGTCAAAGCTAATGGAATACTTTTCAAAGTTTAAGGTATGAGATTTCATTCTGTTTATTCCTTTCGCATGTATCCTCTGAGATTTTTTAAATAATTTAAACTCGTTTAGTTTATAATGGTTGTTTAGAAATATTTTGCTGTTTTATTTGTTAAGATGTTTTAATCTTTGCTGAGTGTGGTTTAAACTTTTGTCTAGTTTGGCTTTTTGAGATTTCTGCTGGTTTTTAACTGTATACGAGATGCCGGACGACATTTCTAAGGCTGCGTGCACACACAAAGTTTTTCTGCGGCTTGCAGGCGGCGCCTTTCAAGTCCGCAGGCGGCGCGTCTGATGTTAACGAGCTTTCCAGTTGAACTTCAATCCAAGTGTAGGACGGGAATCTCTCCCTTCAGTAGGGTTTAAGATAGTGATCTCCCTGACCATTGTATCTCCCCCGTTTTGTATTATCAGTAAACCGCAAGTGAGGAGTAACAAAAGTTAGTTCCAGAAAAAAAGTTTAACTTCAGAGCAGTTATGTTCGTCTAGACCTTAAGGAGACTGTGCAAGGGGGCAATACAGTTTGTAATAGAGTGTCGGTAAAAGTCCCCAATTTTTGGCCAAGTAATGCAAAGTTATTTTTTGTACAGCTGGAGGCTAGTTTTAGGCTAGCGGGAATCTCGGCCGAACAAACGAAATTTGACCATTTAGTGGCATCTTTGGAAGCGGAAACTTTATCTTTTGCTTCTGATATAGTTGTTGAACCCCCAGAGGAGCCATATACTCTTAAGACGCGTCTATTAGCAGAATTTGAAGTATCACAAAATAGGAAGATTAAAACTTTGCTATAAGATTTAGAACTGGGTGATAGGTCCCCCTCATTATTATTGCGTAAGATGAGAGAGTTAAGCGAGGGCCATGTTGATGATGACTTTTTGAAAAACATATGGCTTCGAAGGTTACCGGTTTCTGTACAAAAAATTTTGTCTGTCAGCTCTGAGAATTTAAATAAGTTAGCGGAGATGGCGGATAATATATGTGAGTGTACGCAGGTTAACGTTAACTCTCTGTATTCGAGAGGGACTGAACAAACTCAGTTTAATCAGCAAAATAAACAGTTGGAGCAGTTGCAATTTCAGGTTCAGGAATTTTCAAAACTGGTTAAAGCAAGTTCTTTTTCCAGGTCTCCCAAGAAGTCTACCGAAGGAATTCTTTTAACTCAGGGGATAGGTCACACAGAGAAGGATGGCTATGTTGGTATCATTTTCGATTTAAAGAAAAGGCTCGAAAATGTGTGCCTCCGTGCGCTTATAAACCAAAAAACGACCTTCGCTCGCAGGAGTAGCGACGATTACTGCACGTATGGGCTTAAGTCGCAGGTTGTATGTCACTGATAGGGTTACACAGTCCAGCTATTTGATAGATACGGGCAGCGATGTTTCATGTTTTCCCAGGTCATTTTTAGTTAAAAGTACTAAAAAGGGGGATTTTACATTATATGCCGCTAATGGTACAAAAATCTGCACTTACGGTACTAAACTATTGACACTGGATTTCGGATTAAAACGTAAATTGCAATGGCCATTTATCATAGCCGACTTAAATAAACCAATTATCGGCGCTGACTTTTTACAACATTTTGGTTTGCTTGTTGATTTAAAAAAGCGGCGTTTATTGGACCCTGTGACAAATTTTTTTGCTCGTGGTCGCGCCGGTCTGTGTGACGTTCTGGTAGTTAAGACTATCATTGGAAACTCTGCATATATAAAGTTGTTGGAAAAATATAAGGAAATAACGCATTTAAATAATACTAATAAGCGTATCGTAAAACATGATACAGTTACAGTGCATTATATCCCTACGGTTGGCCCACCTGTTACTGCTAAAGCTCGGCGTTTACATCCAGCGCAGCTTCGGAGAGCTAAACAGGAATTCGATTAATGCTCGAAAAAGGTATTTGTAGACCATCTAAAAGTATTTGGGCCAGTCCATTACATATGGTCCTTAAAGGCGTTTCAGATTGGAGACCAACTGGGGATTATAGGGCATTAAACCGAATTACTGTACAAGACAAATATCCTATTCCCCACATTCAGGATTTTACTTATACGTTAAAAGGTAAAAAAGTATTTTCTAAAGTGGATTTAGTCCGTGCTTATCACCAAATTCCGGTTCATCCTCCCGACATCCCTAAAACTGCTATTATAACTCCTTTCGGTTTGTTTGAATTTCCATTTTTAAATTTTGGATTATGCTCTGCAGCGCAAACGTTTCAACGCTTCATAAATGAGGTACTGCGAGGTTTGGTCTATTGTTTTCCTTACCTCGACGATATCTTGATAGCAAGTGAAACGCACGCTCAGCATATGCAGCATTTGGAGGAAATTTTTAAGCGGTTTAGAGATTACGGATTATAATTAATGAATTGAAATGTGAGTTTGGTAAAGAAACTATAGATTTTCTGGGACATACTATTGATAGTCAGGGATGTGTTCCACATAAAGATAAAGTGAAAGCTGTTCTTGAATTTTCAGAGCCAAAAACTGTTAGCGACCTTCGGAGATTTTTGGGTATGGTGAACTACTATCATCGTTTTGTACCCCATATTGCAGCAATATTGGGACCATTAAATGTTTTCTTAAATGGTGCAAAAAAGAGGGATAAAAGAGAAATTCAGTGGAATGCGGATGCAGAGAGTAGTTTCGAGCAAGTTAAACAAGCAATAGCCAATGCGACTTTGCTTTATCACCCCTCACAAGACGCGAAGCTTGCACTTATAACGGATTGCAGCGATTTTGCTATGGGCGGGGTGTTACAAGAAATTACGCCCGATGGTCCAAAACCACTTGGATTTTTCTCTCGTAAGTTGTACTCTACGCAATGCAAACATTCAACATATGACCGGGAATTGTTAGTTGCATATTCTGCGATCCAATATTTTAGGCATATGTTGGAAGCACGGGTATTTACGCTGTATGTAGATCACAAACCCCTAACTTTTGCATTTCAGCAAAAACATGAAAAATGTTCCCCTAGAAGGCTTCGGCAGTTAGACTTTATATCCCAGTTTACTACGGATATACGTTATTTGCCGAGTAAGGGAAATTTTGTTGCTGACAGTTTATCGAGAATTTGTGAAATTTAGTTTTCTTCACTTGCAGATTTTGAATTGTGGGAAAAGCTGCAAGCAGAGGATGAGGAGCTAAAGCATATTTTGGACGGAAGGGGTGAATTGAGTGGAAAGTTAGTTAAAGTACAAATGCCGGATGCCAAAACACTATTGTATTGTGAAACTTCTGGTGAGGTGAACAGATTTTATATCCCCAAGGCTTTGAGATATAAGGTTTTTGAGTCACTACATGGTTTGTCGCATCCTGGTATACGAGCTACTAGGCAACTAATCGGTTCAAAATATATTTGGCCAGGGCTAAATAAGGATGTTGCTAGGTGGTGTAGGTCATGTATTTCCTGTCAAAGAACTAAGGTACTAAATCATACTAAATCTCCTTTGGTCCGATTTTTAGTTCCAGATAAGAGATTCTCTCATATACATATAGATATTATTGGTCCTTTGCCTCTAGTACATGGATTCAGATATTGCCTCACTATGATTGACAGGTTTACCCGGTGGCCAGAGGCTGTACCGATTGGGGATATTAGCGCTGAAACAGTTCCTCAGGCCTTTGTTCAGACGTGGGTTTCTCGTTTTGGTACGCCTCAGAGGATTACATGCGATCGGGGTAGGCAATTTGAGTCCATACTATTTGAATGTCTGGCAAGAGTGCTAGACTCTAGTGTAGGTAGAACGGCTTCATACAGACCCCAGTCCAATGGATTGGTAGAACGACTTCACCGACCTTTAAAACAAGCGTTAATGTGCTATAAGGTGGATTGGTTGGAGGCTATTCCACTAGTTTTGCTTGGTCTACGGACTACAGTGAGCGAGGACCTGGCCGCATCTACAGCTGAGCTGACATATGGAACAACTTTAAGGCTTCCAGGTCAGTTGTATGAAGTTAATCCCATGTCAGACCCACCGGCTTATGTTTTGAAACTACAAAAATAATGTGTACTTTGAGACCTTGTCAACCTTTAAGACATGGGCAGCAAAAGATCTATGTTCCAAAAGAACTAAAAAATTGCACCCATGTGTTCGTTCGGAGAGGTCCTTTTAAGAGATCTTTGCAACCGACTTACGAAGGTCCATTTAAGGTCGTAAGGCGACTTGAGAAAGATTTTGTGGTTTCTGTTAAGAACCAGGAAAAAATCATACATATTGATCGGTTAAAACCTGCATTTCTTTTACATGAAGACGGTGAGCCTGATTCCACCCTTACATAACCCGATTTGGAAGGAGGATTCGTTTTCGTCTCCCACGGGATGTGTGAGACTGGCGGGATAATTGTGTAGCGCCATTAATTCACCTGATATGAAAAATGGAAATTGATTCATAATTCAGTTCAAGGTTGTAGTGGTGAGTGAATGGAACGGGACAAAAACATTTCAAAGTTTCAGCGGATAGGGAGTAGAACGGGACATTGGAATCCTCTGGTTTGGCGTCCTCCGGTCCTGTGTGGCACGCTTTTGGCGAGAATGCAGAATTGGCTGGAGAACTCAGTGGAACTTTACGATCACTTGTTGTAAGACTTCGTCGATGAAGTGTCACGTTGTTAAAAGCTGTGGATCGGCCATCAAATATAATATTTAATATGTTTTATTTACAATATGTTATTTATACAATTAAGTTTTTATATGTTTAATAAAGATTTATTTTGTTAAAAAGGAAATGAGTAATCACAGCTCACCTACAAATCACAACAGATTCTCTATTAAATTTTAAAATATAGACGATATTTAGTGAAATTTTAGTAAAAAATTGCGTTTATCCTTTACTACCAACAAGGAAATTTATCCAATATTTCTCGCTTTTCTTTTTCAATGGTATATTAGCAAACTACCTACACTGTTAGGAAGCAAAAGGTTTGCAATGCCTCTTGAATTTCCTTATGCATACCACATTTTGTATACAAAACATGATTTTTCTATGATCAGTATATGTACTTTTCAATGAAAGTAGCTCTTAAATTCATTATTACAAACATACAAACTAAATTTTGCTTCATAGTGTACCTATAAGTGACCTTGTACCAAAACTTTATTTCAATATCTTATTATTTTTTTTTAAAGAAATGATGTTTCTTGTAAACGTGCACACACATAAAAGAAAAATGTAAACACGGTTTTCTAGAAAACGCATATTAAGATTTCGATGTATCATAGAAAGCATGTATGAAGTTTACAACTTTAAAATCCATCATATTATTAATATTTATATAATTTTGTATTTGTTATAAGTAATATATTGGTTTATTATTAAATTATATATTACATTATTTAAATTTACTCTATTGGTTTATTATGAAAAATTGAGGAAGTATTCAATTAACAAATTGCTTATTTTCTAAATCATTTTTAAATCCTTTTTTGCTCTCATAAACGCATCTAACTACCAGATTCTCTTATTTAGGAATTGTATGATGTACAGTTATCAGTCAGGTTTTTGATAAAAGCAGAATGTATTTCAAAAAAAAAAAATCCCTGTCGGCTGGGCCTATAGGCGGAGGTAGATTTCGAAGAGTCCTCATTTCAACAAAAAAATATATATACATGATTAGAGATAAACCCAGTTTAATAACTTCATTTGGCCGTTTATGAAAAATTTTTAATTTCATTTTCCTGCAAAAACTGGTTTTATCAGAATCATCTTAAGAAAAATTCAGCTCAAATGCCCATTTTGACAACATATTTTGAAATAAATTCTGAATTTATTAAAAAATCGACCAAAACAGTACATTATACCGTTCCTAAATAACAAAAAAATGTCAGTTGAATGCATTTGAGAAAAAAATTGAATTTAAAAATGAGTCATAAAATAACCGATTTGTTGTTTGAATACATCCTGAATTCTTTAATCATGATTGCTTCGGAAAATTTTGTGCGAAATACTCACTTTGACAGCATTTTTAAAAATATATTCTATCTTTATCAAAAAACTGGCCAATGCGTCACAGTATATAGTTCCTAAATAAGAGGATCTGTAAATTGGATGCGTTTGAGAGCGAAAATGGATTTTAAAACGAGTCATAAAAAACGCAATTTATTATGTGAAAACTTCCTTAAATTTTCAAATCACGAAGACTTCGGGAAATTCTGTTCAAAATACCTTTTTGGTAGCCTTTTTCGAAATATATTCTGTCTTTATCAAAAAACCGATCAATGCCTCACATTATATAGTTCCTAAATAAGAGGATCTGTAAATTGGATGCGTTTGAAAGCAAAAATGGATTTAAAAACGAGTCAGAAGAAAAATGCAATTTCTTATTTGAACACTTCCTTAAATTTTCGGTCACGATGATTTCGGAAAATTCTGTTCAAAATACCCTTTTTGGTAGCCTTTTTTTAAATATATTCCGTCTTTATTAAAAAACTGACCAATGCATCACATTATGTAGTTCCTAAATAAGAGGATCTGTAAATTGGATGCGTTTGAGAACAAAAATGGATTTAAAAACGAGTCAGAAAAAAACGCAATTTCTTACTTGAATATTTCCTTAAATTTTCAGTCCCGATGAATTTTGTTCAAAATACCCTTTTTGGTAGCCTTTTTTGAAATATATTCTGTCTTTATCAGAAAATTGATCCATGCGTCACTTTATACAGTTTCTAAATAGGAGGATCTACCATTTGGATGCGTTTAAAATCAAAAATGAATTTAAAAAAGAGTCAGAATATAAGCAGTTTGGATTTGAGTTTTTTTCTCCAACTAATATTTTTGTTTAATTTCTTTTTGCTATACGAATTGATCTTATGAAAAACTTGTCAATATAAAACTTGTAGATATTTTTGAGAAGATGTAAAATAAATTTAATCGGATTTGATATCTTAAAAATTGACGGAGTTATGGATTTTTCTCTTTTTTCACCGCCCTTTTTACTTTCGTTGTAAAAGTTAAAATCAGTAAAAGTTGGTCCTATCAAAAACTTGTAAATACAAAAGTTTTAGATAATTTTAAGAACATTTACAAAAAAGTTTAGTTGGACTTAATATCTTGAAAATTGACGAAGTTATGAATTTTTTTCTCTCCAAAACCCTGTTTTTTTCGCCCCTTGAGCCCATTTCTAAATTTATCAAAAATCTGTCATGCATAAACTTTTGGCCCATTTTTAAGAAGCAATATAAATTTTAAACCGATTCGATATCTACTTTAATTAAAAAGTTATGGCATTTTTTCGGTTTTCACAAAAACGCCCCCATTCCGACCCCCTTGGTCCGATTTTGCGCATTAACGAACTTAGCCGAGATTTTATCCTCTATGATTTTATATACCAGTTTGGTGGAGATTGGTGCAGAATTATAGAAGTTATCGTGTCCATAAAAAAGTGAGATATATATATATAGATAGATAGATAGATAGACAGATGTATAAACTGGTGCGATTGCAATAGGTAGTATTTCATACGAAATCTACCTAAAAGTCAAAGTGTGAATATTGAACAGAATTTCCTGAAACGATCTTCAATGAAGAATTGAGGCTGTATTCAAATAACAAATTGCTTATTTTCTGACTCATTTTTAAATTCAGTTTTGCTCTCAGACACATTCAATTGGCAGTTTCTCTTATTTAGGAACTAAGGTACCCTGGGGTAATAACGCCACGTTAAGGTTCTACCAATTTTCACGGCTTAGTTTTAGATTGTATTTTTCAAACAAATATAGGATCTGATACAGCAACTCATTGACTATCTATATAAAATAAAATAATTTAACAGATATGTATTCATAAAATGTAATGGCGTTTTTTCTTGACCCATGCTATTTGGCGTTATTACCCACCTATATGGGTAATAACGCCATGCAAACCAAACTATGAAATAAGATGGAATAATTGCATGTGGATAGCCCAATTCTAAAAGTACAAACTCTACAAACTTAGAAATTGAAAAATTGCATTCATAGCTATTGAAAATGTTCAATTTTTTGTGAAAGTGTAAGAAAAATAAAGGTGTGGTGTGGGAGGGGGGGATGAGGCAAAAGAATATCAGACCGTGAGCTTCTTTTTGCTAAAAATGGACCGTTTAAATAGAAATATGAGAAACATTGCGAAGTTTTAACTGTGTTTATTTGAATCAGTTTTTAGGATGTAGCTCGGCCACTGTAGGGAATCAACCGGGGTATTAATGTCAAGGATTGGCGTTATTACCCCGATATAGTTATTGCGCAGTACATTTTAAATTACAAATTATCTCGAGAAGATATTCAAAAACATTTTAAAAGTGCATGAAGTGCACTACAAATTTATGTAATTAAAAAAGTATTTCCGGATAAAAACACAGCCTTCACATCACAAAATGTATCTAGCAAATTTTAGATCAAGCGTTAATTTTAGTTGTTTGTAAAAACAATAAGACCTAAAAATGAAACAAATTAACTTGAAGCTGTTTTTTGCGATTTATATGACTCAAACCCCTTCTGCGCAGAGCACATGGGTGTCATTTACATGATTATTTCATAATTATGCAAAATATAAGCATTTGGCGTTATTACCCCGCCTGGCGTTATTACCCCAGGGTACCTTATATAATGTGCCGTATTGGTCGATTTTTTAATAAAGTCAGAATATATTTTTTAAAATCCTGTTAAATTGGGACTTTTGATCTAAATTTCTTTGAAGGTAATTCTGATAAAGCCAGTTCTTATAGAAAAGTTAAATTAAAAATTCTTTAGAAACGGCCAAATAAAGTTGTTAAACTGGATTTATCTTTTAATAATATTTTAATTTTTGTTGTTGAAATGAGCACTTAACTTCAAAATCTACCTGTGCCTGTAGGTCAAGCCGGCAGGGATTTGTATTTAACCTCAATTTTGAAATAAATCGCCATTTAGATTTTCATGTTTCTACCTCCAATACATTTAAGGAAATCAGTGGATTTTTCGATTGTATAATTTTCTGACGACTAGCACAGGGATAAAAATTGGGCTAGTTTTGAGGAAAGAAAGCCAAATATATTAGCCTGAAAAAAGAGGGTATTAATTCTACAGGAATTATAATTTTAGAATGTTTACCGTTTGTGTCACACATTATTATTATTATTATTATTATTATTATTATTATTATTATTATTATTATTATTATTATTATTATTATTATTATTATTATTATTATTTACTTTTGATGGCTTAAATTTATAGCAAATCAAATAATTCTGCGTGAAAAACCCATTTAACTAAATTAAGGTTTTATCCTCTTTTTCCCCCTTTTTACTTAACCAATGGCCCCCCCAAACCTAATTATGGAATCGCCTTATCAGAGTGAAGCTAGAAAAAAAAAATGGAAGCAAATCAGGTATTTATATCAAGAGTTATCGCGTTATTGTTTACAAATCTGTGGCTCTTTAAACGGTCACTTCCGGTTTATATTTTGAGCTATAAATTTGTTTTTAATTTCGCAGAACAAAAAGAAGGAACTTTTGGACACCTAAATGTTTGAAATTTCATTTAAAATAACAATTTAAAAAAAAAATCAAAGTATTTTGCAAAAACACCTATTCTATGACAATTGAACAAAAAAAACATGTTGCAAAGGTTCCATTTTTGAAACGGCAATTAGCTTCCTTTTCTGAAACAAATTAATTAATTTTGAGGATGAAACTTATAATTTAATAATGATACTAGCTGAAAATACGGATAGTATCAGGAAGGTTTCAGATTGTTTTTTAAATATTCCGTATCGAAACAGAATAAAATGAAATACGCAATTTCTTTTCAGAAATTTATTGTTTCGCTTCAGATATGAAACGTTGCTAAAATTATTTACAGTGTAAGCACCTACTATAAAGGCAAAAATTTGCTGATGATCGATATGAAAAAAAAAAAAATTAGTAAAAAATCAATTATGTAATGCATTAAAAATCGATGCTCAGTTTTTATAATAATAGATTTTTATGTAATTAAACTGAAAAATTTAGGATATATCCAGACATTTAAGACGCGTGAGGCATTTTTATAATATTCTTTTTAAAATTTTAAGTCCTTAAAGAAAAAAAAAGAAAAAAGAATCGATTTGGAAATGAACCAATAAAAATCTTCGTGAATTACTAGTAATAATAGTAATATGGACCAATGAATATCTTCGTAGATACTGCAAGGGGCAGGCCGGATTGTCTCCAAATGTCGCCTAGTTTGTCGCGAACTTGGTGATATATCGCCAAGTTTGTCGACTAAAATTACTCGGCGTAAATAATGACTAATTGACGTTTTTTACACCATTTCACAAACTTCCCATAGACTCTCATTGTAATCCATTGTAGTCCCTTTTTGTTGTCGATTTGATTTTTTTTCAGTAAGATTTCATCCAATAAAAACTTCTGAATATGAAAGTTACACATAATATTAAGGATATTTATAATAAATTTACTTGGATTTGAATACTGAAATTTCACGAATTTAAGATTTTTTTTCATGCTAAAACCCTGTTTTTTTACGCCCCCATGAGCCCATTTTTAGGTGCGTTCGTAATTAAGTAAATACGTAGCACCTATAGTTGTCGTTCAGTCCGTCCGTCTGTCTGTCTGTCTGTCTATCTGTCCACAGTAACAGAGCAAAAACTACCAAACCGAATCGTTTGAAATTTAAAATATATAAATATTACATAATTTTGTCGAGCCAGTTCAAATTTTATGAAAATCAGATGCTTAGTTCAATTACAGGGACAATCAAAAGTATTCCGATACATTATCGCCAATGGGAAAAAAATTTCAAGTGCATTTTAATGCTGAAAAATATGAAAAATACAGCATATCAGCGTCACCTGTAGGGCAATTTACACCAAAAACTAAACAACACTAATCTTATATCAGGGATTTATTAAATCTGAATTTTGATGACAATTCGTGAATTAGTTCTTGAGATAGCGCTATTGCGTTAATCATGAATAATGCAGTATAGCAGCGCCACCTCTTGAGCGATTACCACCAAACGGTAATCAGCATCAAATCATATCAAGAACTAATTGAATCTAATTTTTTATAAAAGTCTGTGCATTAGTTCTTGAGATAGAGCTAAAATCGAAACAGAGGCGTAAGAAGAAAAACCTGTGCCTGATTCAGAGTTCCTATTTAGCGCCCCCCCCCCCACACTAACTTTTACTTGTGATAGGAGAGTGATGTTGTAGTAAAAATTTCGCGCCCCTTAAATTTCCGCGCCCGGGACGATCTCCCCCTTCGCATGGCGCTGAGTGGAAATTGTGAAAAATGCAACATAACAGCGCCATCTGAGAAGCGATATATACACCAAAATGTGCACAATATCAATTCATATGAAGAATTAACTGTATCTGAAATTTGATGAAAATCCGTGCATTAGTTATTCAGATATAGCTATCGCATAACTCGCAAAAAATGTAGCATAGCAGCGCCACCTGTCAGTCGATATACACGAAAAATTAATCAGATTCAGTTTGTATCAAGGTCAAACTAAATTTAATGTTTTGTGAAATTCCGTACATTTCTTCTTCAGATAGAGCTGTCAGAAACTTCTGTCACATACAGACTCACAGAGTGACAGACAGACTCATAGACAGATATTATATAAACCGTGTTAAAAGTCTTCTACAATATATAAATCAATCAAAAACCGGAAATCGAAATTTTTCACGAATGTAATACTTTCTTCTTGCAAAGATACAAAAAAAAGTAAAAACGTAAAATCGATTCTGTCCATAAGATCGGCACAGCCCAGCAATGGCATATCGATATACTATAGCTTTCGATTTCGATTTTTAGATTTCGATCTCGACTTTTAGATTTCAATTTTTAGATTTAGATTTAGATTTCGATTTCGATTTTTCGATTTCAATCTTTAGATTCGGGCAGAATCGATTTTTTTTATTTTAATGTTTTAATAATAGTATTGATGTAAAATTACATATAAGGAAGGATTTTTTTAATCTTTCTAGGCTAAATGAGTGTTGAATGCAGGTATTTTTCACCGTGAGAGCCAGCGCCATGCGAAAGAAGGGGCGAAGGAGACGATCGCCCCAGGCGCCGAAATTTAGGGGGTGCCAAATTTATACTATCAACGTCATTTTTAGCCTGTTACAAGAAAACAAATGAGGCAGGAGGGGCGCCAAATTGAGACGTTGCCTCAGGCGCAGTTTTTCCTTTGCACGCCACTGGTGAGGGCTATCTGCGACTCCGGAGAAAGGCATGTTTTACACCTCTGTAAAAAAGGGGAAATCGCAATTTGTGCATAAAGCATAAAATCTCAAAACTTCTGGGGGGGGGGGAGATATCCCCTGCGGACCATCCCATGAATTCGATACTCGGTACAATCGTTATATTTTTGTTTAGAAGCCCAGTTATTTGAATTATTAATTTATTTTTCACGCTCGTCCCTTCTAATCCCTCCACCCCTTCTGTGCCAACCTTAACTTACAGGACCGTTCGAAATATGCATGAAGTTTTAAAAATTTCTCGTTCTATTTTATTAAAGATCCACATTTTGAATCTTTGACAAAAGATAGATATGGGGTCGCCCTTCCGCCCATTAGAGGTTTACCTGCGCCGTGTCAGGAAGCATATTTTTTGTTCAAAATAAACAATAAATTCTTGTTGGAAGTGAAGAGCCCCCAACACACACCTTAAAATTTCGATCATTTAATTTTATAGCACTTTTAACTTAAAAGTTTAAGCTACATGACACCTCCGGGGCTGTGCTCCCCCTATCGGTTATTCACCTAATTTTGCTCATTTCTAGACTTCATTTCAATCTTTAAAAGGCTATAACTTTGCTTCTATAGGAGCTACAGTGAGGAGAAAAATTCTAGTCTAGCTAACTTTTGCTCGCCTTTCTTTAAACAATTCCAGTTTTACAATTTTTTCCATAGGACCGTTTTTGGGGGGAAGGGGGGGGGGGGTTCTCATTTTTTTATGTAATATGTCTATTGAAAACTTATGCTTCATACATTAAAAATATAGATTTAAAATTTTTTTTCCGATCATTCTGGGTCACGTTACGGACCCATAATGCGTTAAAATTTAAATTTCTCAAAATTCTTCAGAAAAAAAAATTGATACATGTCAGCGAAATTGGGGTTCGAACTCGCAACCGTTTAATTGAGAACGCAATTCTTAAGCTTATTGGCCACCGAGTGCTCAGCAGCGCTATTATTTCTTTAGATTGTCATTTTTAAGTTCGTAATATCTTTTGAATGGAATGTCCTATTTGAATAGTTCGAAAAGTAATCTACAGATAGTGAAACAATCATGAATACAAAATGATTTACTTGGAAAAGGATTAATACAAAGGTATCGATAGCACGGTCTATTTTTTCGTCGGCGTATTTATTGCATTTTAAAATGTAAGAAAATAATTATAGTGAGGTAACTACAATAGCTGGATATATGGTACGCAAAGTTTTTTTAAAATCGATATTGATATATTCTTTTACATTGTAGCACATTTTTTTTTTCATTTAAAAGTATTTCCTACACAATAAAATATTTCCTGACGATTAAAAAAATATGACGTAACGATTCAAAAAATACACACATAATTGTTTAAGATTTCACTTCTGTTGGCACTCCCGGATTGCCATTATTTTTTTTCGACGTCTGTCCTAATGCCCCCCCCCACTACCGGCTCCTTAGGGTAGAAGGCGGTAATTCTGGTCCAGCTGATTGTCTAAGTTCTGGAATTACTAATTTTGAGCTTATCTGTGAATATCGAAATATCGATTCTAGTATCGATTCTAGAACTGATAAATCGATTCTTTTTATGATCGATGCTGTTTTATTCGATGTCGATTTCAATCGATTTTCAAAATTTCCAGAATCGCTCATCACTAATATGTACTAGAGAACGATCATTGTTCCACAAGCATTCTAAAAAGTGTTCCAAAAATGCTTTGGAATGTATATTGTAAAAAGGTAAGTGTTCCATATGTGTTCAAAAGAGTCTTCTAAAAAGTGCGCTAAAAAGAGTTCCGAAAAAAGTGACAAAATGTGTTCTGAAAAGTATTCTCAAATATGTTCCAGAAAGTGTGCTGAAAAAAATAAGTGTTCCATATGTGTTCCGAAAAGTGCGCACCAGTTGAGCTCTATAAAGTGTTCCAAAAAAGGAGACAAAATGTGTTCCGAAAAGTATTCTCAAATGCGTTCCGAAAATGTTCTAGAGAATGTGCTGGTAAAAAACAAGTGTTCTGAGAAGTATTCTGAAAGCTGTTCCAAAAAGTGCGCTAAGAAGTGTTCCAAAAAGAGTTCTAAAAAGTGTTTAAAGATTTGCAGTGTACTGATGCAATATGTGATCACATATCTCTCACATGACATGATTTCTTGACGGATTTTCAATCTTAACAAAGTAATATTAGTTCCATTTTTTGTATACAATTTCTGCAATGTATACAAATAATGAGCAAAGATATCCTAAAATGAGAACAATAAAAGTTCCGGTGAGATCTTCAAGCTTTAAAGGTAAAACACCAGGATTATCAGCAGCAATTTCTTGTTCTTTCAGAATCCGCACCCTGTAAATAAAATTTTGATCGTCAAGAAATTTCTTATATAGACCGGCAGCAGCAATGCGGTGAACAACAGTTTCCAGTTTCCTTGGGCAGCAAAAATTTCTTGAAATACGTATCCCGGCGAAGCTCATATACATACTGTCATCAGATATGCGGTAGTGCATATCGTACTTTCTTAACTCAATTCTTTCTCCTAGAAATGCTTTTTTATATGGATAATTATGAAATCTTTGAATACCGTAAAGCCCTTCTGAACTAGATTGAATTACGCATTCATTTATTATCGTGTTATTATTATACTGAAACCATGTTTTATTCCTTGTAGCTGGTATAAAATAAAAACACTTGATGGAATTTTGTTTTACAGCTTTCGACAAGTCCGATAAATCTCGAATACCCTCCATCTTAGGAGCAGTAATAACAGATAACATAATTGCTTTATAGCTATTATTAAGGATAGTGACTCCTATGAACCAATGAAGCAGCAACAGGATAGTATTTCTTTTTCTTGTCTCAAAAGTAAATGACTGTCCCAATAAGAATCCAATGCACTTAAACAGCATAGCTGGAAAATTTTCTCTCCTCTTCAGGAGAAAGAACAGCAAAAGTGACACAAGAATGAGACACAGCCCTACCATTAACCATACCTCTAAAGAGAAAGCTTCAAACACACCAAAATTCTTTGAATGTGGTTCCAATTTATTTGTCATAAAGGTAGTATCTGAGACATAAATTGGATATGTATAGGGAAATGCTTTCAAACTTTTTTCACTTACAGTAAATCCGGTCACTGACAAATCAGCTTCTCCTCTTTCCATCATTCCTGCAAGTCCAGTCGATTTTCCATCAGGTTTCAAGGAACCAAATGTGTTGTCTTCTGGAATAACTACACTATATTGCCATTGATTATGGGACACTTGCGATTTTAAACATTTTACTAAATATCTAGAAAAATACATGAGGAATCATCTCGAAACTCTTAGTGTATAAATATAATAGTATAAGTCATACATCTCCGTGAAGATTTTTTCCCGAAACTCCAAAGGGGACCGTCAACAAATTAAAAAAGAATGAATATCTTTTTAATAACCCTGTCAAAACTAATGTAGTAAAGGCGCTCAAACTCTAGATTGTGATTGAATGCCTTATTGTAATAAGCCTTGTTCATTTTTATGCAAACAGCATGCATACTCGCAGAGTAATTAAGGTTTTTATAAAAATGATCCCAAATTTTTCCAAGTTTTTTCCTTATAATTTTCAGAGTTCTTAATATAAAATATTATTTTTTTCAGAAAATATGACAAACAACATTGCACACAGTACCCTGTAATCAGAATTAAAAAATAATGAAAATTGTATAAAAAATGAGTTGGTTTACTAAATAATTTTTTACTGCGCATGCGTCAACGATATCAAAATTTCATTTGCATATTATGTTAGCTAAATGTATAGAGCAACTTTTGTGAAAGTCACAAAATCATAATTTGAAAATTCTGACAATAATCGTCAATTGAATAAGTCGAAAATCCGTCATTCTCAAAATGAAGCAAAAACAAGAGGGGTTGTATCCATATATTCATTGATTAGTGTCAATATAGAATACACAATATGGGATGTACTACTGCATTTGGATAAAATCCCTCATTTTTTTGCTTCATTTTGGAAACAACGGATTTTGTCCTTTTTCTATAGACGATTACTTTCAGAATTTTCAAGCTATGATTTTGAGACTTTTACAAAAGTTGCTCTATATATTTAGCTAACATAATATGCAAATGAAATTTTGATATCTTTGACGCATGCGCAGTAAAAAATTATATAGTAAACCTACTCATTTTTCATACAATTTTTATTATTTTTTAATTCTGATTACAGGGTACTGTGTGCAATGTTGTTTGTCATATTTTCTGAAAAAAATATTATTTTATATTAAGAACTCTGAAAATTATAATGAAAAAACGTGGAAAAATTTGGGACCATTTTTGTAAAAACCTTAATTACTCTGGGAGTGTGCATGCTATTTGCCTAAAAATGAACACAGTGTATTACAATAAGGCATTCAATCATAATCTAGAGTTTGAGCGCTTTTGCTACATTAGTTTTGACAGGATTATTCAAAAGATATTCATTCTTTTTTAATTTGTTGACGGTCCCCTTTGGAGTTTCGGGAAAAAATCTTCACGGAGATGTATGACTTATACTATTATATTTATACACTAAGAGTTTCGAGATGATTCCTCATGTATTTTTCTAGATATTTAGTAAAATGTCTAAAATCGCAAGTGTCCCATAATCAATGGCAATATAGTGTATACTGAATGTTACCCCAAGTCCTTTGGCCAGAATCGGGATCATTGGAGCTTCAAAAAGATTCTTCATCGGAGTCCCATCATGATTCAAAATAGTTGTATTCCGAAAGTACTTGTTATTTTCATAGAATGTCGCTATTTTCAACAGTCTCCTAGGCAGTCTTTCAGTCATCTTCTCCCTAAATAGTAAAACTGGATTTTAATTTATGATTATTATTTATTATTTATATGTAACATTTACAAAAATAATGTTAAAATAAATTTATTTTTATTGTAATTTTCAAAACTCTTACATAAAACATCCAAAATGTTCCAATTATTTAAATTATTGCTATCCTAATTAAAGACCAGCCATACTAAGCCTGTTTTCCTCGCGGGCCGCGAAGTTTATGGATCGCAAACAGAAAATTCCGATTTTAAGCGTACCACAACGCACTTATAAAAAGATTTTAAAAAATTAAAATCGCATAAGTAGTCTGCAATGTAATATCAGAAAATTAACATTACCACTCAGGTAGAACAATTGTCGCGCAAGAAATATGATTAAAAATAATTAACACCACTCTTTACAAATAATAATCTTTGCTGATTGAAATTAGTACTGCAAATTTATTTTGATCCCCAATTTTTTTAGTAACAAAAATTCAATCCTAAAATGTCGTATAAACATATAATTATAACAATGCAGTTTTTTTCAAGGATATTTTCCTCAACAAATGCGTATTTTGCTCAATTGAAAAAAAAAAAGATTGTAAAAATATATAGTGCAAATTTAATTTGGAATGATTTTTATTATTGTTGAAGATTAAGAAATGTGTACATCGCTTTAGGACAAATAGAACGTGCAAAAAGAACTTTAGACTAAAAAAACTTATTCTAATACAATTTTCAAATTAAAATCTATTCTGCTATAGATAATTATCTTTCTATGAAAGTACATAAAAAGACGCTGAAAATCATAAGTTCTTTTTTTATAAGTATCTAAATTGTTTATATAAGTATAGATTAATGATTATATGACTCGGTCCGCACATGTAATGTGCAGTTCCAGTATAGCTGTTATAGACAACATATTTTTACTTTATAAGATGCGATAAGACTTTTAAATCAGCAAATAATCAAATTGTAAGAATCTTATGTTTTATGCTGATGGAAATTTTTAGCATTTACTATTATACATTTTCACCAACCATTCTCTAAAAAACTGCTGCATAATCGTACTTTAACAAAATTTAGACAATAATTTGGATAATAAAAACTAATTTGGAATAAAATTATTTGAAAAAATAATTTGGACAAAAAGTTTATTATTTTACATCAAAATTACAATTATGAAACATATTCTTCAAAAACTGTTGAATCCCGTCGAATTCGACGAGTGAAATTTTAAAAGACCCGATCGATTTGGTTTAAAAAAAAAGCAAAAGTAATTACATTATTGAATCAATATATAACAAATATATTTACAAACTAAATGTCAAATTTGTCAGTTACAATTTTGCATGCAAATATTCGCACATCTTCAGTTAAAATTGTAATCTGAGTGCCGGCGAAATCAAGAAATTTTATTTTATATGCACTCACAAAAAAATAATTATATATATATATATATATATATATATATAAAAAAGAAAAAAACTAATTTTATTTTTATTGTGATATTATTTTCACTAACTGAAGTCATCTGAAAGTAAAATCTCAATCTCAGTATCCATGATGAAAAGAAATATTGAAATGTAATATCAGGTACTACTAGGTTATCCCGTCAACCAAAAAATTATCGCCAAATTATAAGATTAAATGTCAATAATGGATGATCATGAATGTCACATTCAATGACATTAAATACGATTCATGTGTTTAAAATGTCATTAAGTGATTTTTATTTCTACTTTTTATTAATATTTTTATTAATATTCTACTAATTATTTGTTTTTTCGTTATTTAAAATAAAAATTATGTCAATATGTATAATTTGGCTATTAGTTTAGCGATTTGTATAATTTGGCGAAATTGGTCGACGGGATATCAGTACCTAATATTTTTATGAGTAAAAATGTGATGTTTTAAATAGTGACGTCAGTTTCTCTTCAAATGTTTTTTAAAAGTTACTGTTATTAGTAATATGAAAAAGGCATCCGTAATAATATTGTAATTCCCATTTATCTGGTTGCTGAATGACATCATTTTCCTGAGATTTTTCTTATTTTACTTTAGACCTTGATTTTTATGATAAATTATTTTCTGTTATTTTATTTACATTAGTAATATTATTTCTCAGTAAAATGTATTTTTTTACCTCAATTAGTGCATAATTAAACGCAATCGTTTTGGAAAATAAATTTTTATTATCGAGAGAAAAGCTAAACTGAGTTGCCACCATTTGGAAGAAATATCGTAAAAAGCATTTAAAATTAAAAATAAAATATAAAAATGAAAATAAATTAAAAAATAACTAAAATGGGCAAAACTACAAATAAATAGCTTTCATTTAAAAAATAATTATCAAAATTGGTTGAGTAGAAAATTCAGGGCTGATGACACGACATTTTTTAGCTTGTCTGAAAGAAATAGCATCGGAGGCTAAAAAAATCAAGCTTGGCGACAACTTGGCCCTAATGCATATGAATGCATAGTTTTAATATACTTATTATTTGAAAACGGTTGCAACAATGAGAGTTGTTTTGAAAAATCATTATTTTTTTAAAAATCAGATTTACATTTTTTATCATTCATTTCTTATCATCAGATTTACATTTTTTATCATTCATTTCTTATCATCAGATTTACATTTTTTTTTTAAAATATTCTAATCATCAGAAATTAATGAAATTAAAATGGGACCACATGGGTATCTTATACTTCCAAAAAAAAAAAAAAAAAAAAAAAAAAAATAGCAAACTTGATTTATATTTAAAGAATTTATGAGTGAATAAGAAATACACACTGGTCGAAATCATAACCTATTCCTTGAAGTCGGTTTAAAAGCAGATCTGATTATAAAAGTTACTGTAAAAATTATGAGTTACATATTTTTCTCTTTGTTATTTTGATTTTGATTTTGTCGCCAAAGAACGTGATTTTAAGTAAGTAAGTAAGATAAAATTGTATACATAATATATATATAAAAATAATAATAATAATTCAATAATAAACTTAATTATGAAGCAGTGTTGAAAAGATTCTTCCAGGCAACGGAGAGGGTTTTAGAATCAGATTTATCATTAACAATAATATCACGATTAATATAAATAGCTAAATTTTCAAGAAAGTCTAACTCAGAGGAACTATTGGCATTAAAAATAATTTTAGCAGTTTGAAAATTGAAACTATGGCCTGAATCCCAAGAGTGTTTAGCAACAGAAGATTTAGAAATTTCTTGATTAATGACATACCGAGAGTGTTCTTTTAGGCGTTTTTCGAGATTTCTTTTAGTTTGACCAAGTTTAGTTTAGTTTTTTTTATATATATTATGCATACAATTTTTCAGGTTTATTCATGTGTGTTTATAATTTTAAACTATTTTTTATTTTTATGTATTTTTATTTAAATTTTTTTTATTACTAATTTACATATTTTTTGCGTACATTTTATTTCATTTTAATCTCTCCTTTTAGTTAATTTTTTAATTTACCCCGTTTTTTTGCCATTTCCCTTCCCCCCTTCTTCCTTTCCTCTCCTTCATTGTCTATCTAGTTTTGTTCATGCTCTTCCGTGATTGGCTGTTGCCTTCTTCTTTCCTATTGGCTGTTCCTTCTGCTTCCTCCCTCTCCCTCCCGCATTCCCCTTCAGTCGTGCCGCTACATTAATTGTGGACGCACGTCTTTTTTGCGCCTGACGAAGAAAGACTAAGTTCTTTCGAAAGGCCTTGCGCAGTTAACTTATTTTATGGTGTTTAAAGAAGATTTTTTCATTTCAATTGTATATAACACCAGCTTCAATTTCATACATTCATATGTTTAATTTTTAGCCTTAGTGTGAATATTCTCCACACATATATATTGTAAATTAATGTCATACTTTTTCAAAACTTTTTCTCCGTAATTTTAAAGAAAGCGATCAATGAATAGAATTCTTATTCTTTTTAGCAAATGTGGTACTACTTGATTATACCGTCGACCAAAAAATTATCGCCGAATTACAAGATTAAATGTCAATAATAGTTGACCTCGAATGTCACATTCAATGATATTAGACACGAAATATGTGTTTAAAAATGTCATCAAATGACTTTTATTTCGACCTTTTTATTTGTATTTTTATTAATGTTTTACTAATTTATTTGTTCTTTCGTTATTTAAAATAAAAATTATGTCAATATGCAAAATTTGGCTATTAGTTTGGTGATTTGTATTGGCGACCAACATGGCGAAATTGTTTGACGGGATAACTTAGTAGTACCGCAATTTTTTTTTTTATTGTTTATTGAATTTTTCTTGCGCCATTTCGTCAATTTCACATACAGGAAAAATTACAGTTTTAAAATTTAGAAACTGAAGAAGGAAATCTATGCAATTCAAAGTAAGATAATGCAATTATGCTTTATTACTATCGACAAATTCAACATTTTGAAATAAAAATGCCTTCTGAAAAAAAAATATACAAGAATATTTAGTTAGCCAATTCTTCGATTTTCTTCATTTTCCCCGTGTGTTAGGCAATATTTAAAATCATATTGAACTAATCTTCGATCACTGAGTGTCCCCAAAAGGCAATTTATTATATTATTGGATATTTTGTTTGCACAGATAACATATACGCATCGAGGTAAATAATGGACTCTAAATTGATCTTATTTTGCCTGACATTGTTGTTTATTTATTAATAAAATGTTTATTTACTTCCATTCTCTTCTTTAAAATTATATAAATTGTTTTGATCTATGCTTATTAATTAAATTTTTCTTTATTAATTGTTATTATTTTTAAATAATAGATAATAATTAAATATATATATGAAACTGGAATTCAAAATTGATTTTTCCGCCAATTTAGCGTAAAAAATTATCGTTCCAAACTCGGCGCGTACATGAAAACTGCACTTTTTTGTTCATGTACTAAGGACACTTTTAGATCATAAATCCGATTACAGAAAAATAGTCAGATTATTTTAACAGAAATTACTAAATTTAGGGGTTTTTTTTATTATGAAAAAAACGAGAGAGAGAAATGAAGAAATTTTAATGTTGCTGCCCCGACTAGAGAATTAACTTTGATGTTATTTGATTTTATGCTTGATGTTATTTTTAAAAAATTATCGAAATGATGATTTTTTTAATTAATCGTTTACATTTTTTTGTTTATATTACTGTAAACATTTTTCCATTTTTAAACACGCATCACTTTGGCACGATTTTTTTTATGATGCCAATTTGGAGAACACTGCGTTTTCAAATACCAATTATATTTATATTACTATTATTTTATTTCATTTATATTACTATTATTATGTTTTATTTATAGAGGTTTTTCATTTTATTTAGATTATGTATATATAAAAAAAATCAACTAAGTATCCTCTATCTTTGATTTCTAAGAAACGGTACATTAAAGACCTGCTACTTTAATGTATATATATATATAGATATATATATACATTATGTATATAGATATGATAATGTATATGATAATGTATATATATATATATATATATATATATATATATATATATATATATATCAAACAAAAGTGTTTTTAATTAAAGCAGGGGAAAACTATTAATTAATGTAAATTTTTAATGAAATTTTAATTAACTTTTCAAATTTCGGCTATATTTAGTCAATTTTTAGTAAAGAATTGCTTTTATGTTATACTTTCTATAACGAAATCTATTGAAAAAATTTCCCTTTTTTTTAATAATTTATTATCAACTCACTTTCCTGTGTTATGAAGCGAATGATTTTCAATACCTCTTAAATTTATTAACACATGCCGAATTTTGCATATAAAATAGGATTTAAACATAAATGTGTATTTTTAAATAAAAATACCTCTCAAATAAGTTTTTACAGACCTAAAATTTACATTTTGCTTAGTAACTTAGAGATGAGCAGTAAGGGACCAAAATTTATTTCAATATCTAAAAACTTTATAAGATATTATGTTGTTCGTGAATGTACACGATACAATTTTGCAGAAAACGGAAATTAATATTAATACATAAATTATGCATAAAATTTATAATTTTAAAATCCACAATATTTATGCATGTTTTTTCATTTGTGTACATATATTATACATTATATACTTGTGTATTAAAATATATCATTTACCTTTCTGTGGTTCTTTAAACTATACACTTCGGTTTCACAAAATTCTTTTATGGTTTATGTTCTTTGCTATATCTTTGCTTCTAATTATCATTGAATATTATAATAAGGGTTTTTGAGGGTTTCCTAAAACTCTGGATCTGAATTTAAAATAATAAAATAAGTCCAAAATTGTCGCAAAAAAGACAAAGAAAAGATTTTAGGGTAGGCACATACTTTAAAGTAATTAAAAAATAGATATAAAAATATTTCTTACATTCTACATTTACGTATAAGAAAATACTTATAAAATCTGTAAGAAACTTAACAAAAACTACATACCTAACTCTTAGCCACAGATTTTACAAATTGACAACAAAATAACTTACATCATTAAATTTGGACTGCTTAAATATTTACCATAATTTATCGTCATGGTGATTCTAATATGAATATTTTAACGTGTTTCTGTAAAGCCCCCTTTGTCCAGATTTTTTGGTTCTAAAGGCTTTTGTTTTGATTACGCATCGACAAATCGCAAACTTTATTGTCTTAGATGGCTCAGTTTGAACATTTATATTCGATTACTGGTCAAACATAATTTAAACAAAAATAAACAAGATAGATTCTTATTGTTGCATTGATTTTAGTTTGCTTTGAATTTTACTCTTCGTGCTATAATCACTTTTCGATGTCAAAAGAAATATTCGCATTATTACCGTAATATGACTTCAAATTCTCAGAATCACATTAAGCTAATTAGCCGCCGATGCTATTTCTTTCAGACAAGCCAAAAGATGTCGTGTCAAAAATTGTGGCCTACATTTTCATAATCTGACCGTTAAAACGAGACATTCATACAATCTATATATTTAAAAGACATGGTTGTTTTTTTTAGTCATCAGCTCTGAATTTTCTACTCAACCGATTTTGATAATTATTTTTTTTAAATGAAAGCTATTTATTTGTAGTTGTGCCCATTTTAGCTATTTTTTAATTTATTTCCATTTTTATACTTTATTTTTAATTTTAAATGCTTTTTACGATATTTCTTCAAAATGGTGGCAACTCAGTTTAGCTTTTCTCGCGATAATAAAAATTTATTTTCCATTATCACTTTCCACCAGTCAGAAGCTTTATTTCATCAGTGAACATGTCCTCGCATTTAAAAGAAAAAAGTTAATTGTTTTCGTAAAATTTAACCACAATAAAATGATTGCATATAATTATGCACTAATTGAGGTAAAAAACATATTTACTGAGAAATAATATTAATAATATAAATAAAATAACAGAAAATAATTTATGTTAAAAATTAATGTCTAAAGCAAAATAAGAAAAATTTCAAATGAGGAAAATGATGTCATTCAGCAACCAGATAAATGGGAATTGCAATATTATTACAGATGCCTTTTTCATATTACTAATAACAGTAACTTTAAAAAAAACATTTGAAGAGAAAATGACGTCACTATTTAAAACATCACATTTTTACTCATAACGATATTACATTTCAATATTTCTTTTCATTATGGACACTGAGATTGAGATTTTACTTTCAGATGACTTCAGTTAGTGAAAATGAAATTATTTTTTTTTTCTTTTTAATAAAACTATTTTTCTGTGAGTGCACATAAAATAAAATTTCTGGATTTCGCCGGCACTCAGATTACAATTTTAACTGAAGATGTGCGAATATTTGCATGCAAAATTGTAACTGGCAAACTTGACATTAAGTTTGTAAATATATTTATTTTATATTGATTCAATAATGTAATTACTTTTGCTTTTTTTTTAAAACCAAATCGATCGGCTCTTTTATACATTCTTCGAATTCGATGGGATTCCACTCGTTTTATTGTTGAAATGTATTTCCTTTTACACAGAGTCTATAAAAAAGCGTTTAAACTAAAGAAAAAATCCGTTTTTGATGAATATAGTCGATGAAGAAGTAGCACGTCAAATTGTATCTCTTTATTATTCCACAATTCCAATGTCTCAGAGAGAAATTGTTATTTTGGGAATTGCTCAATTGGGTATTTCACGCCGTTCTGTTTGCTATTATATTTATAAACACAAGAAAAATTAAGTTATTTCATTGCATTCTAAACGGGATCGCCCTTTTAACAGACCTCTATCGATTTTTTTTTTTAATTGGAGGCGAAACTGAATTCTGCAATGGCAGAATCTACATTCAACTTGTTTTTGTTTTTTTATTCCTCAAAAGAAAATTAGTCATACACTGCAACGGCGTATCATCAGACATTGATTTTTCTTCTTTAAATTAGTTAGGGGAGAGTGGTGTACCTTGGACATATGTGTACCTCGGACCTATTCTAATTCTAGATTTACTTGTTTAGATCATTAAAGAAGAACATTTGTATAATAAATATTTGCCACCAGAAGTCTCATTTAAGTTCTTGGCATTTGTTTAGAAGCTCAACTAATTGTACAATTTTTAAAAAAGGAAATTCACCTTTCAAAAGTAAATACTTCTTAGATATTTCTATGTTATTTTTATACTAAAACATATCTAATTTTTTAATGAGGATTATGCATAATAAAGCAATGTTCTAGCTACTATACCATGTGCTTTAAATAAAGTTATGTCTATCCTTAACATCATGATTGGTACTTTTGTTTTTAAGTGTCAATTGGTGTACATTGAACCCAATAAAAATTGTGCACCTTAGATTGGGTCCAAGGTGCACTAGGTATTGTCTAATGGATCTGAAAGGCAGCTCAAGAAGTTAACATTTGGAATTGACTTATCTAATTACAATCTTGGCTAAAAGTAAACATAATTACAAATATAAATAAGTTTTAATATCTTTTTTGATTATAGTAAATGTAAATGTTCTGAAGTTTTATGTTTATTTAGACTTTCTTATTTTTAAAACCTAATTAACAGAAAATATATCAAAAATTTATGTATTCTTGATTAATAAATGCTGATTTTATTCGCTAACAACAAGTTTCTTTTTCATTCTTAATAATGGGACCAAAGTACAATACTAGTGGTGTACCTCGGTTCTATTTGATTTTATTTTTAATTCAAAATTTTGCATGGAAATTATTTATATAAAGATTTAAAACAAATATATATAGTTTAAAAACATCATAAACTTTTATAAAATCTTCTTTTTTTAGTTTTGGCAATTTTTAAAAAAATTAAAAAGTCAAAGGTCTAGGTCCGAGGTACACCACTTTCCCCTATTTGTGAAATTTTTTTTAGCAGGTATGACCAAGCTAAGCTCGGTCAAAATTAACTTTCTGATCAAATCGATTTTATTCTCAGTGTAACGTTCTGACACTTTTAGATACAATTAGCTTAAACCTGAGTCATGGTGACACAAAACAACCTACTAAATAATTTTTTTCGAGCATGCGACCTAACACCTATCCCCAGTGCTCTTCTTGAATCTGAAAACGATGAAATACGAAATTTAATGCAAGTCGTTAACCGTTTTCTAAATAAAATTATCTTGACCAAGATTCATTGTGACGTAACATGAGCCACTAATTGAATGTTCTTAAACATGCGACGTAGCCCAGTGGTTTCATTAAGCCCGGAAACGATAGAAGATAAAATTTATTCAAGTGCCGTATTTTAAATGTCATTATCTTGAATTGGACGCCATTATCTTGAACTAGTGACCCAAACAGACCCAATAATCTAATTTTCAGGAACATGCGATCCTATCCAATGGCCTTCCGAAGTTCGAAAATGAGAAAAAATACAAAATTTAATTAAAATCATTAGAGCCGTTTTCTCGAAAAAACTTGTTTGACCCGTAGTCACCCAAATCTGACCCATTGATCAAAATTTCAGGAACATGGGATCTAGCCCAGTGATCTTCTTGTACTCGAAAACTGTTTAATGAAAATTTTCTCAATATCGTTTCAGCCGTTTTTAGATACAATTAGCTTGATCTAGAACCATAGTGACCAAAAATGAGTCAGTAATAAAATTTCGTCGGACGTGTGATCAGCCCTATGATCTTTTGGTATAATAACTTGTACCCTGGAACGATATAGCGCAAAATTTTGTCAAACTGATGTGAGATTTTTTTTAGATACAAAACTTGACTCTTACGCATTACGACCGAAATAACCCACTAATGAAATATCCATGAAAATGCAACTTCACCCATTGGTCTTCTGGATCTCGAGAATGAAAAAATACAAAATTTATTTAAAATTGTTTCAGCTGTTTTTTAGATAAATTATTTTGACCCGTAGTGACCCTCAAAATGACCCTTTAATCGCAATTTCTCAAATATATGATCTAAACCAATGATCATTTACTGCATAAAATCAGAATAATAAAAATTCTTGTAAAAATCACTTGAGCCCTTTTATAGATATAATTAGTTTGACTCGGTCCCATAATGACCAAAACGACCAACTAATCGAATTTTGTCGAACATGCGACGTTATCAGTGGTCTTCTCGATTCCAAAAACGATAGAAAACAAAATTTATGGCAGTCTGGGACACATCAATATATATATATATATATATATATATATTCCAAAAAGCTAATGAAAACATAATTGTAAACAATCGTAAAGTTAAAGGCTTTTATAAATTATTAGACATTAACTCTACTAACTTTAAATATCGTTGTCTATTCCTTATACCCAAATTTCATAAGAATCCTGTTAAATTTAGAACAGTTACAAGTGGTTGCAATACTTATAATAATGCTGCTAATAAACTTCTATTAACAATTCTTGATCAAATATATAAAATTACTAAAATCAGTGATAATACACATTGTATAAAGAATAGTTATGAACTGCTCAATATTATGAAAAATCTTAAAAGTATAAAAAATATAACTACTTATGACTTAAGATCTTTTTAATAAGACCGATTTATAAGATTTACATAATATCATAAATGAACTTTTAAAAAAAAATATCAACATGATTTGGATCTTTCAACGAACATTGATACTGATTATTTTCTTACTTTAACTAATTTCATGATCTACAATAAATTTATCATGCAAGATAACATTATACATATTCAAAAAGTTGGTAAACCACAAGGTGGTAATACATCTAGTATATTATCAGACTTATATCATTATAAACATAAATATTTTAATAATAAAATACATTTTTGTCGATATATAGATGATATAATTTTAAGTGATACTGATAATACCAGTATAGCTCAATTCCCTGTTGATTATCCATCCGATCTAGAAATTACAAAAAACCTGCTTTCTAATAATACCATTAACTTTTTAGATCTTAAACTTATATTAAAAGAAAATAAATTAATATTTGATATTTATGAAAAAAGGAAAGCATTTAATTTTAAAGTTAATACATTTACTAATTTTAAATCCTGTCTTCATAATTCTGTATATCGTAATATAATCGTTAATCGTTTATATAGAAGAAAATGTTTATGTTCTTCTCATTTAATTAACACTAATATTAAAAAGCTTGTTTATGATGCTATAAGTAATGGTTTTCCTAAACAATTCACATATTCTTTATTATACAATTAGTTATTACATGATCTATTAATTAATTAACACTTTGCGTAAAAAGTACACAAAAAATTATTAAAACATAAAAATATAATAATAAATTAAAAATGTAAAAAGTACATAAAAATGTATATAATAGGTTGGTTGGGTGGGTAGATGTTAGAGTACGGTGGAGGGCGGTGTTGTCTGGATAAAACTCAAAGGTTAATTATAAAAAAATGAGAGTGGGAAACTCATATGTTAATTTGGTACAAAATTTCTATGGAGTTTAATTGACACCAATGTATGGAAAATTGCTTAGCTATATCTATGGTATTATAATAGTTTTATTCATTTACATTATTAATTTGTACTTCACTTTTAATAAATGAGAGTACTATATCACTACTCAATGTATAGTGTACATTTATTAATATGCTATTTTTTAAACTTTCATCATCCTAAATTAAGATATTGAGTATAGCCCAGCATAGTCAAAATGAATGTTAATGATTTAAATAATAATAGGGTAAACTATGGTGTATGATTTATTTTTTCTGTAATTTTATTATTCTACTTTTAATTAATTTATAAATTTAATACTATGATGTGTACGATTATTAAATTTATTTTTTCTCCTTTTCAATTTTATGTCCAATTCAGTAATTTGTTTTTAATTGTTTTTGATGTTATTTCTTGTCACATTTTCTTTGTTTTTGCGACTTTGAAGCCTACGCGTGGATATAACATTTTGTTTTTATTTTCTCTATATCCACCGTGGATTACTTGGCATTTCTTTAATGAATTTTGGTTTGTATGTGTGTTGGTAGTCCCAAATTCGTATTGTTTTGCTTTTTCATGGCAAATTCGAAGATTCTGCTTTGGTTCTACAAATTCCATTTGTATTCATATTATTATTTTATTTTTTCCTTCCATGTTCAATGTGCTAAGTTATTAAATTCAATGGTTCATATAATGTAATATTAATGGTTTTATATATGTATATATATGCATATATATACTATATATGTGTATAATTTATTTATTTATTTAAATTTTTCCTCAAGTTCAATATGGTTTTTTTCTATTAAATTCAAATGGTTAATATTGTTTACTATTAATGGTCTTGTATATATATATATATATATATATATATATATATATATAATACCATTAAAAGTAAGCAAAATTCACCAATAGATTTTATCAATAAAACAATAAACCAAAAACGAAGGATTTGAATAGAATTGAATTATTAAAAAAAAAATAGTGAAACGAGAATATCTTAATAAATAAATAAATAAAATAAAATGAATGCAAAGGAAATTTGTAGTCCACAGAACAGAATCGTCAGGCCCCAAATGCCCTGGAACTACAAATGAAGTATGCGGTTTCATCCACGTATTAGCCATGAAATAGCAAAATAATACGTAATTGGGGCTACCAGCACACATAAACCATATTATTAAACAAGGAACATAGAAATAAATAGTTGAAAAAATGAAAATATACATATATGTATAAATTAATAATATGTAAAGTAAAATTTTAAAAGCAATGATGTAACTGTTTAAAAAAAGTCATATATTTTTATTATTTCTATCTGAAATAAAATCAATAATAGTTTTATTTTTTAACTTTATTTTTTAGGGTGTTTTTTTTTTTTTTCATTTCGAATTAATATAATCGTTTCTATTCTTTAACAAAGATACCTTACTATATTGTCGCCAAATGAAAAAGAAATGCCTAATAGTAACCCTTTCGTGCAAAATAAACGATTTTTCCGTCATAACTTTTTAACTAATCTACTTAGAACGATGTACTATGTTCGAAAACCATTCCTGAAATAATATGTACCTAACAATTTAAGTTCCATCAAAATCCATCCAGTAGAACTTAAGGAGTAAGCGGAAAACACGAAATTTCCGTTCGTATTTTATATATATAAGGCAGAACACGTCGAATTTCGACGAAAGAAAATGGTTAAAAAGCAATTGTTTAATTTATTTATAATAAACCTATAAATTTGGTTACAATAAAAAATGCACCATATATTGGTAACTCTAACTCGTAAACAAGTGATATTTAACCTAAAGTTAACAAAATACAACTTCTATAAAACTCAGTTGTAGAAATTGTTTAAACTAAACTTTAATCGTACATGTAAACAGTAAAAACTAATAAAGATCTGCTATTACGGTACACTTATCAATTATGGACATCTTATGCTACTATTCCAAAATGAAAAAAAAAAAAAAAAAAAAAAAAAAAAAAAAAAAAAAAAATTATCCACTTTGACTGAATTATGGAATTTTTTCTCCGTGAAATCTAAACTGGACATCATTTTTATCATATGAAAATTTATATATTATCCCTTTCATATCTGTATTCACCTTTTTAAAAAATTTAATATATTAATTTGAAATTTTTGAAATCAGTTTAATTTAAAACTTTAAGTCTCGACGCTATTAGCTGAAACAGATACAAATCTATTTACGTATATTCTTTTAAGTGTAAGGGAAATTTTGTAAATGAAACCAATATTTATCGGGTTTTATAATAAACGATATTCTTGATACAACATGTATTTTGATTTTAAAATATTTTCACTTTTAATGAGAAAATAGCAACATAAAGATACGGTAATCTGCTTTTTTCTTTTTTTCTTTGCTTTTAACAGAAATTGAGTACTTTTGTAGTCACAATTAGAAAAATGGTATTAAGAAATACGAAAACATTAATATCTAAAAATAAATTAAGATACAGTTTCCAAACAAATTGCATTTAAAAGTGCATTTTTTCCCATACGACAGTGCAAAACTTGAAAACGTGCAATGTTTAGAAATTTAAATATTTGTAGAAGCAAAAGTTGCAAAACCGAAATTTCATTTCAAATTTCAAACTGTTGCCATTCACAAAATGACGTATGTGTTATGCATAAATACGGTTGGTCTTTGTAATATAGGTAGATAAGTAGATGTAATGTGCACCAGTCACTCTCCTCCCATCATCCCAACTAAAAAAGAATTAATGATGAATACTGATGAATTATTCAACAATCTATAAGCTAAATAATTTCGAATAATTTGACTAAACCAATATTTCTTTTAAAATTAATAAAATTAATGGAATTTCAAATTATTTTCATATGTTGACATGAATTTTATTTTATCTTAAAATTAAACACAATTTTGTATTCTAGAATGTAAATTGTAAAAAAAGGTACTTTGTTGCAAATTAATGCATTTCATTTATGGGTGTTGATGAGTGAGACCAGAAATTTTCCTCACCGAATTGTGCGCATGTTTTTATTTTCAAAATATCGCACCTGAAAATAACAGTGTTTAACTTCTTTTTTATCAGTTTATTTTCCTTAAAGATAGTCTTTTTCTTTTTAATTGAAAAATATTTCTAAAATGTATGCTTTATTTAACATTTTATGTACTAAAAGCTGACGTGCTTCGAGTAAGTTTCTAACACATTAAAATACTCCAAAAGAATATATTTTAGAAATACTTTGTAAG
Source organism: Maratus speculifer (assembly GCA_964019185.1). Taxonomy (NCBI): domain Eukaryota; kingdom Metazoa; phylum Arthropoda; class Arachnida; order Araneae; family Salticidae; genus Maratus; species Maratus speculifer. Next base: position 221,864,680 of record OZ025301.1, read on the forward strand.
CTAAAAAAAGAAAGAGAGTTTTTAAAAGAGGGCATAAAAGAAATAATCTAAAAATATTAATTTCCAGGTAAGAAATCTTTAAAATAAGATTCAATCCATGCAATTTCATACAATAGTATGAGATTTTATCTCGAATTTTTGCGCTGTGTTAGGAAATTGTTAAAGAAGAAAATAAATTAAAGGTGAAAATTTTAATTTTAGAGAGGATTTACTTTTTAATTTAGAGAGAATTTAAATTTAGAGACATTTTAATTTTTCTCAGATTTAAAAGTACTGTTTTCCATTAAAAAATAAAACAATGCAAAGTTTACTTACTTTAATTTACTTATTGTACTTCAATTTTCCAATTTATTTGTCTATGCAGTTTTTTTTATTTAAAAAAACTAAGATAGTCCAAGGAAATATTTAAACTGAAGATCAAATATTACTGTTGGAATAGTCGTTAAAGCTCCAGCATTTACTTATAGCTAAAACTTAATAACTTTGCCTTTCCAATGTTTTCATGAAATAAAATACATGATATGAAAAAAAGGTCATAAATACCTGTTATCAGCCTCTTCTGAACTAATATGGGAATATTCTTTTTATTATTATTCTATTAACTGAATTGTACAGCAGCAATACTAAACTTCAATAATTTAAAATATTTTATTTATGCTTTAATAAAAAACAAAACGTGAAATCTGTTTTTTCGAAAGTCCTATATTCACGCCCCACCAGTGGCCGAGAGGTTCTGACCTCTTAACTGGTAGACGGCAGGTGCTGGGTTCGAACCCAATCGCGGCTGTCGGCCTAATCGTTCGGAGTTTTCGTGGTTTTCTTCGAACCTTGCTTAAATACGGGTTAGGTTCCCTTAGAAAGATCCCCCCACGAAGGGCACTCCCCCCTGGGCCTATATCCCTAGTGTAGATAATCGGTCGACAAAAATAAAACCAAACCAAACCAAAACCTAATATATTCACAGAGTTTAATTAAATTATGAAATTTTCTTTAACAGTTTGACTAAAATTTTAATGCTAATATAGGTTAAATAAGGGAAATCACGGTAAAAAACACATAAATTGGATATTCGCTCAAACTGTATGTGCAGAACCAATTTATCAAAACGAAACACAACAGATGGTAAAAAAGAACAATTGTTTATACTGGACATAAATTTCAAATATAATTTGATACTACCAAACTTGTTTTAAACTACTGAATTAAATTAAATTCAAAAGCCATTAATATAAAAAAATATTTATGTTAATTAAGACTCCACATTTGAACATGACAAATGTGAATTATAACGTAAGAATTTTTAAATTTTTAATTTTCACGTAAATTTTAGCATTAGTTTTGTCAATAAAAAAGATATTTGTAAGTTATATGTAAAATATAGATGTATATAGTCGTTAAATTTTTCGATATTTTAATTTTGTAAATATATATATATGTGTGTGTGTGTGTTTAAACTTATATTTATATACATATTCATATTTATATTTATTTAAACATATATTTATATATACATACATTATATTTATTTTATTTTGGTTTTTTAATAATTCAAATAATTTCATATTTGAAATTTATAGGTTAAAATCAGATAATTTTTAATACTTATTTGCTGCATATTTATTCTTTAATTTTTATTAAAATCTTTGTGAAGATAAATATATCTTTTACCATAGTGTTTATTGAAGCAATTGTTTATAACAATCGTTAAACCATGTTAGGTGCATGCGTATAGTTAAAAAATTTAGATGCATTATTTTGTGTTTGAATACAACCGTAAAAAATTGTAAAAATAAACTTCGTTTCTTACTTTTTTGTGGTTGTTTCTTATTAATCTGTACTAATGTTATATGAAAAAAAAAAACAAAGTTTGAGTGTTTCTTTGTAGGAGATATTCTAGAATTAGGAACCGAGTTCAAAAGTAATGGAACCAAAATGGTAGTTTTTAGCTCACAGGCTATCAAAGCCTGGGAGCTTATGTGCCCGTCCGTTCTGTATGTGCGTATGTGCGTAACGCGATAACTCATGATAAAAGTATCGGATTTACTTGAAATTTTGGATATATATACATTCTGATAAGGCGCTTCCCTGATTAGTTTTTGGCGTTCATTCGATGTGTATAAGAGGGGGAACAGGGGCTTATGCCCCTCCTCTTAATTGATATAAATGGGTTTTTCATGTAAAAATATCAGTTTTCGTTAAAAAGTTTGATATAGGATTATTCTGATGAGGCAACTCCGTCATGTGTATTAGGTCATCATTGAATAAGTATAAAAAGGGGGAACGGGGGGCTCATGCCCCTCCCTTTAATTGGTATAAATGGGTTTTTCATGCAGATTTCTGAATTCTGATTTTTCAAACGGAATTAATCCTTAAAAATATAAGGCTGCATTACACAATTGGTGTGAACAGCCTGTGAGCTCAATGCCATCAGTTTAACTGGGCAATATTCTTTTTATTTTTATCATTGATCAAACATATGCTATATGTCATATCAGTGCCACTACCCCAAAGGGGGTGTAGGAGCAAAAAAAGTTCCAAAAATGCGATTTTTCTGTAACTGAAGGAAATAGAAACATGAAATTAGGCATGTTTTTCCTAAAAAAAAAAAAAAAAAAAAATCTAAATGGCGAGTTTTACGGAATCTGAGGATTAATCGTACTGATTTTTAAAATAACAGTGACAAAATGATGGTGACAGCCCTTCCTCTAACAATGACTATATTTTATGTCGGTACCACAAGCCCAACGAGGGGTGCAAGAGCAGAATACGTTCGAAAAAAGTGATTTTGTGGTACTGAAGGGCCTAAATCATAAATTAGACTTGTTAATTTCCTATTATATGTAAATTATCTTTAAAAACATTTCTTTAAAAATTCGAAAATGAGAAGGAGTGATAATGCACGAAAAGCGTTCTAAAAAACGTTTTAAAATGACAATTTCTGCACATTTTCACGCAATATCAGAGAGATTTCAAAATTACTGGTAGGAAATTGATGGTGATAAGCCTTGATTTAATATAGGTTATATTTTATGTCGTTGTCACTACCACACGATAGTTGAAGAAAAAAAATTCTAAATTATGATTTTTGTGTTCCTGAAGGAGTCAGAAACATGAAATTTGGCATGGTAGTTACTTATAACATATAAATAGTCTCTATGAAGTCTTCTAATACATGATAGAACTTGATATACTTCAGCTCGAGTCTGATTCGCATTCCGAAGTGGAATAAAAATAATAGTTCATTTAAAGTCTAATAAAAGCAATACTTTTTATTTATTTATTTATTTTTACAATATTACTAGCAAAAGATTATTGTTTATGGAGATCCACTTAATATATATGTTTAATATTCGAAAATATATTTTATAAAAACTAAGAACTGTCTATTAAGATATCCGAATAAAATTAAAATATTAATTATAGCAAACGTTTTAAAAACTGAACACAATAAGCTCAATTTTGTGAAACATAGTTCAACTTATTTTCATTCATTTGTGTCGGAAAATATCAACATCCTGATTGTATTCGTATCGCACTGAATCGCAATGGAATTATATATTTTTTGCAACATTCGGGTTGGTTTTCGAGTTGATTTGAAGTTGAATTTTCCGGTTTGAGTCAGGTTGCGTATCGACAGAAATTGCGTTATCCTGTTTGGATCAGATTACGGTTCGATGGATTTTTTTTTCGATGGAATTATTATTTGAGTTTTGAGTCAGATTTCGAGTTAACTTCCAAAGAATTTTCAGATTCGATTCTCGATTAATGTAGATGGAAATAATTTTGTCGTTTTCAGATCAAGTCACGATTTGATGGAATTTTCAGGTTCGGATAGAGTTGCATGTCGGCGTAAATGATTTTGTGGGATTTATGATCAGGTTGCGTTTTGATGGAATGTGTTTGGCGATGAGAAATGGGTTGCGTTTCGGTGAAGACAGTTTTGTCCTGTTCGATCAGATTGGAGTTTGGTGGAATATTCAGTTTCGGTTCTGATTGCATGTGGGCGGCAGTATGTTTTTGCCTTGCGTCGAAAGAGTAAGATTTTTCCAATAGTCTCAAATAAAGGAGTAGAATATGTTTCCCTTCTCTTCAATAGAATATAAAAGAGAAGTGACATCAGAATAACAAACAGGCCTATGCCTATCCACACTTCAAGGACAAACGCATCAAATATCGCAAAACGTTTTGGGTTTGACTTTCATTTATCTGTCATGAAAGTAATATCCGTCACACGCATTGGATAAGAAAATTTTATTACTTCCCTTCTTTCTTCTCTTACAGTCAGAAGAGTTTCAGACAGATCAGCTTCTCCTCTTAATAACATTCCCATAACTCCATTCCATGTTCCATCTTTCTTCTTTACACCATGCTCATCATCTTTTAGAATAGCAATATTAAAGGTGACTCCAAGACCTTCAGCAAGCGCTCGAATGAGTGAAGCATCTCTAACACTGATAAGAGTTCCATCAGGATTCCGTATGAGAGTATCCGTTTCATTCTTCAGAAGTTTGAGAGCCGCTAGATTCAATATTTTTGATGATAGTTCTCCAGTCATTTTCTTCCTAGATGATAAATTATAAATTAATTAAAAAAAACGTGACGTACATCACATACACTAAAATAAATTTCATTAACCCGTTAGCGCCTAGCGTCCCTTTTTAGGAACGCTTCAAAAGGTGCATTGACATCGGTAAAAAAGAACAACAATCTTTATTTTATTTAATTGAAACATTTTCGTATTTAATGAACTAAACATAATTCTTTTAAAAATAGTGGTGCCAACCGAATAAAATTTGAGCAAAAGGTCTTGGGCACGGATGGGTTAACAACAGTCATGGAAATAACTCACTTGTATATGCCGTTTTCAATTATTGCTCTATGTAAAATAAAATATTCAGTGCTTAACTTTTACCTTCAGCCGAATTATTAAAGTATTAGCAGAATTCGCACGCTACAATGGTCAGTTTCTCCAAACAAACCTTGAATCAAATGAAATATATGAGAATTCGAACTTGTGTTTAAAAACAATTTGCACTTAGACCTGTAGTGTCCTTCGCATATCTGAAAACGAATTGAACGTGATTGTGCTATTATATTTTCTAATCAGAACGTTATTACTGTCCAACAATTTTAATCAATTTCAGAAGGATTTTTTAAAGAATGACAGTACAATATGCAATATACAAAAACCACACCTGGCAAATAATTTTACTAACAGCAAAAACAAATTAACAAAATCAATGCAGTGAAACTTTTCGAAAAGCCTTATCTTTCACATTTGGGACCATCAGATTGTGGAAGATTCTTTCATATTTCTATAACTAACCAATGTAAAATGATATGAAACATAATAAAACCATCCATAAACATTATCAAATTATAAAATGCAAGTATAATCAATATCTGCCATTTAGAACTTTTTGAAAAATTAATGTTTTCTAATCAGTTTTACATGATAATAGAAATTTCAGCCATTAATTTATGACAAAAAATATAAATCAATTTACAAAATATTAAAATTATTCTTGAAAATATAACTAACAATGCAATTCCCATTATTATTATTATTATTATTATTATTATTATTATTATTATTATTATTATTATTATTATTATTATTATTATTATTATTATTATTATTATTATTGTTATTTGTAGAACTGTTTAAAAATTACGAGATTTAACCTGTCCAAATTTAACGTAAAAAAAAGGTTTAAAACTGCCTTCATCAATCATTCTTCGTTTCAGTTTCATTTCGTGTGAAACGCAACCAATATTTTAAGTTAATTAATTCTTATGTAAAAATAGAAAAAATAGTTTTCAGTTATATTAGAACAAATTGCAGATGAAACAAAATTTTAATGCTTTCGACTGATAAATCCTTTGCATGGTTTCATCGTTCCCAATCCATAATTGGGATGGCTGCCCCATTTCCACAAACAGATGTATTTTCCTTGTTATGAAGTAATATATCCAATAGATTCTTAAAAAGTAATGAAACATAATTCCTATCATGTTCTTATTCGAAACGTATTTCAAGCAATTTGACATGGTATTAATTTTATGTAACACAAAAACTGAATATCTAACTTTTTAGTTAGAAAATTGCAGCGTTGCATCGAAATGCGGTTGAATTTTACATATTTGAGTCTTTTTACGGTAAAAAGTCAAAGTGATTTTTTGTATGTAAAACATACATTTTTGAACTTTTAAATATTTTTTGCAATGAGAATACGCTTAAATAGTTACGAGAAAGACTTCTTTTTTAACAAATTCTTTTTAATAAATCAAGAAAATTCTAAAAAATCGTCTGAATTACATTAGGCGATAATCGCGTTATGTGTTGAAAATTGGCACGAGTTTCTGTGATTGTATGCGATTTCGTATAAAACCGTCTGTTCTTCGTGGTCCACAAACAGCAGATGTTTCAGTGATTCTGTATACTATTTGTTCTGTAGCTTGAGTGTGGCACGGAAACCCCTTGAGAGTAGCTAGTATTGCAACCGGAATGATTGTTAGATTTACAATTGCTTCTGAAATTATGTCGTAACTTAATCTTTCAATTAGTGGAGGTTCTGTGACATTTTCCCACTTATTTAAAACAACATAATCCGTTACATTAAGGTGAAAAGATGGTAAATTGAAAATACGGGTATTATTCATTGGAATAATTGTGTTTCTACTAGACTGTTAGACTTCGTTCGCTTTTAGGATTCTTCGAAGGGCCAATTGCCTTATACGGGTTCTGTCGTCGGTTAACATCAATATCAGGATTTTTTCAAAAATTACCAAAAATGCCTATGGCTTCTGATGAGAGGGTCTATGACGTCCTTCAGACCACTCGACATATAACGCGAGAGAACAACTGATTGATGCAAATGCTGTGTACCATAGATTACTGATGGTTACGTTTTGATCTTAAACCACATTTCGGTTTGACTTTTACGATGAACATTATGATGGCAAAATAGTTCTGTGGTGACGAAGTTTGAAAAATAGGGCACATTTTATGAGTTAGGCCGAGATCGCAGCAAAAAGATGAAATAAAAGGCACGTTTTTTTATGTGTTAGGCTGATTCGTATTGCAATATCGTAGAGAGACCCAGGATCATTTTTTTTACTTTTTTCCTGGAACGAAGTGTATAAGGCATTAATTTGATGAAGAAAACTCAGTTCACAAAATATCATAACTAAATTGTCTTTATTTTTGAAGAACACTTGAAATTTGAAGCACATCAAATATCGGTAAAATAGCTTATTCACTCAAAGGTGCACTAGTGCAGCACGCATAGAACATAATAAAGAAAATATTTGTCAATTTGACAACAGCGATCAAGCATGGTTCCTTCACCAAGTCAAAACATAAAACTGACAAAAATTTCACATTTTCACAAACGCCAAAAAAGTCTTTTGGCATAGAATAGATTCCCAATCCGAGCAAAACAATGTACAGGTAAAAAGGACCGTTACATGATAAGCAAAGGGGAAAATTTAAAAAAGAGCGTTGCCAAGAATATAGTCTTTATCGCTCGTGGCAGAACGTGCAGCAGCCGGCAACCCTAAACAGAATTACTCAATCGGTAACAAATTAAGTTCTTTATACAAGACAAAATGAAATGATTGGGAAATAAAAATAACAGTTATTTAAAACAGTCGTTTGATATTTAATCAATTGAAGAACAAGAAAGAAAAATCTAGAAATGGAATGATATTTTAAAACTAATTTATCATTTGTTATTTTATTTATTATTATTATTTTATATGCACTTGGAGACGAACACACAATAACAATAACTATTAAAAATGCTTTTCTTTAAAAATTAAAATTTAAAAGGGGGGGGGACTTACATTTGAAAAATTAATAATGGAATGATATTTTAAAACTAATTTATTATTTGTTCTTTTTATTTTTTATTATTATTTTATATGCACTTGGAGACGAACACACAATAACAATAACTATTAAAAAATGCTTTTCTTTTAAAATTAAAATTTAAAAAGGGGGGGGGGAAGGGAACTCACATTTGAAAAATTAATAGGAATATATATAATAGAATATGTGTTACATCACATATTATCACTCGAAGGACCACCAAAAAATATTTTTTTTTTTTTTTTGACGAAGGAAAAAAAATATTTTTTCTTATAAAAAAAAGTAAAGTGTTGGGAATCTATTTACAAAGCACTAGCAAAAATACACTTATAAAATATGAATAACTATATGTTTATAAAAATTACAAGTTCTATGTATAATATATATAAAACACAATACAATATACAAAATTTTACCCAAAAAAATAAATAAACTTATGCCTAGGCCTTTATATACATGCATATATGCTAGTCATTGCTTTTAATATCCAGCAATTTGATGTGTATACACAACCTTTTTTTTATATTCTTCGTTTCATTATTCAAGTGTAAGCGCTTACATAAAAGAGTTCTGCTGTAAAAGCAAATTTTTAAATGACATTTTTATTTGTAGAAATTGTCTTTTATGTTGCTGTTGCTTGAAGATACTTGCAACTTGTTAAATCAATTATCATAACAGTTTACATACACTGTTTTAAACACACATTTATATAAATGCTGATTTTTTTTTTTTTTTTTTTTTTTTTTTTTTTTTATAAAAAAATTCTAAAAACTGACTTAATACAATGTTTATAGTTGAATTAAATTTACACAAATATAATACCTTTATAAAAATGTAAGAATCAAAATATGCATAATATGTAAATGAAAAAATTCAACACTGATCATATATTAAAAAAACATTTTGGAAATGTAAAATGCCATTCCAATAGAGTGTAGAGCAAATTTACTTAAGTACCTTATGAAATAAACTTGTCAAAATATTAAAGTACACAAATATCAAAATAGTAGTATCCAAATAAAATATAAAACCAAAATTGTACACTGCATAGAGAATCTAATACACAATGAACTGAACCAGCAGTAGACCAGTAAAAGATCCAATACATAGTACACAACTAAACATAATTCTGTGTCCTGGCCAGTTAACACAAAACATGTGGCATTACATTTATTTTCTTGGTCTAAGATTATATCTTGAAATAATGTTTTGAGGAGAGCTATTGCTATTGTACTGCTGAAAAGTATTATTGTTGTTATTAATATTAGAGCTTGTATTTTTATTAAAGTTAGAATTAAGGTATGCATTTCTGGGTGGAGCAAGTAAAAGTCTATCTATATGCACTCTAAAAGAAGGAGCATGTGAATACTGATATTTCCTTATAGTAAATGAAACCGGTGAATGTTTCATAATAATTTCATAAGGACCAGTATATTTTGGTTTATATTTATCTCGAGATTTTAAATAAACAATATCATGAACAGTTAATGGACGTAGTTTTGCATATTGTGAAAACTTTAAGTTTCTTTGATGTTGAGCAGACACAATGTTTTCATAAGCTTTTTGGTACATTGCATCCAGTTCTTTTAATAATTTATAAGTGTCAACATTATCAAGAAATGGTTGATTTGCATGAGTGTCATATGTATCAAATATTAATGATAACTCACGCCCAAAATGTAAAAGATTTGGTGAGAATTTTGTAGATGAGTGTGTGGAGCCATTGTATAAGCATTTGTGAATCAACAATGCATGTTCAAAAGAGTGTCCTTCAAGTAATAAAGTATTAACTGAGGTTTTAATTGAAGAATTGATTCTTTCAGCAATCGAGTTCGATTGGGGGTGCGAGACTGAAGAATGAGATATTTTTATACCTAATGTTTAACCTAGATCAGACAAAATTACGCAAGGTCTCCCAAAGCATGTGAAATATTTAAATAGTGATTCAACAACATTATTAGCAGAAGTCTCCTTTAAAGGAAATAATTCCATATGTCTAGAAAAGTGATCTGTTACTGTTAATACTGAGTAACCATTTCTAAAAGGACCTACAATGTCAATTGCTACAGTATGACCTGCTTGTTTTGGAGTGTACGTTGCTTGCAAAGGTGCAGGTTGTGTTTTGTGATGTTTATGTTGCAAACATTTAATACATGACGCAACATAATTTAATGTGTCTGTGTAAATACCTTTCCAAAAATATCTTTTACTTACAAATTCATAGGTTTTCTTTAGACCGAAATGTGAAAGATGTGAAATTGCTAAAACCTTAGCTTTTAATGAGTGTGGTACCACAATATGATAAGAAAATGTTGAGTCATGTGGAATGTTTTTTTTAAACATCAAAACCTTAGTATCAGGATGAATAAAGTACATGTCATATTCATTTGAACTACCATTGTTTAATATTTCATTATATATAACAGATAATTCTGTATCTTTTAACTGTTCATTAACAAATGTTTGGTTTGATATTTCAAGCAAAGGGTCTTTTTGATTTTCTGAATTACCAACAGTCAATTAATTCATTGAATGTGACTCAGTATTTTCATGCTCATCATTCTCAATGATCGGGAGAATATGAGTAGTATCATATATTAATTCAGGATTTGTATCTAGTGTTTGTTGATTATTTTTGAAATTATTTCTATAAAGATAGTCAGCAAGTACATTTGAAGAACCTGGAATGTGTTGAAAGTTGAATGAATATTCAGATAACTGAGTGAGCCATCTAGTTATGATATCCGCAGGGTTACTAACTTTCTTATAGTGTTTTAATGGAGCACTGTGAGACAAAATAGTAAAATTTCTGTTATAAAGATAATATTTAAAAGCAACAACTGCTTTGTAAATAGCCATTAATTCTAGCTTAATAGCAGGGTATTTTTTTTTCAGAAAGGGATAATGCTTTAGAAAAATATGCAACTGGTAGTAAGTTATTATCAAATTCTTGAAGTAAGACAGCTGAGATAGCAATTTTTGACGCATCAGTATTTAAGAAAAATGGTTTGTCCCAATCTGGTAAATGAACAATTGGTTCAGAAAAAAACATTTTTTGAATATTATTAAAAATTTTGTCGTGTTCAGAAGTCCAGCGAAATTTTTCTTTAGGCCTGGTAAGCTGAATTAATGGATGTATGATTTCAGAAAATTTGGGTCTTAAACTTCTATAAAAGGTCGCTAAACCAATAAAACCTTTTAGTTGGCGTTTAGTTGTTGGTACAGGAAAAGATGTTATTCGCAAAATATTACTTTGAATGGGACTTATTGCATGATTTTCAATGTGAAAACCTAGATAGTTTGTAGAAGTCTGATGAAAAGTACATTTGTTGGGGGCAAGAGTCAAATTATACTTTGATAACACCTGTAAAATTTTCTCAAGTTTTTGCAATGTTTCTTGAAATGTGTTTGAACCAAATATAAAATCATCTTGATATGTGAATATACCTTCCAAATTTATTTCATTTAAAATCATGTCCATTAGTGCTTGAAACACTGAGGCAGAATTTTTTAAGCCAAAAACTAAATGTTTATACTTATAAGAGCCATACTCAGATGTAAATGTCAATTTATCTTGCAATTCTTGTGGCAAGTCAATTTGATGGTAAGCTTGTTTTAAATCTAAGCTAGTGAAATATTTATAAGAAGATAAATTAGCAATAATATTTTGAATTTTGGGAAGAGGATAAGAAGATCCCTGAATAACTGAATTAAGCATTCTTAAATCCAACGCTAACCGATATTTTTGTTTACCTGAATCGTCAGACTTTTTCTTTACAATTAATATAGGGCATGACCATTCAGAGCAATGCCTCTCTATTATTCCTGCTTCAACAAGATTATCTATTTGCTCTTTAGCATCTGCCTGAAGTGCTTGGGGAATGCTAAATGGTAAAGTTTTTATTGGGAAGTCATTAATAAATTTGATATTAGGTACAATGCGATCAGTATGACCAAATGTCTTAAGAGATTTTGAAAAAGCAGAATAATATTTTAAGAGAAGATCAGAGATTTTCTTCTTTTCATTTGCTTCTAAATGATCCAATTTAAAATCATTTATAGAAAGATCTTTTTTTCTTTGAGCAAGTACCTGATCAGATGTAGCAATAAAATTAGAATAATTTTCATTTATTGAACGATTTAAATTACTTTCCAGTTCATTTTGATAAACAATTTCATCTGGTATACACAGATAACCTACTTCCATATTTTTATTTAAATGAACAACATGATCAGATAAATTTTCAATGTAAACATGCATGATTTTGGGATATGAGATATTTTGAACTTTAGAATCTAATTTTATAAGTGCATCATGACATAACACATTATTAGAGGAAATATTACTACAAAATAGCATCTCATCTTGATCTGGTGATATGTCAGTTTTAATTTTTACAAATTTGTGTGCATATGGATTTAAGTTAACTTTGTGTGCAAGATATGCACAGATCTGATCATGCGATTCATTACTGTTAACTTTATGCACAACATCACTTTAACTACTGTCATTATTATTTACCTCACTTTCAGAACTTTCATTAATACACATTGCATTTATTTGACTTTTTCTACATTTATTTTTTAGTGGTACTTCAACATCATTTATTGAGGCAGTATTATCACTGGGATTAATAATAATATTATTTTTCACAATAAAATCATAGCCTAAAATTCCAACAAATTCTGAAGAATTTGCAATTTCAACAATATAAAAGTTATGCCGAAAGAATATTGTGATAGATACAGAAATGCAAGAGGAGAATTTAACTGCAGAATTAACAGTTGAAATAGTTGCTGAAGAAGCTAAATGTTTGTAAGAAATATCTTTTTTTATTTCATTAAAGAAGTCAAGTGATAAAATTGAAATTGAACTTCCTGTATCCAGTAATAAAAATGCCTCAAATTTTCCAAATTTACTGGAAATAATAGGTAAAAACGAACACTTATCATATACATTATAAATGACTGCATTTTCATCAGTCTGTGTTGACTGATTGTTGCAAATCTGAATTTCCTTAGAAGTTTGTGAATAAGTGGATTTAACTTGTCTTTCATCAGACAATTTAAATTTATTTGCTGATGACCCAAGACAGTTTTGAGACAACAGCTCATCAGCTGTACTGCGTCTCACTGGTCGTTTAAAGGCTGAAATTGGTTATAACCAGAATTATCAAAATTAGTATTTCTGTATTGTCTATAATAATTCTGATCAAAAGATTTCTTTCTCTTACACAAATTCTTGTATTTAAAACACTGGAGGGCCAAATGACCTCGCTTAGAACAAATTTGACAAATATTTACCTTTCTGTTATTTTTATTTTGAAACTTAAAATCAAAATTTCTAGAGTTTTTTGATTTGTACAACTCACGAGTGTCCTTCTTAAAACTAGGACGTGTTTGGATTTGTTTAGTGACATCTTTCTGTGTATTTTTTCAAATGACAAAGCATTTATTTTCTCTGATAATTCAGATATCTGTTTAGAAAAATCAATATGATTAGAATATTCATTATGAATATTAATTAATTTTTCATTTGACAAAATATTTTGCAAAAACTCTGCTCTTTCTACTGCTTTGTCATAGTCGTCAATTTTTTCCTCCTTAATTTTTATTCGAATATCAGTTGATAAACAATGCAAAAGTTTTTTATATTTTATTTCGTTAAGAAATTCAGGATCTTTCGTTTTAAAAGCCTTATTGGCCAAGGTGTTCAATCGATGGGAAAAATTACTTATACTTTCATTAGGTAAGAGTTTTATGTTATCAAATTCGATATCTATAACTGTTTGAGATTCTTTGGAGAAAAATCGTGAAACTTCCTGTTTAATTAGTTTTACACTGTTTGAATTTCTAATTTTGTCATTTTCAAGAAAAAATTTTAGGGCAGGTCCTGCTAATTTTGTTTTAAGAAACAAGACCTCCTGATCATCTGTCCATTTTTGTATTTTTGCATAATTACTAACTACATCAAAGAAAAAATCCAAAGTGGTTGGATCACCTTCATAGGAGGGTACAGAAATGTTAAAATTATTTTTTGATGAAGTCATTTTCAAATAAAATATATACTTATAAATACTTAAGCTTGTTCAAATATATCATAATCAATTACAAATAATAATAACATAAAACCAAATATATAATATGAAACATAAAATGAAATAAAGAAAAAGAATGCGTACATCACCTTTCTTCATAGCTGAAAACAATATAAGATAAAAAAATAAATACATTCCCCCCCCTTTTTTTTTTTTTTTTTTTTTTTTTTTAATGGAAAAAAAAGTAACAAGAAACAAAAAAAATGTTTCTTTCGGAGACTATTATTTAAATCATAAGTTATTGTAGTATCGTTGCATTTTCATTCAGCGTTCCTAATTTTTTTTATTCTGAAGGGGGGGAGGGTGTTTACATTAAGCACAATTGAATTAGATGCTCCCACACAGAACAGAAAAACCACGACACATCTTTGTAGAACAACAACTTTGTGGAATTGAAATTCCATTGAAACATTCCAAGATTTTATGTCTGATTTTCGTTATCGTCGAAGTAGCATATCTCACCTCTCATCCATTTGAACACAAACTCGCACACGTAGATACCGTAAAGGTCGAAATCATCATTTTTTCGAAAACACTTTTTTTTACCGTACCATCCGGAATTCGAAGCAAAATACGGTGCACATACAAATCATATTTTCGTCTCATTGTTTTGCATATACTTGGACAACTTCTCCAGAAAAAAAACTCTTCTTTACGGCACCAAAGTTCTACGATGGCAAAATAGTTCTGTGGTGACGAAGTTTGAAAAATAGGGTACATTTTATGAGTTAGGCCGAGATCGCAGCAAAAAGATGAAAAAAAAGGCACGTTTTTTTATGTGTTAGGCTGATTCGTATTGCAATATCGTAGAGAGACCCAAGATCATTGTTTTACTTTTTTTTCTGGAACGAAGTGTATAAGGCATTACTTTGATGAAGAAAACTCAGTTCACAAAATATCATAACTAAATTGTCTTTATTTTTGAAGAACACTTGAAATTTGAAGCACATCAAATATCGGTAAAATAGCTTATTCACTCAAAGGTGCACTAGTGCAGCACGCATAGAACATAATAAAGAAAATATTTGTCAATTTGACAACAGCGATCAAGCGTGGTTCCTTCACCAAGTCAAAACATAAAACTGACAAAAATTTCACATTTTCACAAACGCCAAAAATGTCTTATGGCATAGAATAGATTCCCAATCCCAGTAAAACAATGTACAGGTAAAAAGGACCGTTACATGATAAGCAAAGGGGAAAATTTAAAAACGAGCGTTGCCAAGAATATAGTCTTTATCGCTCGTGGCGAGAACGTGCAGCAGCCGGCAACCCTAAACAGAATTACTCAATCGGTAACAAATTAAGTTCTTTATACAAGACAAAATGAAATATTGGGAAATAAAAATAGCAGTTATTTAAAACAGTCGTTTGATATTTAATCAACTGAAGAACAAGAAAGAAAAATCTAGAAATGGAATGATATTTTAAAACTAATTTATCATTTGTTTTTTTTTTTATTTATTATTATTATTTTATATGCACTTGGAGACGAACACACAATAACAATAACTATTAAAAATGCTTTTCTTTTAAAATTAAAATTTAAAAGGGGGGGGAGGAAACTCACATTTGAAAAATTAATAATGGAATGATATTTTAAAACTAATTTATTATTTGTTCTTTTTATTTATTATTATTATTTTATATGCACTTGGAGACGAACACACAATAACAATAACTATTAAAAATGCTTTTTTTAAATTAAAATTTAAAAGGGGGGGATGGGAACTCACATTTGAAAAATTAATAGGAATATATATAATAGAATATGTGTTACATCATAAACTTCGTTAATGTTACTAAAGCATCAGATGGATTTTCATAAGCTACATAGAGCCTGAGAATTCTGTTTGCGGTTGTAAGCCACATTGAGTGGCAAACATTTCCATAGTTTCTCTTCGATAGACTTTCGCTACAATATCCGCAGTTGATGGCTTCACACATTTTCATTAGGTACAGTTGATCAGTACTTAAGTCTTTCTTGTTAGGCACTTCACTAAGGATACATTCTATTGGTATGAATGAAACTACACGTAGCTTCTGACATCCAGCCAACAATTATCGTATTTCAACAGTGAAGCTTCTACTGCTAATCGAAGTTTCATTCCTTGCGCGAAAAATGACAAAATGATGCAGTGAAAGCTCATTGGCGTGTAACAGGCACTAAAACCACTGTAGTGGACACTTCAGGATCAATTCCACATTTTGGATAATATCTGCATTGAAGCCCGTATTAACAGATGTTCCGTCGCAATCGGTCGCAACCGATCGCAACCAACATTGTTACATCTATATTATTGCCATTGCATGAAAAAAAAAAAAAAAAAAAAAAAGATGTGTTTGCCAAAAATTTGCGCTTTTCTGAAATTTATAGATACGTGGCCAATGTGCTTCGTACCAGGTTCTTTTACCAAGCTTATGCGTTCGTATATTATGATTTTTTTCTGCTATTTTCTAGCAATATAGTCCTGTCTTTATACTCACCGAAGTATCACCGAAGTATATCTTTTAAATAATTCGAAGCACAACATAATGTAATTTTGAATTGTTTCATTTTACATGAAAATGGGTACTAAAATCAATGCGAATATTTTTCCGAAGTACAAGCATGTATAATGATATGGTAATTTAAACTCACCTATCCTCTATAAACTGTTTTTCTGAAACATATAAGTTTGTAAAATATATCTTGTATCCAATATTTTAGAATTTCTGCATAGTGATAAGCCTTTCTTGTAATAGATTTTAAGCTTTAAGTTCTTATTATGATTCTCTTATAATCTGGAATTCAATTAGATATGTTTCCTTGAATATTTTAAAGTTAAAAACCACAAGAAAATTGCAACTTATGTATTTCTTTAAACACATGTTGTTTCTTCACTCCGTATGTTCTCATTTAGATATTGGCTGTCACGATTCCAGAACTTCTTCGCGAAATTGCTTCACAACCCAATACAGATTCCATTCCCCAAGAAAAGTGACTATAAGCATTAGATTACCAATTGTAATAATTTTTCGATAAATTTTGCAGGAATATATAAACTTTAGCTTATAAGTTGGATATCATTGTTAACAGTTCCTTAACCAAATTTCAAAATCTAATGGAAATGAAATGCCATAACTCAAAATTATATCATTTAAATGATTTGAAGTACAGTGTAATTGTTATTGTCTCATTTTACATGAATAGAAAGAATGTGCAGTGCTATGGTAATTTCTTTTCACTTATTCTCAAAAAACTATTCTTTTCAAACATATATGTTTTCAAAATATGTAGTGTACCGGATATTTTGGAATTCCTGCATAGTCATAAACCACTCTTTTTTATTCTTGTAACTGATATTAAGTTTTTTAAAATTTATAAATATAGATGTGCTTCCCCGATTATTTTAAAGTTGATTAACTTAAGAAAATTGCAACCTGTGAATTTCTTTAAACATACTTTGTTTCTTCACTCGGTATTCTCTCATTTAGATATTGCCTATAACTTAAATATTGCCCGAATTCCATCGCAAATTGCTCTAACAATTGCTATATCCTCGCAAATTGCTATAGATTTCATTCCTGATGAAAAGTGACTATAAGCAATAGGTTACAAGCTATAATAATTTTGAAATTTTTTGCAAGAATATATAAATTTCAGCTTTTAAGTTGAACGAGGTGGAACCCGTCGATATTCGACGAAAGGAAATATTTAACAAAGAACTGTTTCATTGATTTATAATAAATCTACAAAAATAGTTACAGTAAAAAAAAACATACTATATTGGCCAGTCTAACTCTTAAACAAACATTATTTTAAGCTAAAATTAACAAAATATTATAGAACTCAATTATCCAATTTATAAAAAAAAAAAGAAATTTTCTTTATTTATAACAGACAGTATTTAAAAAATAGTATCGTATTTTAATTTCTATTTTTCTTCCTTTCAATTTTAAGAGAAAATGGAGTGATTCTGTTGCCACAATTAAAAAATTGGTACTAAAAATTATAAAAAAAATTAATGTCTCAAAAATAAATTGAAATACAGCTTTGAAACAAATTGCATTTAAAATTGAAATACAGCTTTGAAACAAATTGCATTTAGGTGTAAAAATTTAAAATGTATGATGTTTAGAAATATGAAATTTGCAGTACCGAAAATTACATAACCGAAATTGCAGGAAAAAGTGTTGTCATTCGCAAAATGGTGTATGCTTACGCACAAATACGTTTGGCCTTTATAATATAGATATCATGGCTAACAATTTCTTAACCATATTTTAAAATCTACTGGAAATGTTATTCAGAAACTCAAAGTAATATCAGTTAAACGATTCGAAGTACAATGTAATTGAAATTGTTTCATTTTACATGAAATGAAAGAATGTGCAGTGATATGGTAATTTCTTCTAACTTATTCTCAATAAACTACACTTTTCAAACATGTGTATTTGTAAAATATATGTTGTCCCGAATATTTTTGAATCCCTGCATAGTCATAAGACATTTTTGTTTTTAGCTCACAGGCTATCATAGCCTGAGAGCTTATGTGCCCGTCCGTTCTGTATGTACGTTCGTGCGTACGTTCGTGCGTAACGCGATAACTCATGATAAAAATATCTGATCCACTTGAAATTTTGTATGTAGATATATCCTGACAAGGCGCTTCCCTGATTAGTTTTTGGAGTTCATTCGATATGTATAAGAGGGGGAACGGGGGGCTCATGCCCCTCCCCTTAGTTGATATAAATGGGATTTTCATGCAGTTTTAAGTTTTCGTTCAAAATTTAGATTAGGATGATTCTGATGTGGCGATTCCGTGACTGTTATTAGGTGTTCATTGAATAAGTATAAATAGGGGGAACAGGGGTTCTAATGCCCCCCCTCCTTAATTTATATAAATGGGTTTTTCAAGCAGAATTTTCATATTTCGTTCAAAACTCTGAATAGTTTTGGAAGTTTAATGGTTAAGTATAAAAGAGGGGGATAACTCCTTTTAAATTATATAATTGCTAAATGGGTTTTTATTAAGAATTATCTCATTTGCTCTGAATTTTGGATATAGATATTTTATATGATAAAGCATGTATTTGATAGTATAGGAGGTTCAATGATTAAGTATAAAAAAAGAGGAAAGGGGAGAGCTGTTTCCCCTTCTTAATTTTTTTTTCGAACGGAATTAACCCTTGAAAATATAAGGCTTTAATGTACAATTAGTATTTGTAGCCTGTGAGCTCAATGCCATCAGTTTAACTGGGCAGTATTCTTTATTATTCTTGTAACTTATTTTAAGCTTTAAGCTCTTATTATGCTGATTGAGGATGTACCGATTTCACTCGACCAGAAAAGTGAATATAGGCATTAAACTGCAATTATATATATATATATATATATAAACATATTCTATATATATATAAATATATAAAAGAACATATTCATGAAATTTAGATTATTATAATATATATATATAAATTTTGTAGAGATATAAATGCAAACTTTGAATAGCATAACTAAAAGATTCCTAGACATGCATTTAATCATAAAGAAAATAAATTTCATAAACTGAAAACGATTTTAACTGCTTTGAATATAATGCATAGCTGCCTAATTTTCAGTAAACTTGCGTAATTTCTGGATTGATTTTATCCAGATTAACCACATTTTGAACCAGAAAATTTATTTCACGAAGTTGAACGTATTTATATTCATTTTCTTTTTGAAAAAAAAAAAAATCTGGTATTAAATTCATTAAACCAGGCTAAAATTAACGCACTTATTATATAAGATTAATGACAGGTTGGCACTTATGGTAATGTAAGTTTTAATTCTAATCATTTTATATGAAAATTGGTACTAAAATCATGGTGAAAATTTTTCTGAAGCCTAAGGATGTACACTAAAAGAGAATTAAGTACTCAAAATAAGTATAACGATGTACACATATTGAACTAAGTAAGTTAGGATAAAAAATGAACCTGCATTTTCTCAATTTCGAAAATCGACATGTTATAAAACCGGTACGAAATGATCATTCTGTACACTGTAATAGTTTATTTAATTTATAATAGTGTAAAAGATGTATATTAAAGCGAATATTAATTTATACATAGTATTATAATATAATTGTAGATGTACTTGAAATAACCTACTTATCATAGATACATTAATTTGGATATCTTGATAATAATTTTGAAATTTTTCCTCCATAGAATATAATTAATTGTTTAATTAAATGTTTCTTTTTAATACTTTTTAGCGGGAAATAAATTTCAATATAGAGTTTTACATATAATCTATTGCAAACGGGGTTTTAGGATGTGGTACGTAAAAGTTCACATTTGAGTTCATCCAAATACATCCAAGGTATCAAAAATGCAAACATGCTTTACTCTGTTTTGAGTACATTCTGATTGGAACCATTTTGAGTAAATAACTTATTAAAATCGAATACATTTTACTCAATTTCGAGTGCCCAATTTTTCAGTATATAGTGATTTATTCTAAATTGTCATCAATAAACTGTCTTTAAAAAGCCTGAAAATTTCCAAAATGTATGGTGTGCCGGTTATTTTAGTATTACCGTAGTCATAGGTATTTCCTACTTTTTATTTTTAATTGATTTTAAGAACTGATTTAACTAATCATTCTTCAACCATTCATTAACTGTTTTTAAGCCACAAATTCTATTTTAAATATTTTTAAAAGAATTAATTGCATTTCATTAGTAATCTGAAATTATTACATAAAATTATTCAATATTTATATAAATAAAAATTTCTTCCATCAATTATTCTACCAAGATAGATATAAAATAAAAAGAAATTCTAACCTGTGAATTCAATTAAAGAGATTTTGTTGCTTCACTCAGGGTATTTTCATTTTCATATTCATTTGCACACTTCACGAATTCCTTCGTGAACTTTCCCTTTGACAGTATTGATTCAACACTTCGAAAAAAGTGAATTCATGCATTCCGCTGCACCGTGTAATCGTTTTCCGATAAGGTTTGCAAAGAAGTTCGGAACCTTATAACTGAATACAATGGCTAACAATTTCTTAGATGTACATTTAACACTAAGGCAAATGAAACTAATAAATTCAAAGTTAAATCTTTTAATTATTTAGATTTAAAAAATATTTACTCAGATGTTATGAAACATCATTTTAAGCATCTAAAAAGCAACTAAAAATTAAAAAATACATGATATACTGATTATTTTAGAAGTCGTAAACTTTTCTGTTTTTATTCTTGTTACTGATTTTAAGCTACAAGCAGATATAATATTCTTATAATAAGTAATTTCATTTTATTAGTAATCTGGAAATTATAACTTTAAAAAAATCCTTAATATTCGATGATTTATAAATAACTATACATCTCTTTACTCGTTTATTTTACCATTGAATAAAGAAAGACATTCTAATTTGATAACTCTGTTAAATATAGTATGTTACTTCACTCGCCATATCCTCTTCAGACCCCAGGGTTTATTTATGTACTTTTCTTAATTTCAGTTATGGATTTATATTATCAAACCGATACCTAAAAAAGATTGATCAGCAAAAAAATTAAAATTTATTTTTTGTTGATAAAAATTGATAACAAATCAGGATTCAAAAAAGACATTTTTTGACAATTTCTTTGGATTTTTTAATTTTATTATACTTTTTTTCATTGTAAAAACACTGAAAAACATAAAATAAATATATATTTGGTAAATTTTCAATACTAATGGACTCTACAAGTGATATCTTAACGCACAACAAAATTATTTGAGTTTTCATTTTTGTTCATTTCGTACATTTTTGTTCAAGGCAATTTTGTCACGTAGATCACACGTAGCTTACTAAAAAAGCGCTATAACAGACAAACTACTATTTTGTTTAATTCTTCTATCTGTTAGGCCTCCATTTACACTAATTTCTCTTTTTTTACATTATTTATATACGAGGAAAAAAATTGTAAAGATATGTATCCTATAAGATACATCAGGTCTGAAGAGGATATTCTCATTTTCACATTCTCTTGCATGCTTCTCGAATTCCTTCGTGAACTTTCACTTGAGAGTATTGGTTGAATACTTAAAAAAATGGGAATTTATTCATTTCACTACAGTGTGCAATCGTTTTCCGTTAAATTTTGCTGAGAGATGGAAACACAGTCTTTTAGCTTAATAGCATGGCTAACAATTTCTTAGATGTATTTTCAACAATTCAAAGATAAGTATTTCAATAGATTCAAGAATTAAAAATTTGTACTCAGATGTTATAAAAAACTATTTTAAGCATGTAAAAAATAATTAAGAAATTAGCAAAATACATAGAGTGCTGGTTATTTTAGAAGTCAGAAACTTTTCTTATTTTTATTCTTGTAACTAATTTTATGACTCAAGCTCTTCCCATAAATTTCTTATAAAAAAGTAATTTCATTTCATTTATAATCTAAAAATTATTACCTAAAAAATCTCAATATCCAACGATTTATAAATATAGATTTCTTTTCTTGATTATTCTACCGTAAAGATATATAAAAAAGATATTATAACCTGTATATTCTATTTAACCCAGTATCTGCCGAACTATTAATTCATGAAAATTTTTCATTCTAAAGTATTTTACTCAAATTGTTTCGACTAAATTAAAAGATTTACATAATTATTTTATATATTTTTGTAGGATTGAAGGATTTAGAACCATTAATTATATTTGATTTTACAGGGATTTTGTGCAATATTTATAACCTCACTAAAATCTTTTATTTTAATTTTTTTAGTATTTTGTAGAGTTATAAAATGTACAAATATGATGTTTTTGCAATAAAAATATAGAAATATTTCTGAATTGAAAAATCCCCATCCCCTTCCCTCGGCACAAGAAAGCTGAAAAGGTACAAAGGCAAAATAAATCATATTTTAAAAATATTTTTCTTTTGTGAAACCAATAATGCTTTTGGAACAAAATAAAGTAATTTATATGTGACTCATTCTAAACAGTATTACAACTAATCGTTCTATTTAAAGAATTTCATAATAAGTAATTTTAATGATACTTATAAGTACCGTCGGTAGATAAAGATTTAATTGATTTTGATGATTCTTTCGACATATTCTCTTTTTCATATTCACTTGTATTCTTCTCGAATTCCTTCGTAAACTTTCACTTGACAGTATTCATTCAACATTTCGAGTAAAGTGAATGTATGCATTTTACTGGACTATGTAATCGTTTTCCAATAAATTTTGCAGATAAATGGAAACAGAGCTTTTTAGCTGAATACCATGACTAACAATTTCTTAGATGTACTTTTAACGAGGCAAATTAAATTCAAAAAGTTAAAATTAAATCTTTTAATAGTTTTAAGATTTTTAAAATATTTGCTAAAATGTTATAAAACATAATTTTAAGTATTTAAAAATTTTTAAGAAATTTGCAAAATTTGTGGTGTGCTGGCTATTTACGAAATTATAAGCCTTTCCTGTATTTATTTTTGTAATTAATTTTAATCTCTTCTTATAATATTCTTATAATAAGTAATTTCATGTCATTAATAATCTAGAAATTATTATTAAAATATTTTCAATATTTAATGGTTTATACATATCGAATATATTTCTCTATTATTCTACCGCAATAGGTATAAAAAAGGAATTACAACCTGCGTATTTTATTAAATAGATTTTATTGCTTCACGAATTCATTCATGAAATTTCTCTTGACACTATCGCTTTAACACTACAAGAAAAAATCCCTGTCGGCTGGGCCTATAGGCGGAGGTAGATTTCGAAGAGTGCTCATTTCAACACACACACACACACGCACATATATATATATATATATATATATGTATGTATATATATATATATATATATATATATATATATATATATATATATATATATATATATATATATATATATATGATTAGAGATAAACCCAGTTTAATAACTTCATTGGGCCGTTTATGAAAAATTTTTAATTTCATTTTTCTGCAAAAACTGGTTTTATTAGAATCACCTTGAGAAAAATTCATCTCAAATGCCCATTTTGACAACATATTTTGAAATAAATTCTAAATTTATTAAAAAATCGACCAAAACAGTACATTATATAGTTCCTAAATAACAAAAAACTGTCAGTTGAATGCATTTGAGAAAAAAATTGAATTTAAAAATGAGTCATAAAATAACCGATTTGTTGTTTAAATACATCCTTAATTCTTTAATTATGATTGCTTCCGAAAATTTTGTCCGAAATATTCACTTTGACAGCATTTTCAAAAATATATTCTATCGTTATCAAAAAACTGGCCAATGCGTCACAGTATATAGTTCCTAAATAAGAGGATCTGTAAATTGGATGCGTTTGAGAGCGAAAATGGATTTTAAAATGAGTCATAAAAAACGCAATTTGCTATGTGAAAACTTCCTTAAACTTTCAAATCACGATGACTTCGGAAAATTCTGTTCAAAATACCCTTTTTGGTAGCCTTTTTCGAAATATATTCTGTCTTTATCAAAAAACCGATCAATGCATCACATTATATAGTTCCTAAATAAGAGGATCTGTAAATTGGATGCGTTTGAGAACAAAAATGGATTTAAAAATGAGTCAGAAAAAAACGCAATTTCTTATTTGAATATTTCCTTAAATTTTCAGTCCCGATGACTTTGGGAAATTCTGTTCAAAATACCCTTTTTGGTAGCCTTTTTTGAAATATATTCCGTCTTTATCAGAAAATTGACCAATGTGTCACTTTATACAGTTTCTAAATAAGAGGATCTACCATTTGGGTGCGTTTAAAATCAAAAATCAATTTAAAAATGAGTCAGAATATAAGCAGTTTGGATTTGAGGTTTTTTCTCCAACTCTTAATTTTAATTTTTTTTTTTTTTTTTTTGGCTATACGAATTGGTACTATGAAAAACTGTCAATATAAAAGTTGTAGATATTTTTGAGAAGATGTAAAATAAATTTAATCAGATTTGATAGCTTAAAAATTGACGGAGTTATGGATTTTTCTCTTTTTTCACCGCCCTTTTTCTTTTCGTTTTTAATTTTTTTTATCGGTAAAAGTTGGTCCTATCAAAAACTTGTAAATACAAAAGTTTTAGTTAATTTTAGGAACATTTACAAAAAATTTAGTTGGACTTGATATCTTGAAAATTGACGAAGTTATGAATTTTTTTCTCTTAAAACCCCTGTTTTCGCCCCTTGAGACCACTTCTAAATTTATCAAAAATCTGTCATGCATAAACTTTTGTCCCATTTTTAAGAAGTAATAAACCGATTCGATATCTACTTTAATTAAGAAGTTATGGCCTTTTTTCGGTTTTCACAAAAACGCCCCCTATACCGACCCCCTTGGTCCGATTTTGCCCATTAACGAGCTTAGCCAAGATTTTATCGCCTTTGATTTTATGTACCAGTTTGATGGAGATTGGTGAAAAATTATAGAAGTTATCGTGTCCATAAAAAACTGAGATAAACGAAGGGTGTCCGAAAAATCTGGAAAAGGTCGAATATCTCGAGAAATGCATATGAGAAGGAAAAACGTAAATATACGTGTTAAATATTTTTAAATAAGCTACTCAGTGATACCAAATTTGACCTTCGTAACCGACCCCCTGGGGGTCAGAGGGGGTCCAACTTTGAAATCTTAAATTATAACCCCCCCATTTTTTATTGCAGATTCGGATTCTAAGGACAAAAATACGTAACTTTTGTATTTGATGTTTATTTCGAATCCTCGTTTATCACAGTGTAATTGAGCATATTAAATCGATACATATTTCGCTTTTCCAACGGGATTTTCCCTAATCGAAACTAATTGGGGAGAATTTATGACATCAAATTCCTCGTCTTTTGCAATAATAGCGTTTCCTGAAAATCACCCGTCCCGATTATTTCGGTTGTGCTACACAGTTAAAAATTTTATCCATTTGCTGTAGCGTCACCCCACAGCTTTTATAGAATATATCTTTCATGACCAATGAGAATGTTCCATAACACAGTAAAGTACACTGTAAAAAAATTGACCCTTTTGCTGCATCGTCACTCCACCGCTTTTATAGAAAACGATTACTTTACTGTGTTATGGAGCATTCTCATTGGTCACAAAAGAGATATTCTATAATAGCTGTGGAGTGACGCTGCAGCAAATGGGTCAAATTTTTAACAGTGTAGCACTATTGAAATAATCGCCGCGGGTGATTTTCAGGAAACGCCATTCCTACAAACGACGAGGAATTTGACGTCAAAAATTCTGCCCAATCAGTTTCTATTAGGGAAAATCCCGTTGGAAAAGCGGGAATATGTATCGATTTAATATGCTCGATTACACCGTGGTAAACGAAGATTTGAAATAAACATCAAATACAAAAGTTACGTATTTTTTCCGTAGAATCCGAATCTGCAATAAAAAATGGGGGTTATAATTTAAGATTTCAAAGTTGGACCCCCTCTAACCCCCAGGGGGTCGGTTTCGAAGGTCAAATTTGGTATCACAGAGTAGCGTATTTAAAAATATTTAACACGTATATTTACGTTTTCAATCTCATATGTATTTCTCGAGTTAATCGGCCGTTTCCAGACTTTCCGGACACCCTGTATATATATATATATATATATATATAGGGGAAGATGGGGATACTTGAGCCATTTTTTGAATTTTAATTTTTTTAAATTTTTTATAATTTCTTATAATAAAATAAAATATTGAAAATGAAAATTTGATATTTTTTCTTCAACTGAAAACCACTTTCAATTAGTTTTGAACTATTTTTCTATGTATAAAAAATGTTTATTTTTTGTTTTACATGATGGCTCAAGTATCCCCATGGGAGGGATACTTGAGCCATGGTGAAGGGATACTTGAGCCACTACGGAAAAATACCTACAAAAGTAATTTTTTTCGCTTTATTTTTGCACAAACATTTTACAGAATGATAAATTATGAAACATAAAGTCCTTCCAAACCAATTGAGAAAACAAAGTTAGTAATACGATCATTTTTTGTCGTTAGAACTGGTTGTCAAATGATAATTTCAACTTGAGTTATAACGACGGTAGAAACACCCTCAGTTCAGAGTCATTTAAATTTGGAATCTACTATTCTTCGGGCAAATTTCATTTTCAAAATATTAAGTGCTTATCCAACAAATATTTTTAGTTTTCTTTCTGGCATATTTTATTAGTAACCAACCATCAATAGAAGGTTTTCTTTTCACATCATCACCATCATTGGCAGAATTTTCCTCTAATGATAAAGTCGAACTCATGCTTTTAATTTAGTAGCTGTCGGAATTTAAGCCAGATGTATCATTCTACTATTTCAAACACTTTTTTGATTTCACAGGAAAAGATTTTGTCTTCCTCTTTGGCTCCATGCAGGTAAGTTTGAACTGGGATTTTTGTTGCTTTTCTTGTTTTTTGTGCGCTCTTTTTACCAATTTTTCTTCAATTTTCTTAGTTAAAAAAAAATTACAGCAACAGAGGTTACGATTTCAATATAAGATATTAATCTTAATATGTTATATTAAAAAATAAATATTTTAATATGTTGGACCTAACTAATTAAAGTATTAGAGATTACACCTGTAAAACAGTTTTAAAAAGTTATTTTAATTTAATAAAAGTTAAATTGAAAACTATGTTTACATTTATCTAGACAGGCTATTTTGCTCGTCAAAATGAAAATTAAAATGGATATTTTCATTTAAAAAATATACATTTTTAAACATTTTTAAGTCGTTATTTTTTTAAGAAAAATAAAATAAAATGAAAAATTATTCTCTCTTTTATCCAGAAAAAAATCTATTAGTGAATATAAGGAAGGAATTTTATTTTTTGTTTGTTTCTTCTATGTTTAATTTCTAGTGGGGAGGGTTGAGACATGGCTCAAGTATCCCCACTCTCACTGGCTCAAGTATCCCCACTACCACTAGTTTTGTTTCCCACAGTTTTACTAAATAAAGCATGCAGCTATTAGAACTATTTTAGATTCAAAATACAATTGAAATTATGCTTATTAAATTTATGTATATAGTTGCAACTTTAAACAAAACTTTGATTACAAGAAAACAAAAAAACCATGTACCCAAAAATTTACTTCAGATAGGGAAAAGACAACTATTGATCACTATACTTTCAAAATGGTACCAAGATGTGTGATTTCTTTTTTACATGTTCAGAACTATAAATGTGTTAACATATTGGCAGTTTTAGAAAGAAAAATTAACTAACTGTAGAGATAATAGGGGTGGCTCAAGTATCCCCTATGCTCAAGTATCCCCACTCTCCCCTATATATATATATATATATATATATATATATATATATAGAGAGAGAGAGAGATAGATAGATAGATAGATAGATATAAACTGGTGCGATTGCAATAGGTAGTATTTCATACGAAATCTACCTAAAATGGGAATTTATGAGCTTCAGTGAACTGTGTAATCGTTTTTCGATAAATTTAGCAGACAGATGTAAGCAGAGCCTTTAAACTGAATGTCATGTCTAATAATTTCTCAGATGTACTTTTAACACTAAGGCAAATGAAATTCATAAATTCAATGTGAAGTATTTCTGTAGATTCAAGAATTGCAAAATATATACTCAGATTTTATAAAACAGTATTTAAAGCATATAAAAATAATTAAGAAATTAGCAAAATATATAGTGTGCCGGTTATTTTAGAAGTCAGAAGACTTTCTTACTTTTATTCTTGTAACTAATTTTAAAACCTAAGCTCTTCCCATAATATTCTTATAAAAAAGTAATTTCAATTCATTTATAATCTAAAAATTATTACTTAAAGATTTTCAATATTCAAAGATTTATAAATATAGATTACGTTTCTTGATTATTCTACCGTTATAGGTATATAAAAAAAGGATATTCTAACCTATGTATTATATTTAATTGATTTTGTTGCTTCACTCACAATATTCTCATTTTCATATTCACTTGTATTTTTCATGAATTCCTTCGTGAACTTTCACTTGACAGTATTGATCCAACACTTCGAGTAAAGTGAATTTATGCGTTTCTCTGCACTCTGTAATCGTTTTCCTTTAAATTTTTGCAGAGAAATGGAAACAGAGTTTTTTAGCTGAATGCCATGACTAACAATTTCTTAGATGTACTTTTAACAAGGCAAATTAAATTCGAAAAGTTAAAGTTAAATATTTTAATAGTTTTGATATTTGAAAAATATTTATTAAAACGTTATAAAACATAATTTTAAGTATGTAAAAAAGTTTCAGAAATTTGCAAAATTTGTGGTGTGCTGGCTATTTTAAAAATCAAAAGCCTTTCCTGTTTTTATTCTTGTAACTAACTTTATCTCTTTTTATAATATTCTTATAATAAGTAATTTCAATTTAATAGTAATCTAAAAATTATTATTAAAATATTTTCAATATTCAATGATTTATACATATTGAATTTTTTTCTCAATTATTTTATCGTCATAAAAAAAACAAGTAAGAAAAATCATGCGTTAAGCATGGATTATGAAGCACTTTTAAACACTTCATGAAAATTTTAACTAAACCTCGTTACTTTGGGAAATAAGGTTATTATATATAGCTAAATATGTATTCAAATACTTCTGAACAGCCCTGTATTTGATAAATAGGTTGATATATATACTATATAATGGGAAAAATTAGTTTAGAAAGAACATATCTGGAAGGTCGAAATTTCAATTTCAGCAAATTATACTAATGGATACTTGGATGCATTTGTTCAGCCTTGTAGTTTACCTCTTACATTTATTACATGTCAGTATTAAGCTAAAGATTATTTAAAACTAGAACACTCTTAAGACTGCTGAAATCATATTTCCGGAAATTATCATTCATAGGTGTCCATGTATCCAATACTTTGCGTGATCCTGTATATAATTTTATATACATTCTGCAAACATTTCTTAGTAAATTGATACAATTCAGCGTAAAAATGATAGCTTATTTAAAAACCAACTTTAAGTAGTTTACGCGCATATTCAGTGATATTAGCTCTTTTGGGTAGCCTGTATATCAAATACAGCATTTATACACACCATATAATAGGCATAGACTAGTAAAATTTAAAAAAGAGTAAAATAATTAAAATGCGCTTTATCTATCCATCAGCCATTATCGGATACATATGCAGTACTTCGGAAAGAATATATTGTTTGAAAGTGTGTCCCTGTAAATTCTATTTACTTAATATTATGCATGACTTTATCGTATAATATATATTAAGCATCACAGACATGTAACAATTTTATTATACATGGAAGAGTTTAATATATTTAAGATATATCGCATACAATTCCCGCCTGTATTATTATGCAATGGAAATCTTTTGTGTGTCCTTGTAAATGAATTCTGGCTATATTTTTACCGCATACTTTACAGAATGCATATTTTATAGCAAACCGTACATTCATATAAATTTTAATATGTTTAACAGGGTATAACACCTTTAAAATTCGTTTAAATTTTTTTTTCTCATAAGCCGTAATGTAACGGTGAACTTTTGATTGTCCCTGTAAGTAAACGAATCGTGTTAAAAACTTTATTTTAAATAGGGTTTGTGCTAGAGTAAGCATAAATAACATCAAAAAATTTGTGTTTACAAGAATTAGAGCGGGGACAGATGCACAGACAAACCAAATGCATAAGCACTTTTCAACTTTGTTGGAAAGTGCTAAAAACAGAAAGACATTCTAACCTGTGTACTTTATTAAATAGATTTTATTATTTCACGTATTCCTTCATGAAATTTCTGTTGACACTATCGATTCAACATTACAAGAAATGGGAATTTATCCATTTCTCGGCTCTGTGCAATCGTTTTGGGATAAATTGTGCAGACAGGTGTAAACAGAGACTTTCAACTGAATGTCATGACTAACAATTTCTCAGATGTACTTTTTAACGATGAGGCAAATGAAATTCAAAAATTCAAAGTTAGGTCTTTTATTAGTTTCGAAAAGTTTTAAAAAATTTACTCAGATGTTATAAAACATCATTTTAAGCATGTAAACTTAATGAATTTTTTTTTACAAAATATATGCTGTGCCGTTTATTTTCTAATTCATGTATAGTGAACCCATTCTTGTTTTTATATTTGTCACTGTCATTAAGCCTCAAGCTCTTCTAGTAATATTCTTATATTAAGTAATTTCATTTCATTAGGAATCTGGAAATTATCCCTAGTAGCAAACTAATATTGGTCCAACACTGCGCCAAAATTTCATTTATTCAAAATATTGATAATAAAACGCCAATATTGATTATATATTGACATTTCACTGGAGCTATTTCTAATGGATTCCCAATATTGTACAAGTGTTGGCGATACATTGGAAATATTTCCAATGAATTCCGAATATTGTACAAATGTTGGCGTTACGTTGGAAATATTTCCAATGAAACCCCAATATTTAAACTATATTTGGGTTTTATTGGCAGTATTTCCAATGAAACCCAGAATTTAGTATAATATTGGCTGCAAATATTGGCTAAATAAGGGCAAAATGTAAACACCCCAATATTGGAGCAATAATTCATACCAGTATTGTGCCAATGTGTCAGTATTGCTCCAAGATGTAGCCAACATTGGACCAATATTGTATGGCTACTGGGGATAACTTAAAAATCTTCTATATTCAATTATTTATAATTATAGATGTTCGTTTATTCTACCGTTATATAAAATAAAGAATATCTAACCTATGATTATTAAATACAAGGAGATTAAAAAAACGTTGGCAAAATGATATGACAAGTCAGGTATACGACAAGGATAAAAAATCACATAGAAACACAGGGCCGCACACCACTTATTGAGTCACAAATACAGGGTGTTTCATCCTAACTCAATGTGGGTTGACGGTAATAAGTTTCAGAAAACTGAAGTTTATTATAATAAAACATTTAACAGACATTCTCACCTTTGTGTTAAATCTGATAAACACAAAAAAAACGTGGTAGAAGTTTGCATTATGTGCTCCAGCAGTATGCACTTGACATATCACATGGACTGTGATAATCAGCTTATATTGTATTATCGATTGCTTGAGCTATATGTTTTTTCAGATCTTTTCGTAATGTTATCACATTTCACACAGAATAATGCACATATCGTTGCATATTCATTACAATGTTTTTATTTTCCGCGAAATTATTACTTTCAAACCGGGTGTAGCTAGAATGATACACCCTGTATTTGTGACTCAATAAGTAGTTTGAGACCCCATATTCCTATGTGATTTTTTATCCTTGTTGTATGCTTGATTTGACATATCAATTTGTGAACGTATTTTTTTAAAATCACACGGTAGATTATGGTACTTTACTCACCATATTCTAATTTTCATATTCACTTGCATACTTGAGGAATTCCTTCGTGAATTTTTGCTTGGCACTATTGATTCAACACTCCAAAAAATGTGAATGTATGCATTTCACTACACTGTGTAATCGTTTTCCGATGCCTGTTGCAGAGAGGTGAAAACAGAGCCTTTTAGCTAGATGTCATGGCTAACAAATTCTTAGGCGTACTTTTAATCCTCAGGCAAATGAAATTCAAAATTTCAAACTTAAGTCTTTTATAGTTTTGAGAGGTGAAAAATATTTATTGAGATGTTATTAAAACTTCTTTATAAGCATGTAAAAATTATTTTTTTTTAAATAAAAGTTGTACCGGTTATTTTATATTTCGTGTTTAATCATCTGTTTTTATATTTGTAATTGATTTTAAGTCTCAAGCTCTGCTTATAATATTCTTATAATAAGTCATTTCAGTTTATAAGTTATCTAGAAATTATAACTTAAAAATCCTCATTATTTAACGATTTATAGCTAAAGACCTCTTTTTTCAGTTATTCTATCGTTATATAAAGTAAAAAAATTCTAACCTGTGAATTCTTTTAAATAAATTATGTTGCTTTACTAACTTTTTAAATAAGTTATGTTACTTACTCACTTTCATATTCATTCGCACGTTTCACGAATTCTTTCGTGAACTTTCACTTCACAGTATCAATTCAGCGCTTCTAGTAAAGTGAATTCATGCGTTTTACTGTAAAGTGAAATCGTTTTCCGATAAATTTTGCAAAGAGGTGAAAGCTGAATGTCATGGCTAAGTATTTCTTCGATGTAGTTTTAACACTTATGTAAATGAATTTCAAATATTCAAAGTTAAGTCCTTTAACAGTTTCGAGAGTCGAAAAATATCTACTCATATGTTATAAAACAAGCATTTTAAGCAT
This sequence comes from Maratus speculifer, assembly GCA_964019185.1. NCBI lineage: Eukaryota > Metazoa > Arthropoda > Arachnida > Araneae > Salticidae > Maratus > Maratus speculifer. Next base: position 221,897,907 of record OZ025301.1, read on the forward strand.
ATAAAAATTAATTTATTTTATTGATAAAAGAAATGTTGTGCCGATTATTTTATAATAAATGTATAGTCATAAGCCTTTACTTTTTTTTTAATTCTTGTAACTGATTTTAGGTCTCAAGCTACTCTTATAATATTCTTAAAATAAGTAATTTAAATTCATTAGTAATTTGGAAATTATAACTTAAAAATCCTCAATTTTTAATTTATAGAGGTCTTTGCTCGTTCATTCCACAGATATATATAAAGTAAAGGCAATTCTAACCTGTGAATTCTTTTAAATGAATTATGTTTCTTCACTCACAATATTCTCATTTAAATATTCACTTGTACCCTTCCTGAATTCTTTCGTGAACTTTCACTTGACAGTGTTATTTCAACACTTCGAGTAAAGTGAATTTATACATTTTACTGTAATTTGAAACCGTTTTCCGATAAATTTTGCAGAGAGGTGGTGATTATCAACTGAATGTCATAGATAACAATTTTATCAATATAGTTTTAACACTAATGTAAATGAATTTCAAATATTCAAAGAAAAGTCCTTTAACAGTTTCGAGAGTGGAAAAATATCTACTCATATGTTATAAAACAAGCATTTTAAGCATATAAATATTAATTTATTTTATTAATAAAATATATATTGTGCCGATTATTTTATAATTAATATATAGTCATAAGCCTTTCCTTTTTTTTCTCGTAACTGATTTTAGGTCTCAAGCTACTCTTATAATATTCTTAAAATAAGTAATTTAGCAATCTGGAAATTATAACTTAAAAATAATCAATTATTTAGAATTATAGAGGTCTTTGATCGTTAGTTCTACAGATATGTATAAAGAAAAAAATCTAACCTGTGAATTCTTTTAAATAAATTGTGTTACTTCATTCACAATATTCTCATTTTAAAATTGACTTGCACGCACCACGAGTTCTTCTGTGAACTTTCACTTCACAGTATTATTTCAAAACTTCGAGTGAAGTAAATTTATGCATTTTACTGTGACGTGAAATCGCTTTCCGATAAATTTTGCAGAGAAGTGGAGAGTCTTAACTTAATGTCATGGCTAAATATTATTAGATGTACTTTTAACACTTATGTAAATGAAATTCAAATATTCAAAGTCTTTTAACAATTTCAAGAGTCGAAAAATATCTATTCATATGCTATAAAACATCATTTTAAGCATGTAAAATTTTATTTATTTCATTAATAATAAAATAATAGTTGTGCCGATTATTTTATAATTAATGTATAGTCATAAGCCTTTCCTTTCTTTTAAATTCTAGTAGCTGATTTTAGGTCTCAAGTTACTCTTATAATATTCTTATAATAAGTAAATTAAATTCATTAATAATCTGAAAATTATAACTTAAAAATCTTCAATTATTTATAACTATAGATATCTTTGCTCGTTTATTCTACAGATATATATAAAGTAAAGAAAATTCTAAGCTGAGAATTCTTTTAAATAAATTACGTTACTTCACTCACAATATTCTCATTTTAATATTCACTTGCACACTTAATGAGTTCCTTCGTGAACTTTCACTGGACAATATCGATTCAACACTTCAAGAAATGTGAATTTATACAATTCACTACACTGTGTAATCGGTTTCCGATAAATTTTGCTGAGAGGAAGATACAGAGCCTTTTAGCTGAATGTCATTGCTAAAGCTTTCCTAGCTGTTCCTTCAATACGAAGGCAAATGGAATTCATAAATTCAAAGTTAAGTCTTTTAATAGATTTTAAATTTGAAAAACATTTACTAAGATGTTATAAAACATCAATTTAAGAATTAAAAAATAATTAAGGATTTTGAAAAATACAAGGTGTGCAGATTATTTTAGAAGTCATAAGCCTTTGTTCTTTTATTCTTTTAAACATCAAACTCATAATGTACGTATGCTATGTAATTTCATTTCATTAGCAATCTGGAAATTATTACTTAAAGATTCTCAATATTGAAAGATTCATAAATATAGATTTCTTTTCTCGATTATTCTACAGTTATATGTATTAAAAAAAGAAATTCTAATCTATGAGTTGTAATAAATAGTTTATGTTACTTCATTCCACCTCCATATTCTTATTTTCATATTCACTTGTACGCTTCAGAAATTCCTTCTTGAACTTTCACTTGACACATTTCAAGAAATGTTAATCTAGGCATTTCACTACACTGTGTAATAGGTTTCCGATAAATTTTGCTGAGAGGTGGAAACAGGCCCTTTTTTCCTGAGTGTCCTGGCTAACAATTTCTTAGGGATAAAAATAAGTATACATTTAACACTGATTCAAATGAAATTCATAGTTTCAAAGTTCAATCTTTTAAGAGTTTTGAGATTTGAAAAATATTTACTAAGATGTTATGAAACATTCTTTTAAGCACATAAAAAGTAATTAAGAAATTTGCAAAATATACGGTGTCATAAGCCTTTTCTATTTTAGGTAACTTTCATTACAAAAAGTAAAAAGTAACCTAATACAGACGTTTGGAAGAAAGCAATTTCGGAAAATGTAGATATATATTTTCACCGATCAGGACGCCCTAAATCACTCCGTTCAAATGTTGATATATATATAATTTTGTCATGCAGTAACAATCGTATTTATGAAACGATTTGAATAAACCTTGGTGTATACACAGTACATACTAATATCTCGACCGAGATCGTTGACCAGCATCATCCGTCATCTTGTTTAAAAATGGCGCCGTTTATTATATACACTATATTGCCATTGATTATGGGACACTTGCGATTTTAGACATTTTACTAAATATCTAGAAAAATACATGAGGAATTATCTCGAAACTCTTAGTGTATAAATATAATAGTATACGTCATACATCTCCGTGAAGATTTTTTACCGAAACGCCATAGGGGACCGTCAACAAATTAAAAAAGAATGAATATCTTTTGAATTACCCTGTGAAAACTAATGTAGCAAAAGCGCTCAAACTCTAGATTATGATTGAATGCCTTATTGTAATACACTGTGTTCATTTTTATGCAAATAGCATGCACACTCGCAGAGTAATTAAGGTTTTTATAAAAATGGTCCCAAATTTTTCCAAGTTTTTCCATTATAATTTTCAGAGTTCTTAATATAAAATAATATTTTTTTTTCAGAAAATATGACAAACAACATTGCACACAGTACCCTGTAATCAGAATTAAAAAATAATAAAAATTGTATGAAAAATGAGTAGGTTTACTATATAACTTTTTACTGCGCATGCGTCAAAGATATCAAAATTTCATTTGCATATTATGTTAGATAAATCTATAGAGCAACTTTTGTAAAAGTCTCAAAATCATAGCTTGAAAATTCTGAAAGTAATCGTCTATAGAAAAGGGACAAAATCCGTTGTTTCCAAAATGAAGCAAAAAAATGAGGGATTTTATCCAATGCAGTTGTACATCCCATATTGTGTATTCTATATTGACACTAATCAATGAATATATGGATACAACCCCTCTTGTTTTTGCTTCATTTTGAGAATAACGGATTTTCGACTTATTCAATTGACGATTATTGTCAGAATTTTCAAGTTGTGATTTTGTGACTTTCACAAAAGTTGCTCTATACATTTAGCTAACATAATATGCAAATGAAATTTTGATATCGTTGACGCATGCGCAGTAAAACATTATTTAGTAAACCAACTCATTTTGTATACAATTTTCATTATTTTTTAATTCTGATTACAGGGTACTGTGTGCAATGTTGTTTGTCATATTTTCTGAAAAAAAAAAATACTTTATATTAAGAACTCTGAAAATTATAAGGAAAAAACTTGGAAAAATTTGGGATCATTTTTATAAAAACCTTAATTACTCTGCGAGTATGCATGCTATTTGCATAAAAATGAACAAGGCTTATTACAATAAGGCATTCAATCACAATCTAGAGTTTGAGCGCTTTTGCTACATTAGTTTTGACAGGGTTATTCAAAAGATATTCATTCTTTTTTAATTTGTTGACGGTCCCCTTTGGAGTTTCGGGAAAAAATCTTCAGGGAGATGTATGACTTATACTATTATATTTATACACTAAGAGTTTCGAGATGATTCCTCATGTATTTTTCTAGATATTTAGTAAAATGTCTAAAATCGCAAGTGTCCCATAATCAATGGCAATATAGTGTATATGGGTGATTCTCAAAGGGTACACGACATTTCGGTCCCGCCATTTCGGTCCCGCCGTTTCGGTCCCGCCGTTTCGGTCCCGAGACATTTCGGTCCCTGGACATTTCGGTCCCGAGACATTTCGGTCCCTGGACATTTCGGTCCCCAGACATTTCGGTCCCTGGACATTTCGGTCCCGAGACATTTCGGTCCCTGGACATTTCGGTCCCGAGACATTTCGGTCCCTTTCCATTTCGGTCCCTGGCCATTTCGGTCCTTAATCATTTTGGTCTCTTGCCATTTCGGTCCATTGCTATTTCTTTACCGGCCAATTTATAACTTGGTTTCTGATTGATGAAGGCCCACTAAACGCTGTAAGCTCAACATTGTTCGGGCCTTTTTTAATATTTTTATTCTCCTGCCCCCCTTCCCTCAAATTTTATACAAAGCTGAATATAATAGTCCAATAAGTTTAATCTATTGTAACTCGTGATAATAAAATCACAGCGAGTTGTAAATTTGATTAAGCAATGTTATATAATTTTACACTGTCTTTATTATTATTATTTAACAGAATAAATATTTTAAGTTTTATCATATATTTTTTGTATTAGGTATTTTATCTATACTATAAACTATTATTTTTATTGATTAACTTTTATTTTTATTGATTGTTTTCGCACACTTTCTTAGAATCTTTAAATTAGTGATTTCGTAACTAGGCGTGCTATAAAAAATTTTTGTTAAAAAAATAAAAATGCTCCAACGACCTTTTTTTATGTAATAATTATTGGTTGCATTTTTTTTTTTTTTTTTTTTTTTTTTTTTTTTTTTTTTTTTAACAGTTTTCTTACCTTATGAAGACAATTTTTGTGAGTTAATTTTATTGAAAGTGGGCCTATTTCTTTGTAATAAAATGATTATTTTTTTATTTTATATAATAATGTAACTATTATTTTAAATAATTTTATTTTCGATTTTTAACTGACAAAACTAAGCGTTTTTATTTTATCGTTTATTTATTTATTTCCATTACCTTTTCGCTCCCACTTTCACAGAAAAAAATTGACAATTTTTATTTTAATTTTATTATTAATTGAATAAATAGTTTTAAATTTCAGTAACTTTAAATATAAAATAAATAAACAGGTAAACGATAAGCTTCAGTTTATAACTACTACAAAACATAATGATAAATTGAATATAAGACAGATTATTTATTGAGTTTATGTAAAGTAAAATTCGAAATGCATATTAATGATTTTATCAATTTAATTATATAAAGATTCATTAAATTAAAAATACATGCATTTAATAAAATATTAATTTGATTTTCATTTTAAAATCACTAACTGTTTTGAGATTTAATTTATAGCAATTATTCATCACCATAAGTTATTATTCAAAAATTGTTATTTATTTCAAAAATGGAAATTATTATTATTATTATTATTATTTTGAAAAATCAATTAGTAACGTAACGTAATAATTAATTAAACATAATAATGCAACACTGTAACAATGCGTAAAAATATTTCTTAACAGGTTTAGGTAACATTATTATCCAGATGCAGATTTAAATTTTTTAAAACAAAGTTATAGTTTACAGTTCGCAAAAATCAGTCGTGTATTAATTATTATATTTAAAGAGTAAGAAAAATATGATAAACTAACCAATAAATGAATAAATAACATATTTATTTTGAGAATCCTTTTCATTTTTATACATCCTAATGAAGTTAATAACATTATAGTAGCTGAAATTTAAAAAATATGTTTTTTTCATTTTTGTTATAACTTCTATATAGTTCTTGTATTAGATTTTAAACAAGTAATTGATAAATAAGTCACTTAAACAATTAATAGTTAAAATAATTTTGAATCCTTATTAATAAATATATTTGATAAAAATAATTTAATTTTTGAGAATTTTTTAATTTAACAACATAATTATTAATGCTTTCAAATGTTCTAAAATGATGTTAATCATTTAATAAAATAATGTATAACATTAAGTAAATAACAAATCAAAACCGTGTGCCGAGAATTTTTAAACACTTTTTTTATGTTGGTGTTCCTATAAAATTGGAAATGTATGCATATAAGTATCAGCTAAGTACTACGTACTACGATTAACCTCTTTTAAGCAAAAATTCTGCATGTCAATCAATTGTCAATGCCCATCTGAACAAATAGTCATCTTTATACAAGATAGCTAGAAGAGCTAGGTAGCTAGCTTTCTACGTATCTTGATCTTTATACACTTGTCAGATGAAACCCTTATTCTTTACAATGTCCTTTATACTCTGGAGTTCAAATGCGGACGGACCTCCCACATAATCGCTGGCATTTTTTAGAAGAAATATGAATGTTTTGAAAAGAACAGCATTTCTCGGTGCTTTTTTTATTCCTCTTGCTGTTGTCTTCATTTCAAACGCTTTTAGTATCAATTAAACCAGTATAAAAAGTAGAATGGAATATTTTTTATCCTTATTATTACAGCTTATGAATGACATTGAAATATTCAAAACTTATAACATAACTAAATAAGATTGTTAGATAAGATATTTACCACCTAGACATAATATTTTAAGTTACCTTTTTTAATTTAACTTATTTTGACAGAAGGCCTTTTTTTTTTCATATTTTTTATGAGGGTTTTTATATTTTAATGTTAAAAACAATTATTTTATATAATAATATCAGCTTTAAATGAAATGACAAATTTCAATACGCATTGCATTAATAATTTTGTAATTAGTTTCCTTAAGCTGGTTTTAGAAAATTTAACAGATGTGTTGTATAAATGTGATATATGCATAAAAGTATGGCAATATAATTTTTTTGCTGTTGCCGTTGTTTTGGAAAACATTAATAAAAACAGGGAAGCGTCAATATAATAAACATTCTAGATTGTAATAATAACAATAAAAAAAGAACTGTTGTCATGAAAAAATAATTGCTAATAATTCAAGATGTAATTCATTTTTTTTTAAATGAAAAAAAAAAAAAAATCTTTAAGTTACAAATCATTTTAATAATTATTTCTGCTCGTGTCATATATTTATGTAATAAAATAATTGCAATGCTAACTACCTCCACGTGTTGCAATCTGGAAACTCTTTTCTTAATTTAAAAACGGAAAAGTTTAAAAGGAAAATAAATGCTAGTAACCAAAAACAACATATAAAAAATGCCATAAACAAAAAGAGGATTCAATGATAATTTTGGCAAAGGCGGTAAAATACCACCAGATACAGATGTTTTTTATTTATTTCAACATTTTTGCTCTTATGCGGGAAGTGGCGGGGGTGCAAAATAATGAAACACTTATAATTCTGAAAATTGGCTTCAGCGATGAAATCCTATAATATGCTAAGTGTCAGAATATAAATTCCATATAACAATAACTCTTTCTTTTCTCCTAGCAATTTAAAAGCCTTTGTCTCCCTGGAGAGGAAACATGCATCTCAGAAGCTAAAATTTTACAACTATTATGGGGTGTGTTACTATCATAAGTTAATTGGGTTATTTTATAAGTTTAGTTATCAGTTTCCAAGTTAACTTCTCCGTTTCCTCGTTCAAGAATTCAAAACATTCTGGCAATTTTAAAAAATGCCATTCATCTGTGAATTTTTTTCAGAAATCTCCATCGATTTCTAAATAATTAATCAACTTTTGGGGTAATTGTTACTTCAAATTAATCGCATTACACTAAAATTTTATGCGACTTTCAGTTAAAAAACCAGTGTTGAATTCAGACACTTTTCTCCAGGAAGGACTTCTGTGGCTCCGGGGGGGATTACACTTTTTTACCAATGAAAACACAAAATTTCAAATTTTCCGGGGGGGTTATTGATAGCTCCGGGGGGAATGACCTGCCCCTGAATTCAACGTAAAAAATGCGATTCATCTGTGAATTTTTTTCAGAAATCTCCATCGATTTCTAAATAATTGATCAACTTTTGGGGTACTTGTTACTTCTAACTAATCGCATTACACTAAAATTTTATGCGACTTTCAGTTAAAAAAACAGTGTTTGAATTCAGACACTTTTCTCCGGGAAGGACTTCTGTGGCTCCGGGGGGGATTACACTTTTTTACCAATGAAAACACAAAATTTCAAAATTTCCGTGGGGGGGGGGGGGTGGTAATTGATAGCTCCGGGAGGAATGACCTGCCCCTGAATTCAACACTCTGAAATGTTCCTTATAAAATTATGTCAGATATTTCCCGTGCACAAAATTTTAGCTTGCTGGAGAAGGGACCGAAAAGGCCAGGGACCGAAATGACCATGGACCGAAATGTCTCGGGACCGAAATGTCTCGGGACCGAAATGTCTCGGGACCGAAATGGCCAGGGACCGAAATGTCTTGGGACCGAAATGTCTCGGGACCGAAATGTCTTGGGACCGAAACGTCTCGGGACCGAAATGTCTCGGGACCGAAACGGCGGGACCGAAACGGCGGGACCGAAATGGCGGGACCGAAACGTCCTGCTTCCATTCTCAAAATAGGGGACAATTTCAAAGTGAAATCTTAAAAAAATTACTGTTAGCAAAATTTCTGAAAAAAATAAGTGTTGTTAATATAGTATTAGGTATACTTTACATGTAGTCAGCAGAGCTAAATATTTAAAAATTAACTTTAAAAAAATTAATTAGTATTTTTTGAGCCTTGCTAATGACAAAACAAATTGCATGGAATAAATATATTAAGAAATTTTTATTTTCTTCCTGTTTAAATAATTTTTTCTGTATTTATTAGCCTTCCTTTTCAGCAAATGTTTTCCATTTTTACATGTATACATATAAGGAGAATAAAAACATTACCAAAGAGCAAATTTTGTTTACATGAGCAACATTCTGACACTAACAATGTAAGAAGCTGTCTTAGTGATTTTCTTACAGATTTAATGCATATTTTAGGGATAATAAATGTAATACCTAAATTTATATGTAAAATTAAATTTTATAAAGGATACAATATAAGCACTGCTTACATTTATGCACATAGGAGTCTTTAGCATGGACAGAAAGACCATGCTAATGACACCGATATTTGTCCATGCTAATGACAAATTTTAATTTAAATAAGATTATGAGCCATAATATAATCACAATGCAATAGTCCTTTCTGGGGCTGTTTAAAACACAAAAGTTCTATGCAAATAAGTAAAATAAAAATTTTAAGTATAAAATAAACATGAAAATTATTATCCATTCTAATGACATACAATTGATGTACGCCCCTAATATTCAACTTATATTCTTAAAATACAATACATGCTTCTATTTTCAGGCTGGGATAAAATGGCTACTTGTTGCCACGGAGAAACTTTATATTTTCAAACTATTGTCATATGTGAAAATGAAATTTTGATTAATAACCAGCTGTTATAGTATGATCTTGTTTTGAAAATAGAATATGGAGGACAAACTTTAATTCTTTTTTTGTATACTATAATTTTATTTTTAAAAAGAAATTTATTGGATAAATCCTCTCCTTGATTAATTTAAAGAAAGAATAACATTTGTTTTATTTTATAAACATGTTAACTGTTGAAAAAATGCTAGTATACACAAGGCACAGCTGCTGTGGACATCCATGCTAATGACATTTTGAACATTTATTCTGTTATTTTAATGTGTTTTTAACTAAAAAATGAGTAATTTTTGAGTGCAAATAATGAAAAATATTAAGACAAACATATCTAAATATAAAAACATGACAGAAAACCTCTCAATTCTTTTTGTATGCCGAAAGACATAAATTGTCCCCTATTTTGAGAATCACCCATATATATATACATATATATATATATATAATTAAAAATTATATATATATATATACATATATATATATATAATTAAAAATTATATATATATATATACATATATATATATATAATTAAAAATTATATATATATAATAGAAATTAAAAAATATTTTTCTTTTATGTGTTTGTCCTTGGTAGAAAGATTCCAGAGCATTTTTTCGTTTTGTCTATAGCTTAAAAAATGGCTGAGTTATAGCACCTTGAATTTCTAGTGTGAATTTCTAACATTTTGAAACTGTCTGATTTTTGCCAAGGAATAATACGCGTATTTATTAACCGTTTTGGATATGACTTGGTGTATACATAGTATATACTGATGTCTTAACGGAGTTCGTTGGCCAGTTTCATCCGGCATCTTGTTTCAAAATGCCGGCCATTTAAATTAAAAAAAAATAATAAAATGATGTGCAAAAAATTTAAAAAATTAAAAACATTTTTCATCTATGTGTTGGACCTTAATACAAAGATTCTAGAGCATTATTTGTTTTGTGCATATCTTAAAAAATGGCTGAGTTATATCACTTTGAATTTCTTGTGTGGCTGCCCTCTTAAAACAGTGTGATTTTTGTCACTAAATAACACACGTATTTATGAACCGATTTGGATGTAGCTTGGTGTAGAAATGTCTGAACCAAGTTCGTTGGCCAGTTTCATCCGCCATCTTGTTTTAAAATAGCGGCCGTTTAATTTTTTTAAAAATTTAAAATTTTAAATTAAGTGCAAAATTTAGAAATTGAAAAATATTTTTCTTCGATGCGATTAACCTTGTATAAAGACTCCAGATCATTTTTTTGTTTTGTATGTATCTTAAAAAATAACTGAGTTATAGCACTTTGAATTTGTAATATGGCTGACATTTTGAAATGATCTGATTTTTATCACGTGATAACACGCGTATTAAAGAACTGATTTGGATGTAACTGGGCGTGTACATAGTACATACAGATAATTCGACCGAGTTCGTTGGTCAAATTCATCCGCCACCAGCCTGGTTCAAAATGGAAGCCATATAATTTTTATTTTAAATTTTAAATTTAAAATAAGGGTAAAAAAAATTAGAGATGGAAAAGGATTTTTTTCTTATGTGTTTGAATTTGATACAAAAAATTTGGAGCATTTTTGTTTTGTCTACATCTTAAACAATGGCTTAATTGTAGAACTTTGAATTTGTAGTGCAACTGACATTTTCAAATGATCTGCTTTTTGTCATGTGATAATATGCACATTTATGAACCGATTTGGTTATAGCTTGGTGTGTATATAGCACAAACGATAGTCTTGACCGAGTTCGTTAGTCAACTTAATCCACCATCGTGTTTCAAAATGGCGGCCATTTAAAATTGTCAAAAAACTTTTAAATTTATAATAATGTACATATATATAAACAGAAAGAGAAAAAGGTTTTTTTCTGAAGGGTTTGATCTTAATACAAGGATTATGGAGAATTTTTTGTTTTGTCTTTATCTTTAAAGAATGGTTTATGTATAACACTTTGAATTTCTAAAGTGAATGGTAGTTTGAAAAATCTATTTGCCTGCGACAGCACTCACATATATCAACCGATTTCGATGTGAGTGGTCATGTGCACAGAACTTAGTAAGACCTCGATCAAGGTCAATGGTTAATTTCACCCTCATGGTTTTTCAAAATGGCAGGCACTTCAGTATATCACCGAATTTGGCGATGAAATATTAATCACTTTAAATAAAACCAGCTTGTATACAGTTGATGAATTTCTGGAAATTCATATTCATATTCAGTATTGACAAAAACAGTTGAATATTGACTATTGAATCTTATTTTCTATTATTTTGTGCCGCTAATTTGAGATTTGTATGGTTGAATAATATAACTTCAAGGAATAAGTAAAGAATATGAAAGTTACCTGTTCCTCCGGGTACTAGGGGAAGGTTTTTTTATTCCTGGATCTGATTACTGAAGCTATTTTTGCAATATTCTTATAATAAATAACTTTACTTCATCAGTAATCTGGAAATTATTGCTTTAAGATTCTCAATATTCAATATGTAGTAGATGCTCTTGCTTCACTCATAATATTCTAATTTTAATAGTCACTTGCAAGCTGTACGAATTTCTACGTCAATTTTAATTTGACATTATAGATTGAACACATCAAGAAATGTGAATTTATGCATTTCATTGCACTGTGTAATCGTTTTCCGATAAACGTTGCGGAAAGGGGGAAACAGAGCTTTTTTCCTGAGTGTCTTGGCTAACAATTTCTTATGTGTACTTTTAACACTAAGGCAAACGAAATTCATAGATTCAAACTGAACCTTTTAATGATTTTGAGATTTGAAAAATATTTACTAAGATGTTATGAAACATCCTTTGAAAGATGTAAAAAATAATTTAAAAATCGCAAAATATATGGTGTGCCGGTTATTTTAGAAGTCATAAACATTTCCTATTTTTATTCATGTAACTGACCCGCGACAACTGTCGCATGAGATTTTCTTTCGCCACCGTACCCTTTTAAAGACTATTATTAAGGCTATTTTTCATTTTAATAAAATTTCAAAATGTGATTTCGATTACTTTACATCTTTTTCGAATAAAAGTACTAAGCCAAATAAAAAATTTGATATTAAGTGATTGTGAAGTAAAAGAAAAGAATTGGGCAACGTGAGAGAAATTCTCATAGCGAGTTCTCCCGGGTTAAGCATGAAGCTCTTATAATATTCTTGTAAAAAGTAATTTCATTTCATAAGTAATCTGGAGCTTATTACTTAAAGATTCTCATTATTCAAAGATTCATAAATATAGTTTTTTTTATTATTATTCTACTATTATAGAGATTTTTAAAAAATCTAACCAGTGTATTCTATTACATAGATTTTGTTGTTTCACTCGGCATATTCTCATTCACATATTCACTTTCACGCTTAACGATTACCTTCGTGAATTTTCACTTGATAGTATTGATTCAACACTTCGAGTAATGTGAATTTATGCATTTCACAGTAATCGTTTTCCGATAAAATTTGCAGAGAGATGTAAACAGAGCCTTTTAGCTGAATATCGGGACTAACAATTTCTGAGATGTACATCTAACACCAACTCATATGGAACTACTTAATTCAAAGTTAAATCAGTAATTATTTCGATATTTGAAATGTATTTACTCAGATGTTATAAAGCATCATTTTAAGCATGTAAAAATTAATTAATTTTTTTTACCAAATGTATATTCTGCCGACTATTTTATAATTTATGTATATTCATTAGTCTTTCCTGGTTTTATTCTTGTAATTTATTTTATGTGTCAAACTCTACTTATAATATTCTTATGATAAATAATTTCAATTAATCAATAATCAGGAAATTATAACTTAAAATCCTTAATATTCAATGATTTATCACTATAGATCTCTTTGCTCCTCTATTATACCGTTATATAAAGTAAAGAAAGTCTAGCCTGTGAATTCTATTAAATAGGTTATGTTACTTCAGTCGCCATATTCTAATTTTGATAATCAGTTGCACACATCACGAATTCCTTCGTGATATTTAACTCAACATTAATGATTCAACACTTCAAGAAATGTAAATTAGTGCATTTCACTACACTGTGTAATTGTTTAAATTTTCCAGAGTAGAGAAAACAGAGCCTTTTAGCTAAATGGCATGGCTAACAATTTGTTAGATGTACTTTTAAAAAAAAGGCAAATGAAATTCAAAAATTCAAGGTTAAGTCTTTTAAAAATTTCGACAATTTAAACATATTTAGGTAAATGTTATAAAACATCATTTTAAACTTTTAAGCATTAAGAAAAGATGTTTCCGTTCACTTAGCAATAGTAGCTTTATTTACATTAATGTATTTTCTGGAAACATAATGCTATTTTAAAACACTGAATAATGGTTGTTTCTTTCAAGAACTACTTTATATCCGTAATTAACCCTTAAATGAAGGAGGTTCTCACTGTTGGTCTTCCGGTCATTATTTCAATTTCTCCATGGCCGGAATTATTACACACTTTATAAATAATAACTGCAAATTCTTAAAGTATGCTCATTGAATTTTCAAAGTACCTTTCTCGCTTTATGCGTTTTCACAAATTTTGAATGTGTCTCCTATGCAAATAAGAATGATTTTAATAAAAGCACTCTTTATAATGGAATTTTACTTTTAAAAAATCTAATAACACTAAAACTTCAGAAGGACACCAAGAAAACCTTCAAAGGTCGCCATGGCACCCGCGGTCACCGCGTTGGACAGCCCCGGACTAGACAATTTGCTGCAAATTTTTAACAGTGTAACAACTGTAAGAATATATGGATTGTTCTTAATTTTCTATGTATCTAAGGAATAAAGCCTCTTATTTAGTGAATTACACTTTTGTCTACAAATAATGCTGTTGCACTTGAAAAATAAAGGGCAAAAACTCATGAATTTAAGTTTTTCTGAGAGTATATTGTGTATTTTGTGATTGAATCATTGCATTTAATCTTATGAATATTTTTATCGTTAATGTAGTTTTAGAATTGTTGTATCTTTACGTGTAATGAAAGGTTTTTCATTACACGACAATAGCTACTAAAATAACTTTTTTTCTGAAAATATCCTTTCTTGTGACATTTTCACCAGGCTGTTAACATTTTCATAAATATTGACCAATATTGAAGAATGACTTATTCTCGCATTACTAAATAACATCAAATACTTAAAAAAAAAATAAAACTCTTATGTACACATCAGAAATAAAATTTATTTCAAAATGAAAACTTTATGACAATCTATATGAAGAAGACAAGAAATTGCTTAATAGTATTAAGAAATACATAACATAGAATATATTTAGTAATGAAATTAGAACCTCAAAACCTAACTAAAAATGTTTAGTTCCTTTAAATTTTAGTCACCTTTTTCAGTCTTTAGAAATCCTTTGCAGTTCTGAAATTCTTGTAAATTTTTCACTTGAAAATATTGATTTCAGCTTTCGATAAGAGTGAGTTTATGCATTAGACTGCAAGGTAAAATCGTTTATTGAAAACTTTTGTCAAGGAGGTACAAGGAATACCTTTAAGCTGAGAAACATGTCTCTAGTTCTTTTTTTTATTACTCTTTAAATTAATGTGAAAAAGAAATGATAAATTTAACGTTAAGGGAGCATTTTAAAGTGTTTTTTATTACTTGAGCTAAAATTCTGAAAATTTGTATGATGGTTAACCGTATTATTTCTAAACAAAATCATATGATAAAACTTCTCATAATTTTTCAGAAAACTTTTAAAATTTAAAATTAATTTCAAAACGTGGGGTAATATAAAATCGTTAAAACTCGAATGGTTATTTGTAGAATTTATTTTTTTAAAATATAACGAATCAAAAACCTATAAAACACGATTTTGATTCAGCATTTAAAAAAATATCATTAAAAAATATTCCAAGTCAAAATTATGAAAAAATGATCTAACTTAAAAAAAAAAAAAAAATCATACTTTCGAAATATTTTTTTTTTCAAGTTTGCTGAATTAAAATTAAAGGAAAGCAATTAGAAAAAAACATATTCCAGGTTTGAACTACACTGTAAAAAAAAAAAAATTAACGGGGTTACTAAAATTTTTTTAGTAAATTTGTATTCCACAGAATTTTTAGTAACCATTACTCACAGTACAAATAGTAACCATTCCAAACTTTTTTTTGCAAGTGAAACAAACATTTCTTTTGTAAACTGAACAAAAGAATTTTTTGTATAACTAACTGAAAACTTTTTAGTATGAGCCACGAAGCAAATTTTAGTAACAGCTCCAAAATTATTTTTAGTAACCATTACTCACAGATTCTTAGTAACTATTCCAAATGCAATTTTAGCAAGTGAAACAAACATTTATTTTGTATACTGTATAAATGAACTTTTCGTATAAAAAACTTAAAACTTTTTAGAGAGAACCACCAGATGAGTTTCGTTGTTGACGGGAGCCAGAATGGCAGGAGCTTCATTTGAACTGCATCCAGTAGGTACGAAGACAGACTTCTGCAGCGAAAGTTTATCGCCAAAGCCTCAATAGATGGCAGCATCAAACATTGCCACCTGCTCAATTTTGATATGCTTCTGAAGGAGAGGGAAAGTCCTGAGATCATTACCCATGGTAACTGCTACGACAGGATTTTCATAACCTCTTTATTTAACGAGTACTTACACTGCATACACTCGGTACGTCTCGAGCATCGAACCCGGGACCTTTCAGCCTGGAGTTCGGTACTATGACCTCTAGGCTATCACGGCCACGCCAAGTGAGTTTTAGTAATAGCTATTAAAAATATAAAACTATTAACTCTAATCGTTGCTAGCTTTTTTCTAGCAATTCTTACAGATTTTTTTGTAACTAAGTAAGATTACAAAAAAAATTTAGTAATTGCAAGAATCACTGAGAGAAACTAATTTTTGTTTAGTAAATCGATCCTTTTTTACAGCATAGTTACCTCTAACGCGTCTTGAGTTATAAGAATTTAAATGTGAGAAGTGTTGAAAAATCTCATCATAAAGAAAAATATATTTTCACAAGAAGTCATTATCATGAAAGGTAACATTCCTTGAAAGGTAGATTTTAAAAACAAACCAAAACGAAAAAAAAACCCTAAAAAATTAGAATTTAAGAAATTGCAACGACTGTTTGGAAAATAATATTTCCAAAGACTATAATTTTAAAATTAAAAATGATTTCTATATTAAAAACAAAAACAAAAATAACATTATTTATATGGTGATCAAAACGTACCTTACGTAATAACAAATTCATATTAATATGCCTGGACTTTTAGAGACACGTTAATATTACTGGATCAATCATAAACAAATATTAAATGAAATTTCAGTTTAAAAATTTTCGGTACTGCAAATTTTAAAACTTCTAAACATTGGACATTTTCAATTTTCACACAGTCGTATAATGAAAAAAAATGTACTTTCAAATGCACTTTGTTAGAAATCTGTATCTAAATTTGTTTTCGAGTTATTAAATATTTTGCAGTTTTTAATACTTTTTTTTGTTATCGAGATAACAGAAGTATTCCATTTTTGGACATTAAATCTGGACCCATCAGAAAACGAATAAAATAAAAAAAGAAGTATTTCTTTTTTTGACACTAAGCATTGACCAATCAGAAAACGAACAAAATGCAATAAGTTGCGAATTCAGCCAATAAGAAGATTCAGATATACTTCAGATTTCCGAATTCTCTACCGAGAACAACAACTATTTTCCGAAATAGTAACAATGTTTCCTGATCCAATTAAGATAGAAACATGATTTAAACATTATTATAAGGGGGGAAAAAAACAGAAAAAGTTTTAACGCAATATTTTTTTTTTTTTTTTTTTGAAGATTTTTGTGTCTTGGATTCTTTTAACCTTTTGAGGGGCAAAGCACTTCTATTCTTAAAATGATGATATGGTTAATCAACACCCGAATTTAAAAAGGAATTTACATCAAAATATATAAAAGCTTTTATTTACGTACTTGATAAAATTAAAATTTTCATTTCAAAATTCTGGTGTCAATGTGGCATTTCGTAATTAAAATAAAGTAGGAAACATTTTATCCTACCGCCCTTCAAGTGGTTAAGCTGAGAAACATGTCTCTAGTTCTTTTCTATTACTCTGAAAATTAATGTGAAAAAAAATAAAGAAATTCAAAGTTAAGTCTTTGAAATTTGTTGAAGCATATTTAAGCAAACTCGGTAACCTTTGACCAATTTTTTTTTTAGCATTTTAAGGTACATTTTTGCGTACTATTAAAGGACTCAATGAAATAAAATGATTCTATCAAGACATTGTTCGATTTCCCTGTCAAGATTTGAAAATTTATTTATAATAAAAATGATCTATTACACTGTTTGATAATACAGCACACAATAAATTCGGCTCATCAGTGTATAACAAATGTTAAAAACTTTAATTAAAAATTATGTACTAATTACAGTATAAAGTAGAATTAATTTCCTACAGTTTCGGACAATACAGCTTGTTCATCATCAAGGAAACTTTAAGAGACAAAACTAAGTACATAATAGTGGTACATAATTTTTAATTAAACTTTTTAACATCTATTATACACTGATGAGCCAAATTTATTGTGTGTTGAGAATTTATTTTTATTTATTTATTTATTTATTTTTTTTTTTGAAAATTTTAAGTAAATTTTTAAATGTGTCTTCTCCTACAATTTTAAAAACTAACTTATTATCTACATAAAAATATTATTTCATAAAACTAATTTTTGAAAGTAACATTTCAAGTCGATAAAAGCATTTTATTTGAGTTTCTGTACTTCATTACAAATAATTTTAAGAGTATAGTAGAGAAAGTGTTTGTTACGATTCTCGAATTAAAGACATTCCTTAAATCTACATAGCAGAATTTATCGGCAAACCATTTTACCTTCAAGCCAAAAACATAAACTCATTCTTGTTGAAGAATGAAATCAATAATGTCAAGAGAATATACCTAAACGAAAGAATTCGGGAAGTTTGATAAAAAAAAAAAAAAAAAAAAAAAAAAAAAAAAAAAAAAAAAGGAGAGTACGATGACGAAAGTCTAAAAAAACTAATAATGCTTAGTAAGATTCGCAGTTTGGAATTGCATAAGTTACTAAATTATAGAATAGAATAGACAGTGGCGCAGCCAAAGGGAGGTTTTAGGGTTAAAACCCCTCCCAGAGCTAAGAAAGATAGCTATAATTGCCACTTATATGAATCAAAACCAAACTTAATATTTAAACGTTTTGGCGTATTTCGGAATCCGTCGCTTTGTTGAATCAGATTTCATTTAATAAAGTGATTCAAGGAAAGAGCAAAAATTCTACTTAAAACTGTGAAAGCGCCTAGTGCATGGATTAGTGAAGTAAAAATTGGTTATTTGAACTAAATCACTTTTCTGAGACGTATTATGCAAAAAGAATGAGGATTTCCTGCCACACAGATGCTCTTTGAGTTTAAATATTATGCAGTGAATATTCTAATTAGTACTGATTCTATTATCCGGCGATTCAAATAACCGGCAAACACCTGTATCAAAAACTCACCCCCCCCCCTCCTACAACCGAATTCTGGCTGCGCCACTGCGAATAGAAAAAATATAATATATTCTATATAAGATAAGCATATAATTTGTGGCCATTTAAGTATATTTAGCTAATTTTTATTAAAATGTTAATGAATTCCAAAATTATGCAAGGGTCGCCCGAAAAAAAAATCATTTCGTAATAACTCCGCCATTTGAAGAAAAAGATGACTCTCCATGCTGCTGTAGAAGATAGTGTATTGGGAATGCTTGCGATATCGTCAAATATTGCCAAATGAGTGTGTGATAATGTGGCACGTTAAGTATACGTTCCCTTTAAAGCTTAGTCCAACTTATCCTTTTTCCGTTACAGAAAAATGGTTTAAGTAGTAAAATTTAAAGTTTTATAATTCGGTCAATTTTAATGTTAGATGAATGGGACTTTTTTTGTATTACTTGTTAGAGTGATGGAAACTTTTTACAAAATATCACATATAAAACCGAGAGACCGTATAAATATCTTATTTTCGTAATTTTTTATTAATTTTTTTAAAATCTAAATCGCTTAAAAACAATTCTTTGCCTTTTTTAAAAGTATTTTTGCAACTGAAACTATATGTCTATGACTAACGGCTTAGAAGTTAGCCATTGACCACACTTGAGCGTGGACACACTGTATAGGAGCGTGCACAGTAGGGTGTTTCATTTTGTAAGCTAAAAAAGAAAATGTAAAATTTGTGCAGGTTTTACTTACGTCCCTAGTCTTAATGACATAAAAGATATATATACCAAATTTTAAGAAGATTGCCCAAAATTTAGAGGTTGAAGGCACACTTTGGTCACTTTTCTAAAAGCTGGCAAAAAATACGATTTTTTAAAATGTGAATTAGTTTTATTAGGAAAACTAGAAAACATAAATTTAAAATAATAATAGAACTCGACACTGAGTTAAGTAGGTTGTATGTAAAACAGAGCTTTATTCACCAACATTGAATGATGTAATCGTTTAACTGAAATTATTTTATTCGTTTCGTCACGGCTTTTTTGTGATGCTCGACTACATGAACAGGATAATTTGTAAGAGAATATACTGCTTTCATTATCAACATTACCTGATGTAGAGCCTCTGTAATCCTGAAACTGAAGTCTTTTTCAGACCAATCTCCCTGGTAAAAGAATGAGAGTTGTAATGAATCTTTGTAGTCTTTTTTATTGGATATTTCAAAGGTAGTCAGTAATTTTCATTCATTGCTCTTCTAGAAAGCCTTAAATGATATTTTTTTCCTCCAGCGTTGACGTATATGATCTCTTATCAAATGAAGCCCTCAGTCTTTATAGAGTTCTGGGATGGAAATTGTACTTTTTGACCATTGAAAAAAAAAATTTCAAATCTTCCGGGGAGTACATCTCATTACTCCGGGGGGAGGGAGTGTACGTCTTCTAGGACCAACCCCCTGAGTTTAACACTACTTTCATTTACACTTTCAGCAGTAAATGGAACTTTTGTTCTGATTGTAATAAGGGTGTAACATACAATAGCCACGTACCATAACAAGAAATCACATACATTGAAGAACGAATGCAGACGTAATACTGCAAATATCTACTAAAATATCATTGCTCTTGACGTGCTTAGAATAAATTTCAATTCATAAAATGAGAAAAAGGGCAACATAATAAGTTATATTTTTCACAAAAGAAACATATAATCAATCTACTTACTATATTCAGTTTTAATATCATTTAGACTATAAAAATCAATCAAATTTCCTGAGGGCTATTATATACTTTTTTCAATGTGCAATTTATTATGGTCATGTGAAAAAAGCCATTCATAACAGCAGGCCTTACTTGAGAATGTATTTTAAGTAATTTTCTAAAAGATAGAATGGCAAAAAATGGAACTTTTGTTCTTATTGTAATAAGGATGTAACGTACATTTATCACGTACCATAGCAAGAAATTACACTCATTGAAGAACGATTGTAGACGTAGTACTGCTAGTACCTACTGAAATATCATTGCTTGTGTCGTGTTAAGCTTAAGTTTCAATTCCCAAAACGAAAAAAAGGCAAATTAATAAATTGCATTTTTCATAAATGAAGCATATAATTAATCAACTTGCTGTATTTTGTTTTAATATCACTTAGACTATAAAATAATTCAGATGTCGAGCGGGGTATTATATACTCTATCCAACATGCAATTTATTGCGGTCAGGAGAAATCGCTATTAATAACAGCACGCCTAACTTTGTATTTCAACTAACTTTCCCAAAGATGAAACGGCAAAAAAATGGAACTGCTGTTCTAATTGTAATAAGGGTGTAACATACATTTGTCACGTATACGTCACAAGAAAACACGTAGAAGGAATATAAATATATATCATAAATATATTGCGCTTGTGCGTGTTTCACTTTATGAGAACATGTTTTTATAATACAGGGAGGTAAAATCATAAAGTTATTTTATCAAGTTACTTTAAAATACAATTCTTTTAGCTTTGAAATTATGGGGTAACCAAGACATATTTTAAAATAGTTGAATTACAAATTTGAAATATTTTTGTGATGATTAACTATATTATTAGTAAATAAAATCATACGACAAAACGTTTCATACATTTTTTTATTTTTTTTAATTTTAAATTTTTTTAAAAAGTCGGGTAATCAATTAAAATCTTTATAACTTTTTTTCATATAAATAAACAGAAATATATAAGCTTTAATTTTGACTAAGAATTTTCAAAGGTATTAGTATAAATTCAAATTAAAATATTTAAAGCAAAAATTAAAAAAAAAATAATGTAGCTTGAAAAAACAATCAAAATTTTAAAAATAAATATTTTTTTTAATTTGCTGAATCAAAATTAAAGTAAAATAATTGAAAAAAATGTTCCAATTTTCAACCATTCAATTTAAATTGCTCTTGAGTTATAACAGGGGGAGGAGTGAAAAAACGGGAAATAGGAGAAATGTGAAAAAACCCGTTTTGAAGAAAAACGCATTTTCAAAAAAAAAAAAAAAAAAAAAAATATCATTGCTCGAAACTTAGATTTTGAAAACCAAACAAAACATAAACATTAATATTTCCTGTTCTAATTAAACATAATTTTATGCAGAAAAAAAGAAACAAATTTTTTAACGCAGTAATTTCTTTTGAAAAGTTTGAAGATTTTTGTTTCTCGAAACTCCTTAAATGAACAATTCGATAAATAAAAGGACGTCAATTTCAAAACTCGTCTTATCCTAAATTAAAAAAAATTCTGATTTCTTCAATCAATATGTTATATTGATGAACTTGCATTAAAAAACTCTACAATCAGAAAAAAAATTGTAACATATTAAAATCTTGGTATAGAATGAAATCAGAGGTTTGGCACGATTTCCCAAAATTTGATTTTCTGGATACAGTGAGTTTTAATACTCACGTCTTCATATCAATTCATGCATCATAATTCCAGAAGCATTGTAAAATCGTGGTTTACAATGAAATCAGAGGTTTAGCACGATTTCTCAAAATTTGATTTTCTGGATACGGTGAGTTTTAGGTAGCTTTCTTTACAAAAAGTAGAAAGCTACCTATTGCAGCCGTCCAGAGGAAAGCACTTCCAGAAAATTTTGGTATATTTTCACCGATCATGACCCCCAGACCCCAAAACCACCCTCCGTTCAAATGTTGACATATATATATGATTTTGGTCATGCTATAACTAACGTATTTATAAACCGATTTGAATGAAGCTTGGTATGTACATTTACCTACAAATATCTTGACCGAGTTCATTGGCCAGCATCATACGCCATCTTGTTTTAAAATGGAGGCCATTTAAAAAAAATTTAAATTTTTAAAATTTTAAATTAAATGCAAAAGAATTAAAAGTATAAAAATATTTTTATTTTATGTGTTAGATCTTAAAACACAGATTCCAGAACACTTTTTATTTTGTCTATATCTTAAAAAATGATTGAGTTATAGAACTTTAAATTTTTCTTATGGCTGACGTTTTGAAACGATCTGATGTTTGTCACGTGATAACATGCGTATTTATAAATCGATTTGGATGTAACTTGGTGTGTACATAGTACATAATGAAGCCTGGACCGAGTTCGTTAGCCAGTTCCATCTGCCATCTTGTTTCAAAATGGTGGCCATTTAATTTTTTTTTTATTCAAAATTTAAAATTAGGTACAAAAAAGTCCTTCCGGCAAAGCCGGGAGGAAGAGGTAGCTTTCATATACTTATATATTTATTTATTTATTTTAAGGTAAAATATATTGTTCAAAAATACTAAGCTGAAATTAGTGGAAAAAATCTTATAAAATTATTGATTTTATAAGATTGAATACTAGTTTTTGTCAAGACTGAATATTAATAGAAATTTTTAGAAATTAGTCATCTTTTATTCAACCTGGTTTTATTTTAAGCAATTTAGAGAGTCACCAAATTCCACGATATCATAAAGTGTATGCCATTTTAAAGCAACCTTGTGGATCGTTCAGATCAGACCGTTTCAAAATGTCAGCCATAAGCAAAATTCAAAGTGCTATAACTCAATCATTTTTTAAGGTATAGACAAAATAAAAAGTGTTCTGGAATCGTTGTTTTAAGTTCTAACACGTAAAAGAAAAATATTTTTCAACTTTTAATTTTTTCGCATTTAATTTTTAATTTTTAAAACATTTAAAATGGCCACCATTTTGAAACAAAATGGTGGATGATGCTGGCCAACGAACTCGGTCGAGACATTTGTATGTACTATGTACATACCAAGTTTCATTGAAATGGGTTCATAAATACGCGAGTTATCACGTGACAAAAATCAGATCGTTTCAAAATGTCAGACAAAAGAAAAATTCAAAGTGCTATAACTCAATCATTTTTTAAGATATAGACAAAATAAAAAGTGTTCTGGAATCTTTGTTTTAAGTTCTAACACGTAAAAGAAAAATGTTTTTCAAATTTTGATTTTTTCGCATTTAATTTTAAATTTTAAATTTTTTAAAAATTTTAAAATGGCCGCCATTTTGAAACAAAATGGCGGATGATGCTGACCAACGAACTCGGTCGAGACATTTGTATGTACTACGTACATACCAAGTTTCATTCAAATCAGTTCATAAATACGTTAGTTATCGCATGACAAAAATCAGATATATATATATATATATGGTTATATATATATATATATATATATATATATATATATATGTCAACATTTGAACGGAGGGTGGTTTTGGGGTCTGGGGGTCATGATCGGTGAAAATATACCAAAATTTTCCGGAAGTGCTTTCCTCCGGACGGCTGCAATAGGTAGCTTTTTACTTTTTGTAATGAAAGTTACCTAAAAGTGAGAAATTGAAAAAGATTTTTCTTTAATGCATTTGCCCTTGATACAAAGATTCGAAAGCATTTTTTGTTTCGTCTGTATCTTAAAAAATGGCTGAGTTATGCCGCTTTTAATTTCTAGTGTTGTTCAAATTTTGAAATGATCTGGTTTTCATCACGTGATAACACGCGTATTTATATACGATTTGGATGAAACTTGGTGCGTAGATAGTACATACCGATGCCTGGACCGAGTTTGTTGGCCAGTCCCAACCGCCGCGCCGTCTTGTTTCAAAATGGCAGAATATTAAATTTTTTTAATTTAAATTTTAAAATTAGATGCAAAAAAGTAAGAAATTGAAAAAGATTTTCTTCTGTGTGTTTGACATTAATACAAAGATTCCAGAGCATTTTTGTTTCATCTATATCTTAAAAAATGGCAAAGTTAGCACTTTCAATTGCAGTGTGGTTCACATTTTGAAACGGTCTGAAATTTGTTACGCGATAATACGCATATTTATAAAGTGATTTCGATATAACTCCGTGTGTACATGGTACATACCAATGTCTTGACCGAGTTCACGGGCCAATTTTATCAGCCATCTTGTTTCAAAATGGCGGCCATTTAAGTTTGTCAAAAATCTTTTAAATGTATAATGATGTACAGACACAAAATTAGAAATTCAAAAAAAGGTTCTTTCTAAACTATTTATCTTAATAATGAATTCCGGAGTATTTTTTGCTTTGCATTTTCCTTGAAAAATGCCTGGGATATAGCAGTTTGAATTTCTAATGTTGGTGACATTTTTTTAAATCAATTTGCCCACGACAGCACTAGTATATATTAATCGATTTCTATGTGAGTGTGCATTTTTACATGGATTACGATTTCGAGCAAGCTCATCGGTTTGTTTTATCCATCATGATGCTTTAAAATGATATCGTGGAATTTGGCGACTCTATAAATCGCTTAAAATAAAACCAGGTTGAATAAAAGATGACTAATTTCTAAAAATTCCTATTAATATTCAGTATTGAGAAAAACTAGTATTCAATCTTATATAATCGTGTTCCATTAATTTGATCTTTGTATATTTGAATAATATAACTCAATTTAAAATAAATAAATAAGTATATGAAAGCTACCTCTTTCTCCCGGCCCTACCGGAAGGACTTTTAATGCTCACGTCTTTGTATCAATTCATGTATCGTAACTCTAGAAGCATTTTAAAATAGTTGGCAAAAATTTAATTATAAGATTTGGCGAAATGCAGCGACTGATTATAAAAATGATCACAAAATAATATATGCTTTAAATAATTTTTCAAATTTAATAAATATATTGATTGTACGTGTTTCCCCTTATGGGAACATTTTCTGTAATATGACAGGTAAAAGCATATCATTATGTTTTCAAGTTACATTTAAATAGAATTCTTTTACTTTTGATAATAAACGAAGAATCTGCTTATGTATATGAGGACGTCAGTTTCAAAATTTGCCTTATCCAAAAAAATGTTTTTTTTTTTTTTAAATCAATCTATTATATTGATGTTCTTGCATGGAAAAATTCTACAATCAGCAAAATAATCATTTTATAGTGCATTTCTGGCAATGTAAGATCTTGTTTTACAACTAAACCAATGGACGCAAACAGAGGTTTAACACGATTTCCCAAAATTTGATTTTCTGGATATGGCATCTTTCGAAACTCACATCCTCATATCAATTAACGCATTGTAATACCAGAAATATTTTAAAGAACATATACAGATTTATTATAAGATTTAATGGAATGCATCAATTGATTATAAGAATAATCACAAAATAATAGTATATGCTTTAAGTAATTTCTTTATATAACAGTACATTCCTTCAAATCTGCACTGTCTGGGACTACAGGTTTGATGGATTATAGAATATTGCGGTTGCCTGTCATTGCTTTATTTACATTTTTAAAACAATAAATTTAATCCAGTTAATAATGCAGTTGAAATTATAAGGAATGTTTACAATATAGTACAAGATTAAAATAATTAATTAAAATAGATATTAAATTAAAGGAAAAGATAATTTTTTAAATGATAAAAACATTAAAAGCAAAGGTCCAGTAAATAATTAATAATGTATAATTAAATAATCATTAGAAAGATAAAATGTTTTATTTTAATTATTTAATGAATCTTGACTCAAAAAGGTACACCACTAGTTCTCATCAAAATTGTAAAATAAGTAAGATTTATTTCAAGTTTAGCTAGACTTAACAATAAAAAAAAACTTGATTAATGCAAAATTACATTTGACAAAAAGATTGTGATTACCAGTGATATCAGCAATATCTTGAATTTTTTCCAGATATAAATTTTTTCTTCCTTCCTAAAAAAGCCTGGTTTCATTAATATTAACGAAAATTACAGGTTAAAAAATATATAGAATTGATATAAATATAAAAAAGTCAAATTTTGTCCCTACATCTGAAATGAATGTTTCCATTTGTAAGTTTTTTCCATTTGTAGTTTACATTTGTAAATTATGTGCAGATTTTAGAGAAATGTAGATTTTAAGTTTGCGGATTTGAGGTAGTATATTGTATATACAGAATGATTTACTGTCGCGTATACTAACTTCTTAACCCTTTATCTATCGACGGTACATATGAGTACGGTTAAAATTACCTATTGTAAAATTCCTTTAATACGTCAATTAGTAGTAATACTGTTTAGAATGAGTTATCGATACATTACTTTATCTTGTTCCAAAAGCATTATTGGTTACAGAAAACAAAAATATTTTTAAAAGGATGTTTACTTTTGCCTTTGTATCTTTTCTACTTTCTCGGCGCTGAGGGAGGGGAATAGGGAATTTTCAATTCGGAAATATTTATATATCTCAAGAACATCACATTTGTACATTTGATAACTCTATAAAATACTAAGAAAACCATTTAAAATAAAAGATTTGAGTGGGGTTATAAACTTTGCACAAAATCCCTGTAAATTCAAATGTAATTAATCCTTCAGTCCTTCTAAAATTCTTCAAAAATTTATTAAATAATTTTGTAAAAATTTTAATTTGGTTCAAACAATTTACTTAAAAGGCTTTAGAATGTAAAATGTTCATGAATTCATATTTCGGTAGATAAAGGATTTACCTCTATCTACCAAAGAATTTTTTCCCATTCGAAGTCGAATTAGAATAAAAAATCAATGTACAGAACATCTTTACAAGTATTGGATTCGTGAAAAATTTTAATTCCAGTTTTCGAAGGATTTTCACGTTTTAAGATTTAGAAAACCCGATGAACGTGTTTTCACAAAATGTCTGTCTGTGAGTCTGTCTGTCCTTATGTCTGTATGTGACAAAAATTTTGTGATTGCTCTATCTTAAGAACTAATAATGCAAGGAATGAAATAAAAATTGGTATTCAAGTACTCCCTACACTGATAAAAATTTCACCGTTAGATTACGGGAAAAGATTGGCAGCACAGATTCCAGCATCTTCCTGTAAGATTACAGGATGTACCGTTTTCTATTTACACCGCATATGACCGTAAACCACTGTTACTTTCCAGAATGTATCTGACCATAAGTCGCCGTAATTTTCCAGAATGTATCTGACTGTAAATCACCGTAATTTTCCAGAATGTATCTGACCGTAAATCACCGTAATTTTTAATAATGTATCTGACCGTGAATCACCGTAATTTTTAATAATGTATCTGACTGTGAATCACCGTAATTTTTAATAATGTATCTGACCGTAAATCACTCTAATTTTTAATAATGTATCTGATCGTAAATCACTGTAATTTTTAATCAATACAAAACCCCTTAATGGATTAAAAGTTTTGACGCAGCTGTTTATTTTATGGCTCTAAGAATTTTGAATATGAATTTAAAAATAATGATATCAAATTTTGAGTGACGCCATGCTATTAATTGAAAAATGCATTTTTTGTACTATTTCATTAATCATTTTATTTTTTTCTATTTATAATAGCATGTGCAAAAGTTATTTTCAACATGAAAAGATATATACAACTTTATTCACCTATGCTTTTCCACACACAACTCCCATAAATTCAAAATATGTGTTTTAAAAGATATGATATAAAATTTAAGTGACGCCTTTATGTGCCTTTAAAAAGTTTGTTTTAAAATTCAGTTTTTTTTTTTCATTTTGATTTGGTAAAATATATTTACACATCTAAAAAACTGTTTTAAATTTACATTTCGTTGTTAAATATGTAATTTTCATTGAATCTATACTACGCATCGGAATGCATTTATCTCTATAAACGGATTATCATTTGTGTCACGTTATTAAAAATTGCAAGCAATATTTATGTAAATGATTTCTTTGTGCTAAATTATCCAAACTAAGTGAAGCGCATGTAAATGTATAATCTGACGCAAAGAAACCATTTACATAAATATTGCTTACAATTTTGATTAACATGACACAAAGGATAAATCAGTCCAATACTCCAAGCGTTTGAGTAGGCAAAATGTCCAATTATTAAATATTTGCCACCGCCCTACTTATCCTTCCAAAATTTTCTTTGCATTTCTGCACCAAACCAGAGAATGACCAAAATTGCTTTGAAAAAGGTGGAATTCTTTTTTTAGTAGGAATTACAAGTGATAAAATTTTCCATTAAGGGTGTATTTGAAAAAACGCTTTTCCACCTTCAACAGCTTGAAATTTTCCGATACAATTTCAGGCACATTTTTAAAAGTAGAACCATAAAACTTGCTGAGGGATTCTTGAAGGGACGTATGAGGTGCCATGTGATGTCTTTTTACGCTCCATTCATTAGAATTTGAATTATAAACAATTACCTTATCAGTAGAACCCATTTTTTCGTTCCCAAATCTCCGGCTTGGTAAAAATGTGTTCGAAATGCCGTTTTTGATTGCTTCTTTTTGCAATATTTTCTGCCTTTATCAAAGAATCGACAATCACGGCACCTTGTGTACTTTCCAAATAAGAGATTTTGAAAGTTTGGTGTATTTGAGAGCAAAAATGAATTCAAAAATAAATCGCAAAATAAGCAGTTTGAATCGAAATACACCCTTAAATTTCAGTGGTGATGTAAATGTATACAAATTGGAAACTTGTGTATCATCATAAATGATAATTATTAGGATAATAAATGAGCATAGAATAACGATTTCAGGACCACACATGATTTCATGCTTTGGTAACATTACAGTGTCCAAAAAATGTGGCAACATTGTTTATTTTTGTACAAGAATATCTCTGTATAGCAGATAGATAACAAATTTGTCGACAGAAAGAGATTTTGATTTAAGCTGTTTCTTTTTCATTATGCTCCTCAAAGAGAATTGCGCAGTCCCAAAAATAATCATAGTTGCAGTTATTCGTACTGAAATTGGTTTTAATAAATCTAAAAATCTGATCAAGATCAGAGAATAATGCCTACAAATACATTTCAATGTATTGATAATCATAATCGATGCCACATCAAAAAAAGTAATTTTTGGACTTGAGCAACTTCAGGACTTGGAGATATTCAAACCAATCCAATTTTTGCAATTTACATTAAAGATATTCATCCATCTCATATATGTAGAAAAATAAAGTATGTTACCATCTTTTTCTGACAGATTCTATAATTTAACCCTATGACCATCAAGGAATTTTCTGTATTTTCACAAAACTTATAAATCTAAGGGTATGCATTTTTTTTAAATCATGGTTTGATACTATGATTACTTTGATATCTCTTACAATCATTTTAATATGATTTATGGGATCAGAAAAATACATTCTAGAATGTTAAAGGTGTATTCAAATCCAAAATGATTAGTTTCTTTTTTAATCATTTGATTTTTGCTATACACTCAACTGGTATGTTGTGTT
Source organism: Maratus speculifer (assembly GCA_964019185.1). Classification (NCBI taxonomy): domain Eukaryota; kingdom Metazoa; phylum Arthropoda; class Arachnida; order Araneae; family Salticidae; genus Maratus; species Maratus speculifer. Next base: position 221,928,123 of record OZ025301.1, read on the forward strand.
ATTTAGAAACTTACATAATATGCTGTCTTTGTTAATTTTTTCATAGAAGCACAATTATTTCAAAAAATGTTTTCAAATGAGCATTAACTGAATTTCTCAAAACAAGATAGTTTAAAAAAGTCATACTGAAACAATTGTTTATGAAGCAAAATTTTAATTGTACAAGGATTAATTTTACATTAGATATTTAAGCTTCAACAAGCCATCTAAAAGCTGCAAGCTTTGTAATTAGCTTACACACTTTACTATTTATATTGCAAGGCTTTGGAGTTTTCTTAGCTTTTGATCCCTTCTGCGGATTGATATCCAAAAAGGCTCTGAAAATAAAAACATCAAAATATTAACATTACACTTTTTTAAAAATAACAGTTGTAAATATATGAAACTATAACACAGTGGTTAACTAATCTTGTAATTTTCAAACTTTATGATAAAAGAAATTTAACTACTTAATAAATGTGCATAAGAATGTCTACAAAATAACATTTACAAGCAAAAACTGTGTCCTTAAAACAAACTTTTCTTATTTCTAAAATCACAAAAAATAGATAATATATGGATCAGCATATACAATAGAATTCAAGAGTTCTGTAACATCAATTGGCAAGAAACTCTATTTGAACATATACTTTATGGATGCACAATCTGTAGCCTGCAAATATTGTCAGTTTATATTTGGGAAAAATTAAGTTTTTGTCTAGTTTACAGGAAGTTAATTTTGTCAATATGTTGCAGGAAAATTGTCATAAAAATTACGAATTATGTTATCGGATGGCAAAATGGTGAATTTTGTCAATGAGGCATGGAAAAATTTTTTGAGGATTGGGCAAGGGAAAATCAAATTTTGTTTCTGAGGCATTGAAATAATTGCAAATCTTGTCAAATAGACTGAAAATTTTCAATTTTATTGTTTGCAATAAAAAAAATTGTGAGTCTTGGTAATCAGACTCTAAAAAAAAAAAATGAAGTTTTGTTAATTGAGCTCTGGAAAAAAAATCTAAATTTTATTGTCCAGGCTCTAAAAAATCTAATTTTGTCGACCAGGTTGTAGAAAACTCAGCTTTCTTGATGTGCAGAAAAATTGCAATTTTCATTGGTTGGCTGCCTAAAAATTTCATCATTTGGGCAGTCTTAAGTTTTGTTGATGCGCTGAAAAATTACAAATTTTGTTGACGGGATGAAGAACAATAGTGTATTTTGTTAGTATATCGCAAGAAAAAAATCATGGATCTTGTTAATTTGCCATTGAAAAATTCCTTTGTCTTCAATTTAATTGATAGGCATGGAAAAATCAAGAATTTTGCTTGAGCAGAAAAATCCTGAGTTACATCAACTGGGTTCTGAAAAATCACAAACATTGTTTGTTGGACATTAAAATATTATGAAGTTTGGCAATCACAAACAGAACAATCTCAAATGTCTGTTTTCCAGCTCAGAGAAATCCATATTTTGTTCATGAGGCAGAGGAAAATTCCTAAATTTGATCGGCTGCAGAAAAATTACAAATTCTCAACTGCACAGGACGAAAAATAAAAAAAAAGATTTTGTTGATCAGATTCAGAAAAATTGCAAATTTTACAGATCAGGCAAAGAAAATTTTTAAATTTTATTGATTGGGTGCAGAAAAATCATGAATTTTGGGTATCAGATGCAGAAAAATGTCCAGTTTTGCTTATTAGTTCCACCTCTTTTCTTTGTTTATAAAATTCCCATTTTTTTACTGGCACTAGCTACCTTCAATGCCTATGTTTGTTAGCAGTTTTAATGAAACAAATTGACGTTTCCCAATGAAGTCAAAGACTATTATCACATCCTGAAAAATCCTTTCTATATCTATTATAAATATGAAAATAAACACTTTAGATATATCTTTGAAATTTCAAGTGGATATATTTACCAGGTAAGGTTTAACCTAGAGGGATACCCTTCATCTTTGAAACCATGTGTTTCATCTGGTAATAAGCCACAGATCACTTCCTCCAAACATGCTACAGGCCAAGCAAAAAAAAAAAAAAAAAAAAAAATTTGAACATTCACAACGTGATGGACTTTCGAAAAAATTCACTTTTTTTAGGGGGGGGGGGGCTACAATTTGACAAAATTTGCGTTTTTCTGCAATTTTTAAACAAAATTAGCATTTTTTCACAACCATTTGACAAAAATTGCAGTTTTTTCAACAGTCTTTTCTATGAAACTTGTATTTATACATGATTGTTTAGCAAAATTCAAAGTTTTTCTCACCGTTTTTCCAAAAAATTTGCACATTTTCTTTTCCATGTTTTTGTACATATGTTCACCCTCTACGTAATATATTTTGTTCTATTCGGCTTTGACGCTTTTTTGAGATCAGATTGTATCTGCTAACAGCAACAATATCTTGGTAAAGTTCTTTATTGTTTAGCTTCTTTTATAGTTCATTTTTTTAATGGAGGCGGCTAAACTTGACAAGGTGAAACTGTGTTTTCGCAGAATTCGTAATAGAACTACATGTGATTTTTTCCCCTCAGTTGGTGAAGATGAGGGATAAGCTTGTCAAGGTCAACCACCTCCACAAATTAAATGGACTATAATAGTATACTTTTGTATTTTATAAGAAAAAATTTGGGATACTATTCTTTAAAGGAGAAAATGAGTGTGGAAAATGGAAAAACACAATTTTGACTGCATTTTGTGGCAATATATCAATGTTAAATAACAATGCTCCACGGAAACAAGTAAATTTTAATAATCAGCCAGTGTTACTCTAACTGTTTATTATATAATAATTTCAGATAATTGTTGCTTTCCAGATATATAACGCTGCAAACATAGTGCCATTTCACTTTTCATTATAAATGGCATTCACAATCTTGAGCTTTGACATTTTATTCCGGGAAGGGAAAAATTTTTCAGGGCTTCAAAATTGCACATTTACTAAATACCATCTACTTCATCATAAAAAAATATCAAACTAATTAAGAAATACAACTATCAAAATGTCACTCTTGTCTGAATTTCAAAATAATGGTTCATGATAAAAACCAAAAGTTATTTTATTTTATTTATTTATTTATTTATTTATTTATTTATTTATTTATTTTTTTGTAAAATTTTAATTACACTAATTTTGCTTATATCCCCTTAAAATGTGCTTGCATTGCAGACGAAATTTATATTTATTATCAAATGTCATTAAAATGTAAGGAATATAGTCGTGTATTTATTACATATACTAATTAAATCAAAGCAGATAAAATTTTGATTTTTAGCTTAGCAATTTTTGAATATATTAACTTTGAAAAGTAAGCAAAATTATAACTCAACAATGTGGAAAAATTTCAGTTTTATTAATGCAGTCATAATATCTCATATCCATTATACCATGAGAAATTTTTTTTATATATATTTATAATAGAAAACAAAATTTAAAAAAAATTGTGGGTAATTGGTAACATTTTAAAATTAAAACTAAATTTAAATCATATCAAAGAAATCATAAAAGTATTCCATTCATTTATAGAATGACATTTTAAAATTATATAATGGGAACATTAAAAAAAGATCTCTAATTACATTAATTCCTGCAATTTTTATTATTTTTTTTTTACTTTAATTTCAATGGAAAAAAATCATTTATACTGATGGCAATAAATGGCACCAAAACAAAAGTTGAAATCAGCCTACAGAGCATAATTGATGAAAAAAATGTTTACTTGAGATAATTTTTGCTGTTAATGAAAGTGAAATATGCATTAATAATATAATTAAAGGCTACAAATATTTTAAAAGCATGATTGGATATTATAATTATTTTAATGAATCACTCGGTCATTCATTTGTTTCTAAATTTGGAATTTGTTATTTTGAATGGGAATATTGAAACATTTATTTTATTTATAATAGCTAATATTTAAATTAGAGCTTAATATAGTATAATTGTATATAATATGTATGTTTTATACAAAAATATGCTCAAAACACATTTCAGACAAGAATTAATCATAGCTATCATATGTTAACGTAAGTTTTCCATTAAACCTAACATGGCATACAGCTACAATTGATTTGGAAACCAGAATGGTTTGTACCAGACTGGTTATCTACACTTTTTACTACTCAGATTTTATTATAAGTAATTAACTCTGAGCACAAAACTCCTATCAATGCTGTCTCATACTGTGACGGTTATTTGAAGAATCGAAGACTTAACGTCACAAACATTTATTTCACAAAACACAACAAACACACACAAAACATACCACGATTACAGATGAGATTTTAGACATACATGGGAAGCATTCACCTTGGATAAGGTGTAGAACATTTTATATGTCAACGGTGCGACATGTTTTCAGATTTCTCTCTGGTGGGTAAGAAAAATGTTCTGTGCAAGGAACCAATGAAAACAACGCCCTCTGGCTCTGGAAAGAATAGTGGAGTTGAGAGGTGCGTTACAATACCAGTTATTCAATGGAGATTTCTGTACAAGGTAAAATATTGAAAAAAAAAACAGAAAATAGTTAACTGAAGTCATCAACGAACAAATGATACGATAAAATACATATAGATGTCTTATAAAATCATTATCCTCACCTTTGAATAAATTCCATAGTTGCTTGTAATGTCTCTGGGTACTTCAGATTGAATACATAAAATGATCTAAACCACATGGCCGCCGCAGTAACAAAATTTGTAAAATCTGCAAAGTGGGAATTTCCCCAGCAAAGGATGCATTTTGACTCCGAATCATAAGGATTACCTTTAAAAAAAATATAGCAGATACTAGAGCACAAGAAATAAAATTTTTCCATACAAACAGTAATAAATAAGGGCCACAAGAAGTCTATTCAAACTAAGACTGAAAACTTTAAAGTAAGGTGGGTCATTCCACGTGAAATCAACCAATTTAAAGAAAACTTGTTGCATCATAATCAGATTTTTTAAATTTTTATCATAGACAGACATAGTAGTGAAACCCTCAAATCTAAAATTTAAAAGTAATTTTCACAATATTGACTGAGATATAGCCATTTAAAAATTGACCATTTTTACGAAATGGCAGCTATCTTGGAATCTTATCAGTATCTAAATATGGCCATAACTTGACAACCAATGGCTCAAATTTTATATATCTGGTACCAATTTGAAGCGATTTGCACAAAGAATGCATATTTTACATCAAAACAATAGTAAATTTTCATTTCGTTACTTTTTATTATGTGCAAACTGGAAATATCACCCCCCCAAAAAGGGCCATTGTAATGGCTCATAAAAAATGAATCATCATGAATTTTTCTAAAACTTGGTAAAAACATTGCTCCATGCGTGTGCTTTAAATAATAAAAAAATGGAGAGGTAAAAACTATTGTTTTAAAATAAATGATTTTTTACACTTAAGGTGTCACTAACCAAATAATGCTTATTTTAAAATCTAACTATCTCTTATTTTAGAAATAATGGCTAAAATAAAATTTTCTAGCATTTAAATTAATATATTGTGTGTATAGTATATAATTCACTAAAGAAATATCATTTTTAAAGCTATTTATACTAAATATTCATATATTAAAATACAAGTAAATTTTCATTTCATTCATTCAAAGTAATAAGAATGTATTTTAATAAATACATTCTTATTACATTTTATTTCATTTAAAATGTGAGACTATAATTCTCAAAACATATTTACATAAACATTAAATACTTTACTATAATGGAGTACTTTAAAAAAAAAAAAAAAGCCACATAATATTTTCCCTGAAATATTGGAGTAATACTAGCTGTAAATCGCAGTTGAATTCATTCAATTGTGTAATTTAAATAAAATAAAATAATATATAAATTACATTTATATAAATTTGGCCACATAAATTTCATTTTTTAACTGGAAAAAATGTCTTAAATAGGTTCTATGTATAGGGGAGAGTGGGGAGAAATGGGACACTTTTTACAAAAATTTGAAAATCATTTTTGTTTGACACAAAAACAAAAATTTTGATTTTTTGAATATAAAATAAAACACTTTCTAATGTTCTTGAACAATATAGTTAAACAATTTTATAATTAAAGAAATTGTAAATTTAAAAATGTGTCCCATACCACCCCACTAACAGGCAGGAATGAGAGAACTATAAAACAATGTATTATAAGAAACAAATTATTCTTGTGTCAGCTATATTTACAATCTAACAAAGATAATAGGTTGATAATGTCTGTACTACAACATCAAATTCCAATATCTTCATCGCTGGAAAGATATTTCTGGATTGTTAGAGATGATAATCGTTCAATTTATTTATATTGTGTTGTAAATGATTATATTTTCAATGCTATAATTAATATACTATCCTTTAAAAGTATTTGCATAATAGCAATTTATGCTCATCTTATTAAAAAGTAAGAATAAGACTTGTCCCGTCCCCTCCCCCCCCCTTTGCTGGCATGTTCCATTGCTCTCTCTACCTTTTTTTTTTTATTATAAACAGAAATGCTGCTTTTAAGCATAGTTTAAATTATGGTTAATATACAGTATAATATTCCATAAATAGAAGAACTATTACATCTATGCATAAACAAATCATTTTTACAGAAAGCATAAAAACTATATGATGTAAATTTACTTTTGATTCTTGAAATAATCTTTTTCTTTATACAATTGCAAGCTTACGTCAATCAGCTATTTTTTTTCAATTGAAGATTGAGGTACTATTGCTTCATCTAATGTGCGATTGGTGAAATATTTAGAATGATACACAAAGAGAAAAGCCTACTGTCACATTCGTCCCACTGTCCCATTCCACCCCACTCTCCCCTATATGTAACGTATATCCTCATTTATATGTATTGCATTTACAGGTATTTTATAATTATACATTACATTCCTTAATTATTTTCTTTTATTTTTCAGTGCAAAAGTTTTTCCAATTGTATATATTTTTTTTTGGGGGGGGAGGGGGGTTTGGGGATGAATTCCTAAAAAATTAATGTTAAAGGAAATTTAAATATACATTTACATTAATTTAGATTTTAGAAAATTTTATTTTAACCATTATTTCTTAAATTAGGAATAGTTACAGATTCTAAAATGATCATTATTTGGTTAGTGACACCTTAAGTGTAAAAAATCATTTATTTTAAAACAACAGTTTTTACCTCTCCAATTTTTTTATTATTTAAAGCACACACGTGGAGCAATGTTTTTACCAAGTTTCAGAATGATATTTTACAAATAATTTTATGCAAAACAATCTTAAATCATGAAGAGTACTTTTGTGCCTTTCTTCCTTTGGAATTTCAAGAGACTGACTTGTATTACCATCCTCATTAGGTACAGATATACGATTTACATCTTCATGCTGATCAGTTTTTATTGTAGAAATATTATGATACCTGGATATGCGAGATGTTAATGATGATATATTTCTAAATTTTCTATCGCAAGAACTGATTGGACATTCAACAATTATGCCATATTTTATGTGTTTTTTTAATTGTGAAACAAGTTCGCTTCGAAGGGAAATTTTTCATCACATGACAATACATTGCACTTAATATTGCAACGTTGCTGAAAATCGTAACATATTTTTGCTACCTCATGTTTGTGAAACCATGTAATGTGAGTTTTTAAAGAAAAATACGATTTCCACGATTGGTGACAATTTGAAAAAAACACTTAAATTTTACGTTTGCATCATGTGAATGAATTTGGAGATGAGATAAATATCCTTTAACTGTATAGAAAATTAAACAGCATACATTGCATTCTGCGGACATATTTGCTTGGCTACTAATGCACAATCAAATTCTATAAATTGGACAAGTGATAAACTAAATAGAGAAAGCGAACAGAATATAAAATTACTTACCGTATTTGTATTCCCGCTGCGACATCGTGATGTTGATTGTTGTGTTGTGTTGCATGAATTCTGCGGTATTTCATTAACGACTGTGGTTGGCTGTTACGATCGCAGTTTGTGGTCGCGAATAACAGTGATCTATTGGAATAGTACGTGATTCGCTGTTAAAGACCGTAAAAGCCTGAATACGATTCGGTCTTGGCTGTAAATGGCTGTTAAATCAAGAATGATACTAAAAAATAATCAGTTACGGTCGATAACGGATTGTTATTGGCAAAGACTGATATTTAGCGGGTAAATGCAATATTTACAAAGATGCAGTAATTCACAGTAAAATATGCAGTGAAATACTGTAAAGCAACAGCTATTTTTATCAGTGTAGAGATATAAATTAGTACTGTTGTGAGGGAGTGTCCCTTTGTAATAAAGGCACTATGGTGTTTTGAGTAAGATCGTGACGGCAATGTTCTAACATGTGTGGCGCAAAAATGACATCTATCCTTTATGCAACTCTAATTTTGCGAAGTGTGTATGTGGCGCCCTCGATCTACAGTTAACTGCGGTTTCATGATTTTTTATGCAAATTTCTAGCTACGTCTTCAGTTTGCAGAGTATAAAAGCTGTAAGTTGTGAGTTGGTGTGTGGTGTGGTTACTTTTAAGAGCCTCCAGAGACAAATAGTAGAGCTGACGTGTGAAGATAGAAAGCCTCAGTACCAGAGTTCGGTAAGAGTTAGTCAGTATAATTTCGCACTGTTGTGTGTTTAAAATAAAGATATTTGTGCAGTCACGGGCTGTTTATTTACAGGTTAAGTCAAAGTGGTCCGAAACCTGAAGAGCAGAACCGAATTGTTGATTTGAGCCGGACTTCTTTGTTGTGTGAGTACAAGCTAACAGTTTATTCTCATAGTAGTGTGTTTAATTGTCAAAATTACCGAACATTGCTCCACTCCCCGTTCCCCAACAATAGTAAATAAAAGTTTTAAGTCCACTCAGAATATGTCTTCATTTGTGCGACAAGTCACACTGTTAGTTTTTGGAGTAAATCGAGCAACAAGTAATGCTGCTACACTGTTAAAACTAATGGTGACACATTGCACTTTTTAAGGGTGAAAGGCTTGTCTCACTGATGACACCCGTAAAGGAGCCAAAATGGCACCTTTAATTAGGGTGAAAAGATGGTACCCTTAATCCAGAGTGCTCAATAATAAAAAATTAAAAAAATACACAAACCAATTTTTCGCCCTCGCCGGATTCGAACTCACAACGCCTGATTCCGAGCTCAGCGTTCTAACCACTCGGACATCTAGTTCACATTCAAAGTCTCCCTGAAATGTTCAAACGTTTTGAAATTCAAAGGTTGCTTTATATAATAAAGTTCACCAAAAGTTAGCCAAGCGAAGTTCTAAGCGAAATTGGGATAGCGTATAGCGGTGATAGTCATCGTAAGAAAGAATTGCTTTGTTGATCCACCAGTGATAGCGAGTTGAAGGGCAAGGATATTCGTCACAGAGCATGCGCATATAACTAAGGGGTGAAAATCTTCCAACAACGGTATGCATTGCGCGGCACCCTAATTAGCGTGAAACACCCAACGGCACCCCAAACGCATTTTGAAGCCCGTGGGTGTCAAATAATAACACCTTTTCACCCCCGGGCGCCAAATGCAACCGGTTTGTCTACTTTATTTTTAACAGTGTATGCTGTATCTTGTTCGTTTTCCTCAATAACTCTATCTTCAGAATTAATGCACGGTATTTCATCAAACTTCAGATTCAGTTAGCTGTCGACATAAATTGATGTTTTCTTACTATTTAATGTAAATCCTTCGATAGTTGGCGCTGCTACGTAGCATTTTTTTACGATTTTCACAATAGCTTTTTCTCAAGAACTAATGCACGGATTTTTATCAAACTTTATATTCAATATATATCTGACATAAATTGATGTTGTTTACATTTTTGTGTCATTCGCCTTTCAAGTGGCGCTTCCATTCTAAATTTTGTAGGATTTACACTATTTTGGGGATAGTCATAAACTCAAAAACTAATGCACGGAATTTCATATCTTTTGAATTTTCATGATGGGCATAGATTGCCATCTAATTCCGACACTGTGATAGTAAATTTCAAAATGTTAACATGTATGAGATGGAATAAAGTTTTGATATTTTTATTCCGGCTGATTTCAATTTGGCCAAATTTTTATTAAAATATTCCTAATCCATATTAGAAGATATCAAAATAGCAATTTTTGCTTTTGTTAATGAAAAACTTTTGGAAATTAAATAAAACAAAGAGTGATAATTTGGATTTTTTTAATAGAAATTCCAAACTTTTTAATGAAAATTCTGCTTAATTGGAAAGACAGATTGACATTTTACTCGATTCGTCGATAGATTGTCGTTAATTTGAGCGGCTATAAGCCGATCAAATTAACTGATTTTTAGAGAAGGGACAGGAGGTAACTAGTGCAGTTCGTAGAGGGCAGAGCCTCCTTGAAGTTTAAACGGCTATAGCTCTGTGAGTTTTGCAGATATGAAGATGCGATTTTTGGTGTTCAATTCAGGACTGGATAAGAAAAGTTTTCCTAATTAGAAATTTTGCCTTACGGGGACTGTATAAAATTTAACTTTCGTATATTTTCAAATAGTCCCCACCCTCATGGAGTTGCAAGATATGTCATCATTTTTAGCACTTTTTTTATGAAGTTTCGCAACTGGAAGTATGGGTCTAAAGACAATTCTTAAAGAAATAGACTATTGTTTTAATATTTATGTATCACCCTGTATAATTTATGGTATCATTTGCCTACCTAAAAAATACACTTTTTCAAATAATAATAATAATAATAATAATAAATAAATAAATAAATAAAAATCCTTTCTTACTTGATTTTTTTCTTAATTTCTTTTGTGGAAAATTTAGTTCACACGGTCTTTTCTACTTTTGTACATCAAAAATATTAAACAAATAAGAAATACAATACAAACAAGTTAGAAAAATCATGCCTTAAGCAAAGATCATGAAGCACTTTCCAACATTTTCTTAAATCATTAACAAAACTTCGTTATAATGAAAAATAACTTGTTATTGTTCATAGCCAATTATGTATTCCAATACTTTTAAACAACCATGTATTTGATCTGTCGGTTGATATATGTACTATATAATGAATAAATTTAGTCTTGCAAGAAAATGAGTATCTGGTTGAAAATTTTCTTTCAGAAATTTATAGAAATAGATGGAAACATACTTGAATACTTTTGTTCAGTCCTGTAGTTTATCTACTTTCTTTATTACATGAAAGTTTTTGCTAAAATTTAGTTCATACAAAAATACTCATTAAACTACTTGAATCACATTTCCAGAAATTACCATCCATAGGCGACTCTGTGTCCAGTACTTTGCGTGACCCTGTAAATAATTTTATCTATATTCTACCAACATTTCTTAGTAAACTGGATGCAGTTGAACATAAAATTGCATTACTTATTTAAAAACCACCTTTAAGTAAATCACGTTTATATTCAGTAACATCTCCGAGCTATTTTGTATAACCTTGTATATCTAAATTATGTAACTATTAGCATTTATACACACCATATAATGAACATATACTTAGTGAAACTTAAAACCAATATCAAAATTGAAAATACGTTTCATCCAACCATCAGCCATCATCCATAATATACAGTATTTCGGATAGAATATATTTTGTGTGCCCCTGTAAATACTATGCACTTCGTATTACAGTGGTGGTCAGAATTATAAGAACAATTGAAAATTGCACAGAAAAAAAATTATTTCTGAGCTAAATAAAGTGCAATTTATACACTAAATGCTTTTCTATGCTAGAAATCATTGTAGAATGCAAAACACTGGAAAATGCAAAATATGAATGTTTTGTCACAAGTAACAAAATATGTCATTGTAAAAAATTGGACAAAATTATAAGGACAGTGAATGTTTTTTCTGAAATACACTGCTAATTAATAATCTCCCCGCTTCTTCTCAATCACTCTTATCAATCTTGACGTCATGGAGTTTGACAATTCCTTAAGAACGTTCTTGGAGGATTTTGAGTGACTTTTTTCGATGGAAGACATGAGTTCTTGATTGTTTTGAGATTATATACCATTTTTGCATACTTTGTGTGCCGGAATACCCAAAATATTTTTCTACAGTATTCAGATCAGGACTTCTGACAGGCCAATCAAGTAGTTTCACGGAATTAACTTTATACCACGAGTTTGAAGTTTGGGAACATGAGCCGAAACATTGTCCTGCTGGAAAAAATAGCCTCAGATCGCTATTAACGGTGCTTCTGGTAAAAGAGTATCGCCCAATACATTAGTGTAACTCTCAGAATTCTTCCTACCCTGCACAAAAATTATTGCAGTAGTTCTACCAGTTGTGAAACCTCCCCAGATCTTTAGTGAATCACTTCCAAATACATACTTTGAAGAAATCATTTTTTTCTCTACGAAGATCATACTAGAAGTCTCAAAAACAATCTAGTCTATCCAAATTATTCTTTTTCTCATCGAAAAATACAGAATTCCACTTTTTTCCCATAATATTGCAGTTTTTGGCAAACTCCATCCTCAGTCTCTCATGACTCCCCAGTCTCTCATGTGAGACGCGGTCTTCACACGTGTTTACTATAGCAAACCTTTTTCTTTCTTTTTGTAAAACACGACGAACAGTTCGAGCACTTACATTATAAGTTCCATTCACGGTTTTTGTCTGTTTTTTGGAGCAAGCTCGCCTCATTATCATTCTTTTTCCCCATACAGAAACAAAAGACAGCTTGCTTGTATGTCTTTGCCGTCCATATTTACCGGTATTTTAAAGATAATTGTAAATAACCGTTCTTGATCTATTAAACTTTGTAGCACTTTGGAATAAAGAAAGTCCTGAATTTTGAAAGGCATAAATTTTTCCTTTCTGAAACTCAAAAAGCTTTGCACCTTGCGGCATAATTAATAAACAGAATAATACGATCCCAAACGCCTACTACGCATTTATATCGTCTGAAAATTCCGTGTGCATAGCAAAAAACATGGAAATTTTACTTTTTAGAACACACAAATACAGTTGTTCTTATAATTTTGTCCAAAATCAATGGTTGCATAAATTTATAATGCATTTTATTTATATGAATTTACCACATATTTCCGTAAAAACATACAAAAATAACTTTCATTTTTCATTGGTTTCCAGCCATTAAATTTGCATAAGTCTCCCGCCAAATATAACCAAGATATGGCATTTTTTTCCTTGTCCTTATAATTTTGACCACCACTGTATGCATGAAATAACTCATATTAAGCCTCAACAACGTATATCATTTTTATTATATATGAAATCTTTTATCATAATTAAAATATGTCGCAAACAATTTCCTGTTTTATTATTATGTAATGGAATTCTTTTGTGTGGCCCTGTAAATAAATAAAAAGTATTCTTTTCTCTGGATATTTTACAGAATACATGTTTTAGGGCACTTCGTAGATACATTTAAATTTAAATACGTTCGATCGGATTTAACATCTTTAAAATTTATGAGAAACAATTTTTCGCCATAGGCCGTAATGTAACGAAAAATTTTGACTGCCCCTGTAAATAAACTTATTAAGGTAGAAACTTCATTTTCAATAGGGATCGTGCTAGGGCAAACGTCAAAAACGCCCAAAAATTTCATTACAATCCCAGCCCATTTACGAGAGTTAGAGCGCGGCTAGACGGCCAAACAAACCAAAAACATAAGCACTTTTCAACTTTGTTGGAAGTGCTAAAACGATTGCTTGTAATAATTTTCAATGTTTATTTACGTACACTTTGCTTAAAAATAGATTGAAGTTCTTTAAAAAATACACTCACAGTCGCTTTACGCAATTTTTTTCCTGTTATTTTTGAAATGATATTTTATGGAAATTAAATTATGACACTATGTTGCATTACTTAAGGAAATAAATATTAGTGAAAACAAAATTAAAGATATGAGAAAAGAAAAATAAATAAATTCTTCCCTTTAAATATTTTATTAATTCAAAAAGTGACATTGACAAAGTATCATATAAATATATATTTATATGTGCAGCAGTTTTTATGATAAATTCTTCTAAACAAATGTTAATGGAATCTTTCATATCTACATTTCTTGTACTATAATTTGAATTACTTAACATTATAAAAAAAGGATTTTTTGTTGACACAAGTTACAAATACATATGAAATGAAAAATGTTTTAATAAGATTTCGTAAAAAAAATTGTATCTGTGAATCATATTACTTTTAAAGTATTTCTGTATTATGAATAATTCATATTGTTTTATTTCGAAAAGTGAAAGAGAGGGGAAAAATAACAATTTTATTATCATTTTCTGCGAATCATTTGTTTTTGAGTAAAAGACATAATAAATAGAAGAAAAATTATCTTTAAATAAAGACGAAAATGATTAATTCTGTTTCACGTAAAATACGTTTTTAAACTGGCAGAATTATTCTCTAACATTACATCTACAGTTATAATATCTGATTTAGTGAAAGAAATTTAAACAGCGTACTTAGTCAGAAAAGTCCAAAGAATGTCTCTTTTAATACGTTCTATTTTTTTTTCTTTATAGTTAGTTGATTACTTTTATTACTGATTATTTTTATTATGTGATCCTATCATTCTATTATAACTGAATGATATTAAAATTAACTTCCAAAATCTTTCTATGACAACAAACGATAGGAATATTAAAGTAATTTCCTAGATACAACATTTGAAAAATTTTATAAAAAGTATTTTTCTTGGAGCTAAATATAGCAAAATCAAAGAAAAATATTTATAGCTAAGTGGACTTCAACAAACGAAACATGTATATAAATAGTAAATTAGAATTATTATAGATTTAACTTCACTGTTCAAAAATAATTCGTCCGTAGAAAAATCACAAATAGTTTAGAATATAAAATATCTCTATTGATTATAAATCCCACATATCGTGATACTAGTGCTTGAAGTCAAAAAGGTTGTGATTAAGAATAAAATTACTCATTTACGATTTCAGTAACTGAAAAAAGTTAATGCTCATTTCATGTCTAATGAAGTTGAGAATAAACCATTTTATCGTTGTAATTTTATAATTTTTCAGCATGTAAGTTATAGTAATTATTAAGATGCTACTTTGCGTAATCTACACTGTAAAAAAAATCTACAAAGGTACTGAACTTTTTCTTGGAAACTGGGATTCCAAGAACTTTTCATGTATTGATAACAGGTAAAAACCATGTAACCGATTCTGAAACTTGAATTTTTGCTGTTACCGTTGCAGGAAATGTTCTTGGAATACCAGTTTCCAGGAAAAAGTTTAGTACATTTGCAGATTTTTTTTACAGTGTAAATAAAATCAAAAACAACATTAAAAAGCCATACGATCTAAGTTTAGAGCAAACTGGTTTTAGCGGCATTTATCATCCAACTTTAGTGAAAAAACACTTGTGAATTATCACCCCTTTATTATTATTATTAATTACCACTTTATCAGATTGTTAGAAATATTACATAAAATCCTTATTTTCTTAAATACTATCAGCATTTTAAACATTTTTAGTGCATAACCTAGACTGTTTTCCTATTGGCTGGTACCAGTATTTTCCTGTTTTTCTATTGGTCAATAAACTTCTCTCTTGAATCCCCTTCTTTCCGCCCCACCAGTGGCCGCGAGGTTCTGACCTCCAAGCTGGTAGACGGTAGGTGCTGGGTTCGAACCCAATCGCGACCGTCGGCCTAACCGTTCGAAGTTTTCCGTGGTTTTCTTCGAACCTTGCGTAAATACGGGTTAGGTTCCCTTAGAAAGACCCCCACGGAGGGCAACCCTCCCCATAGGGCCTATATCCCATAGCGTAGATAATCGGCCAACATAAATACACACCTACACACCCCTTCTTTCCTATATAATGGAGTAGGTTTCTATTATTCTTTGCACTGAAGATGATACGCTAAATACTGAAACTAATCTAAGTTTTCATTTTCTGGCGTTTTTAACGTTGTTTTTAAATTTATATGTGTGTTGTGATTTTAAAATATACCATGAACGGTATAGATGGTAACATATTTTTAAAATGAAAATAAAATTTTACTTTATGTAAACTTAAAAAGTTACGTTGCTGATTAAAGAAAGCTTTAATAAAATATGAAATAAACACAGATTAATCTACTTTAAAATTCTGTTTCATTTTCATTTCGTAAAATTTGTTAGCAAAAAAATAGTTTTTACTCAACTTTAGAGATAATGAATTTTTAAAATAAAAATAATAATTATTTTTAAATTGTAAGTTAAATTTTTATAAATTTTTGAATAAAATTAACTTTTTTTTTTTTTTTTTTTTTTTTTTTTTTTACTTTAAACGGATTGTTGATATGACAATTTACAAAGATATGTCAATATCTATCGTATATGAAAATTAAGTTTTCTCATTAACATGCAATCATTTTGTTTACTTTAAATAATTATTAAGAAGACTTGAGAAGCATGATGAATAAAATTGTAATTTGAAATATATTTGATGGTTATTTAGTAATTTACATTATTTTATGCATTTGCAGCAATTTCATCTCAATGGAACAGTATGAAATGAGTTACTAACCTTAGATTAACTGATTTGTTATTTATCTTGTCACTAACATTATCGTCTACTGTTCATGAGGTTAAAACCTCGGCAGTATCATTTCAATCGTTCTTCATTAGTAATAAATAGCAATACGCAATTTTCGTCAATTAAAATCATCTCATCTTACAATTTACAAATGGCAACGATATCAAAATCATTCGCTGTACAGCACACTAAGCCTTTGAAATTGTAACAGTACAAAGTTCAAAAATTCGAGCATCACACTAACGTGTGTATTAATCTTAACACATGAAAACGATGATATCATTCAGGAGTGCATGTCAAGTATGATGTCAACAAGAGGTCTCTCTCAATGGGGGTGAACTGAACTTTTGTACTGATTTTAGCTCATCTGAGCAGCATAAAATGAGTAACTATCTTAGAGTAACTTTTTTTACTCTTTTCTAGAGGCTAATATCATAATCAACTGATCATGACCTGCTTGGTTCACACAATATCTGCGTTCACAGGACAACGTCTGTCATGCTGGCATTGAACATGCTTGCGACAACACGAAATCTGTCTCCCGATCTTAACACACAGTGCGACAACATCACTTATTACTATATATCTCTCAAGACTAAAGAAAAAGACAGGCTAACGCATTACATCCCACGTGTATTTTTTTTTACAGAACGCTACATTGACATAATACTCTTTTAGTACACCTGTATTGGTGCATTCAAGCATCACATGACTCGAGTGGTCCGTAAAAAATAGTACGTCGAATGGACCGCTGTAGCATGTCTCTTTCATTATATCTCGTAATCATTATCCTCGATATATCTCGTCTTACGTTAAGAAGTCTTCCGCACTAGGGTTGGAGAATCTCGCGATCCCATTTCTCTTGAACAGTGCAAACCAATTTCCTAACATAGATTTGTGGGTTTGAGTTTTTTTTTACTCGAATATTGTTTTCTACCGTTCATAAGGTTTCTGATTCAAACTTCGGTAGTGCCAATCCACTTTTTTTTTTTTTTTTTTACTAAATTTTAAAAATTGGATACTAGGATATGTTGTTTGAAACTATGTTCAGATGACCACCTGCTCATATCATTCAATGATATCTGACACAGAGTCATTTGGTCGCCAAATGTATGCGAAGAAGCGTGATTGAACAAATGAGATCATGCAGGAGTCATTACACTGCGTTTTATTATATTTAGATTATATTTTAACTCATTATATTTTATACCTATTTAATAACGTATATTATATAAATTCATAGTCAATACTAAATTTCTGCAATTACAGCGCAGATTTTTTAAATTATATAATAGCTTTTTAAAACGTGCCATTAAATAACAACTTTTCAATCAATCTGTTAAAGAAAAAAATACTTACACTCATTTTAAATCAACTGACGATGTTTCTTACAAAGGTTTTGGGTTATTTTTTATTTTTCAAATATGCTCAGCAGGAAATCTCTTCAAGTTCTGTCATTATAAAAAGTTAAGAGAAAAAAAAGACTTTCATTAAAATGTTCTTTTAATGCAAGCATTTAGTCTTTTTTTCTTAAAATTAGCTTGTATTCATTTAACGTCATTTTAAGTGACGAATTAAATTAAAGGACAGAATATTGCGACTAATTATTTTCCGTTTAATCGTTTTTATAAAATATGCTATGCCAAAACTACCCAATAAATATTGTTAAAACAAATGACTTAAATTAAAATCTACATAAAACTAATGTATTCAGAATTTTTTTTTTCAGTTCAGTAAAAAAATGTAAAACGAAACAAAAATTATTGATTGTGATTTAATTAATAATTATTTTTAGAATATTTTTTTTCTTCAACAAGTTATGATAAGCATATCACTTATATTAGTAATTAACTGAGAGATTTTATGTTTAAAAAATCTCTTTTTTAATCTATTATTTTCATTTTATTCTTTTTTTAATCCAGTGTTAATTATGTCCCAAGAAGAAACAATGATAAAATATATTTTCTTCTTTGCATACAATAGTAAAGATACAATTAAATATATGTATAGAAAATAACGTGAAACTAGTTTGAATCAATATGAAGAGTTAAAAACTTCTTAAACACATAAAAAAAAACTCTTAAGGCCCCACACTAGGCACAAAGCAAGACCCGGATGATAATGTAAAATCTATGGGAGCGTTCTTTTCAAATATTTCGTTCAAGTTTTTATATTTTTACATGATTTTTTTGCACAAACTAGTTGATCCACAACCGGCCTAGTTTTTACCTTTTCGAATTTGCTTATATATTTTTTATATTACGATAGTTCCGATTTCAGAACCGGTTTAAACTGGTTTCGAACGTTAAAGTAATAAAAAAAAAATCTGAAACCAAAACTGAAAAAGTAAAAACTAGGCCGGTTGTGGATTGTCCTCAGCTAGCTTATGAAACAAAATCATGTAAAAATAGTAAAACATGGGCGATATATTTGAAAAGAACGCCCCCATAGACTTTACATTATCATCCGGGTCTTCCGCTGTGCCTAGTTTTGCGCCTTAACACTACATAGGGCGCGCTGTATCTGAGAGATACATGCGTAAGAAATTTGTCGTTTTTGAAAAGAAAAGGAAATTTCATGACCTTGACCTTCACAGTATCTGTTCTTCCGGTCATTTCCGTCCCTGGAATGCAGTGGTTTCAAATTTTTGTCGATAGGAATTTCCGGTTTCGTGCTTTGTTAAGTATTTGTATCTATTAGATACATGCGCCCGATAGCATTTGTAGTTAGTTTCCCACTGATACTAGGATAGACCACGTGAATACTTCAGTCTCTCCTATTTAACTTTCGGCTTCGAAATGATAAATACTAAACGGTTTTTCGATTTGAATAACCCTAAAGACAGAAATTGCCCATAAATTTTTATTTAGCGATGACAATGAAGATTTTGAACAGTTTGAAGAAAATGACGATGAAATTCATTTAAAACTCATTTTTAAATAATATATGATGCTAAAATACAGAAAATATCTGTCAGATGCAACGCGCCCGATGGTGCAATTTTTGAGGCGCGCCCGACGGAGTGTTAAGGGATCTCAAGAGTCTTATTTTTTACCTGGTAATACAATTTAACAACATATGACATTTAATTTTTTTTCTTTTTTGTCAGTCTCTATGTAACATAAATGCATAACATCTTTTATATAGCCAGCTTAATATCGCTTCTATTTAAAACAATATTTTTAATGTTCTAGATTGAGATTTTATTTATTTTTTTAATGTTTATTTTTCAGAAAAGGTTTAATTTTTTTTACTTGCATCCACTGCACGCAAGATTGTAGCAAAACTATTGGTTAAAGAATTCCAAAACTATATTAATGATGATGTAAAATTAAAATATTTTGAACTTTTACTTCATTTGAAAGCAATTTATTGGTTTATTATTTTTTAAATTTAAATTTAAAATAAAACATTATAGAAAAAATTCATTTTTTATTGAAAAATCAGTGCAACCCAGGTAAAAAAATCAGCAAAAAACCTTTAAAAAAAAGTTAAGGTATTTTACCGGTATTTGGAACTAAGGTTTATTGAAGGTTAAAAACCTGCACTTTCCCTGAACGTAAAATATTCAGGTATTTTGCAGGTATTTGGAACTAAGGTTTCTTGAAGGTAAAAAACCCGTATTTTCCCTGAAAAAACAATATTCAGGTATTTTACAGGTATTTGGAACTAAGGTTTCTTGAGGGTAAAAAATCTGCAATTTCCCTGTATATGTTTGAAAACAAAGATTTAAATTTCACATTTCTCAATTGTACTCAAAATAAACAATAACCCCTCCTCCCCCCAATTTAAAAGTCGTAGGTATAGGAACCCAGCGGAAAAGAATAAATATTAATTAATTAATGAGATAATTAGAAATTAGTGTTTTACGGCTGGATGGATAGTACGGTGATTGCGGCGTAATCATGCCGACCACCGGTAAAAACAAAAATGCCGTACTGAAAAAAAAATTTTAATTTTAAAGAAAATTAATTAAAATCGTTAATTTTATGTACTAATTAGTCAATTGCCCAGTTTTTATCAAAAAATTCGAAAAAAAATATTTTTGCGAAAAAATGAAAAAAAAAGTCGAAAAATATTCTAAGTTCAGAAATTAAAACATTAAAAATGGAGAAAATAGTTAAAGTTTTTTATATACATGCATATAATTACAATATATAATTACTTGGTGCATTTGAGGCCAGTGTATTGTCTTAAAGTTTTTTAATCTTGAGATTTTTTTCAAAGTTCAGAAATTCCAAGTGGTCGCAACGGGGTCTGAATTACTGCCGGCAGGGATGAACGAGACGCCATCTTGTGGATATATATCTTAATACTTATCCCCATTAGGCTGAACTTAGCGTTATTTCGCTCGAATTCGAACACGTGGTTCTAGATTAATTTGGAAAAAATAATAATAAAACTTTAATCAATGCGAGAATTTTTATGAGAAAATTTTTATAAACTAATCTTGATTAGTTTATAAAATTAGACTATGGGGATGATTTTTACATGATTTGAGAATTTTTAATTAAGAGTTTAAGCAATTAAATTCTTAGAATTGTGGAACTTAGTATTTGTAAACACCGATAAAATTAACTGCAAAGGGATGTGATAATTAATTACTTATAATTTAATTAATAATTGTCCTAAAAACATGTAACTTACCTCAAAATGTAGCTGAGATATTAACGCATCTAAATCAACAGAATGTTCCTGTCCCGCGGGCCGTGGGTCGCGCCTATTCTTGTATTTTGAAGAGCATTTCTGGGACACGTCCTCACGTAACAAAAGGAAGGCTTGAACTAAGAAATTGTAAATATTCACTAAGTCATTAAGTCACTAAAGATAAATTGAAGGCTATATTTTTCTTCAAAATACCTGAAGTACACTTATCAAAATTTAGCTAAGTCACTGAAGGTAAATTGAAGGCTATATTTTCCTTCAAAATATCTGAAGTATACTTATCAGAAATCAGCTAAGTCACTAACGGTAAATTTAAAGCCATTAACTTGCTGATAAAAGCCTCTATACAACCTTTAAAAATCTGTGCATTTTGTTCAGTTTTCAATTTCCTTCAAAATACCTGAAGTGACCTTCAAAATACCCGATTAGTAATTTGGAGGTCAGATAAATGCCTGCATAAAATCTTTTGATTAACAGTAAATTCCCTCAAATAAACCTGCGCTTTTAATTTGCCTTCAAAATCCCTGTAGAAACCTTCAAAATCCCTGTAAAATCTTATTTTTTCTAAAGGTTTTTTGCTGATTTTTTTACCTGGGAACTATAATACTAAGTTTAAAATATAAGTTAGTCTTTAACTTATGAAGATATTTACCAAGTTTCATACAAATTTCTTTATTAGATTTTGAAAGTCAAAGAACAATTCTTAATTTTTTATCAAAATAAATAAAATTTCAATACAGAATATTAACAAATATATTTTGAACAAAAGACATATTACGTTGTCTATAGTAAAAATTTGAAGCGTTTATGCTTCATAGGAACTGAGAGAAAAAACTGTATGTGATATGTTACTAAATTATACCACCGGGTAAAAGGTAAGACCCCTGAGACTACTTAAATTCGCTAGGTCTTTCAAAAGATCTGAGTCTTTCTTCTTCAGGCGGAAGAGAATAGTAAACTCGCGTCTTTTTTACTTGATGAAGAAAGACTCAGATCTTTCGAAAGGCCTAGCGAATTCAAGTATTATTTATGGTGTGTTTACGAAGTTTTTAACTTTACATGAATGTATGTATTATACGATTTTTTTAGAAACGAATAGAAAACAACAGGTATCAAATTAAAAAAGAATGTAATTTAAAAAATTAGAACAACTATTTAGGAAATGATGTTTTCAAAGACTAAAATTTTAAAGACTTACAAATAAATTCTATATTTAAATGATTAATAAAAATAAACATCATTTTTACGAGGATCATAACGAATCATATATCACGTACGCCATGCACCAAACATTAATATTCCAAGACCAACGATAAAAAACTATAGTTTATCGATATACAGCTCATATTCAAAATATTAGAATAATTGAGAAAAAGTAATAAGAATAAAATACTTGTCATTTATTTATTTTTTATACTAAGTAAATGCAATTAAATTTCTTATAAATTAAATCTGGAATGTTTAGATAAGATTTTAACATTTATAAAATATAAAATACAGCACAATAAATTAGGTATACAGCTTCCTTAAACACACCAGAATATTAGAATAAAATTTAGATTGGTTCAAAATATTAGAATATTTTATTTTACGCAACAATATTACCTTATGAATATGAAGTAAATGGTAGTTAATATTTTGTAGCATCCCCTTTAGCTTTAATAACAGCGTA
This sequence comes from Maratus speculifer, assembly GCA_964019185.1. NCBI lineage: Eukaryota > Metazoa > Arthropoda > Arachnida > Araneae > Salticidae > Maratus > Maratus speculifer. The sequence goes on from OZ025301.1 coordinate 221,950,944, forward strand.
CAATCGATCTTGCATACTATATACAAGGTGTTTACAAACATTTCTATCAATAATAGCCCAAATAGACTTTATACGTGCCACTAACTCAGTTTTACTTGAAGGAGGATTTTCTTGAAGTTTTTTCTTCATTATACACCATAAGTTTTCGATGGGATTAAGATCTGGTGAATTTGGTGGCCAAGGAAGTACCTTAATGTTGCGTTGGCGGAACCAATTCTTAGTTGACACCGAGGTATGCGGGGACGCTAAATCTTGTTGAAAGATGAAATCATCTTCAAATAAATCTTCTGATGATGGAATCATGTAATATTCTAAAATTTCTTGATATATCAGAGAGTTAACCTTTTCGTAGACGATGCATAACTTTCCAGGTCCTTCTGCACTCATACAACCCCAAACCATGACACTAGCAGCAAATTTTACGGAACATTTAAGGCATTCTTTATCAAATGCTTCTTGCTTCATTCTCCAAACTCGAATACCTTGATTACCATATGAAACACAAAACATACTTTCATCACTAAATAATATATTTTTCCAATCTTCATTGCTCCATAAACGTCTTGATTTACACCAATTCAATCTTATACGTTTTTGTCTTGCAGTCATGAGAGGTTTTGTTTTCGGTACACGAGATTCAAATTTAAATTTATGGAGACGTCTTAATGTTGTCGATGTAGAAACTTCAACTCCTTCTTCTTCCCATTTTCGGTGCAAGAATCGCACACTTTTAAAACGGTTTTTCTTAACTATACGCTTCAGTTTCCTGTCATCTCTAGCAGATGTTTTTGGTTTTCGGCCACCATTTCGGCGATTATTTTGAAAATTTCCAATTTTTGAATATTGTGTTAGTATTTTACTAACGCTCGATTGCGAACAATGTAAATAATTCGCTATAAAACATTGATTTTTACCGTGCCGATACAAATCAACCATACGAAGTTTAGTAGATTCAGGAATATCACTCACACGGCCCATTTTAAGACGAAAAAGAAACAAACTGCAAAAAAGAATACTGATTTTAAATAAAATAGTCTGAATTTAATCAATGATGCCACCAGTTAAGAATTGGTAATAATTAAAGGAGAATTAATGTGAAATATTCTAATATTTTGAACCACTTGAATAAATATTCTAATATTTTGACTTTTCAAAATAATTTTTTTTGCAGTTAATCTTTTCAAAAATGATATTAAATTTAAGATAACAAGTAAGTTTAATAAACAATAAGTTCTTAATAAAAATATCGTTCGCATATTTTCATTAAAAGACATTAAATTACCAAACGATATTTTCAATTTCTAAAAAAAAGGTAATTATTCTAATATTTTGAATATGAGCTGTACAACTTTAACTGTTTAAAATGTACATTTTTATTGGATGGAGTTAATCAGACTGACTTCTGAATGCCTCTAATTACGTACGACATGGATTAAACATTTTAACACACATATTCCTGGATCTATCACAAACAAATTTTAAATGAAATTTCAGTTTTACAATTTTCGGAATTGCAATTTTTTAAACTTCAAAACATCGCACATTTGAAATTTTTGCACTGTTTCGTAGAGAAAAAAATGCACTTTTAAATGAAATTTGTTTAAAATCTTTATCTTTTTTTTTTTAATTATTATTTTTTCTTTTTTAAATTTCTGTTACTTTTTTTGTCATCGTGGCAGCAGAAGTACTCCATTTTGAGACATTAGACATGGACCAATCAGAAAAACGAATTAAATAAAAAAAAGTTGCGGAATTCGACACATAAAAAAATGCAGATATACTGCAGATTTCTCATTTCTCTACAGAATACAACAACTATTTTCCAAATAGTTAATAAAATAATTAAAAAAATGTACTACAATTCATCAGACATACAAGTAAAAAATTACATAAATACATATATAATGTAAAATACAAAAGTTTCGGGCTAAGTTGTAAATTTTCATCCGTGCAATAACATTCAAATGATCAGAAAACTACATATAATGTGGTCTGGTGGTGAGGTGTAATAACGCCAGGCGGGTTAATAACGCCAAGTGCTAATATTTTGCATAATTACGAAATAATCTGGTAAATGACACCCATGTGCTCTGCGCAGAAGATTTTTGAGTCATATAAATCGCAAAAAACATCTTCAAGTTAATTTGTTTTATTTTTAGGTTTTATTGTTTTTACAAGCAACTAAAATTAACGCTTAATCTAATATTTGTGAAATACGTTTTGTGATGTGAAGACTATTTTTTTTTATCCGGAAATACTTTATTAATTACATAAATTTGTAGTACATTTTATTGACTTTCAAAATGTTGTTGAGGATTTTGTATATCTTCTTGAGATAATTTATAATTTAAAATGTACAGTGCAATAACTATAACGGGATAATAACGCCAATCCTTGGCATTAATACCCCGGTTGATTCCCTACAGTGGCCGAGCTACATCCTAAATGCTGATTCAAATAAACACTGTTAAATCTGTGCAATGTTTCTAATAATTCTATTTAAGCGGTCCTTTTTAAGCAAAAAGAAGCTCACGGTCTGATATTCTTTTGCCTCATCCTCCCCCCTCACACCACACCTTTTTTTTTCTTACACTTTCACAAAAAAATGAACATTTTCAATAGCTTAGAATGCAATTTGTCAATTTCTAAGTTTGTAGACTTTGTACTTTTAGAATTGGGCAATCTACATGCCATTATCCCATCTTATTTCATAGTTTTGTTTCCATGGCGTTATTACCCATATAGGTGGGTAATAACGCCAAATAGCATTTGTCAAGAAATCAAGCCATTACATTTTAAGAATACATATCTGTTAAATTATTTTTTTTATATAGATAGTCAATGAGTTGCTGTATCAAATCATATATTTGTTTGAAAAATACAAACTAAAACTGAATCGTGAAAATTGGTAGAACCTTAACGTGGCGTTATTACCCCAGGGTACCTTATTATATTTACGGGTACGGAGGTCCGGGACACATTTTACAATAATTTCTATTTATCGAGTTAAAATTTTGAAATTTTTCTGATGATTAACCGAATTATTTGTAAAAAAAAATCACATGATAAATCTTATCGGGATTAAAAAATAAATCAATAACAATTATCCAAAAAAATCTGGTAATTCAAATAATAATTATAACTAAAAATATTATTGGTAATTTTTTTTTTCGTGAAAAGAATTTTTTTTTTTCGAATCAAAATTAAGGTAAAATATCTGAAAAATACTTGTTTCGATTTTGAAACATTTACCTTGAGCAGTCTTGAATTATGACAATTTAAATTCGATAAATGGTGAAAAAAAAAAAATCTTGAAGAAAGACGCATTTTCGCAAGAACCGTTATGTCAACCATTGCTTGAAAGGTTAAATACAAAAAAATTTAATAAAGAAAATTTTCTGTTCTAATGTTCTGTAATTAAGATTGAAAAGTCATTTTAAGCAGAAAATAATACAGAAATGTTTGCTACAGTAAAATTATTATTGAAAAATTGAAGATTAGTATTGAAGATTAGTATCTCGGACACCCTTATAATTATCAACAGTTAAAATAAACAAGTTGAAAACTACACGTGGAGCGCAGCAATTGAGGTGCGTTCGTACTATAAAGATGTTAAAAAAAATATTCAGATCTTGCTGTTATAATAGACAGTTGTTCAGATACAGTAGTATATTGGTCGAAATCTTTTTTGTGTTCCTGTAAATATACAGGAAGTAACTTTTATTACACCTTAGCAACACATATCATATTCATAAAATGTGAAATAGTTTAATATAATTAACACACGCCCCACACAATGTTCCCCATATAGCATTATGTAGTGGAATACTTTTGTGTGGTCCTGTAATTTAATAATAAATTCTCTTTGCATCACAGATTGTACAGAATGTATATTTTAGCATATCTATACTTCATGGGCTCATGTCAATTCTATTATATTCGAAAGAGTTTAACATCATTAATCTATACTTGAAACTAATTTTGCCTATTGACTGTAATGTAACGGAATTCTTTTGATTGTCCCTGTAATTGATCTATGCATACGATTTTCATAAAATTTGAAATGACTCGACAAAATCATGTTATAATTATATGTTTTAAATTTCAAACAATTAAAATGCATTTGGTGCTTTTTCCCCACTGACCGTAATGTAACGTAATACTTTTGATTGTCCCTGTAATTGGTGTATGCATGATTTTCATAAAATTTGAAGTAATTCGACAAAATTATCTAATAATTATATATTTTAAATTTCAAAAGATTAAAATTTCTTTGAAACTTTTTCCCCCATTGGCCATAATGTAACGGAATACTTTTGATTTTTTCTGTAATAGATCTATGCATCCGATTTTCATAAAAACACAAAATTCATAATTTTCACAAAATTTTGTAATAAATATATATTTTAAATTTCAAATGATTCGGTTCGGTGGTTTTTGCGTTGGTATATGCAGACAGACAGACGGACGGACTGAGCGACAACTATAGGTATTACGTATTTACATAATTACAAACGCACCTAAAAAAGGATTAAGAACCATATACAAACAGTTCTATGTTTTCAGGTGGAATTGCACAAGATTCATTAATTGGCAAAATTTTCTTACGAGTGAATCAACCCTGCAGAAAAAATTTACTTTTATCGTTATGAAAATTGTTCTGATCGCTGTCATGTTATGGTCGGTATCCAAAGAATGCTATACAAGTTTAAACTGCAGGTTTCCAGATTTGTAGACTCGTATAAGCGCATGTCTTGCCAGTTTATCGCCTGTCGTTCGTTTGTGACTAGTCTATAACGAATAGCAATCTTTACAAGGAACAGTCTAATTAAATCAAATTAAATTATTGATAATACACTGTAAAAAAAAAGGAAAAAAACAGACGATTTTATGGAGATTGTACTGCGAATCTGCTAGTACAATAATTCACGTTTTTATGAAGTAAAAAATTCCATAAGCTGCAGAAAATTTTCCTTTTTTATCATTTTTTTTTTAATTTAAGAGAAATTTTCCATTAAAAACAGTGAATTAGACCGGCAACCCAAATGTTAGTACAAAATTCCTATTTTTTATTCTTCTCATAGCGTAGTATTTAAATATATCTTACAGAACATTATCACAAGTTTGTTGGTATAATTTATTTTGTGGCTTTGAGTTGAACTGTTTTTGGTTATGGTCAATTGCTGGCAGAAAACGCGATCATGCAAATTATTAATCTATAACATACCACGCGTATGTTATAGATTAACGCCGTGTAGATAACGCGCCGTTTAAAGAAGTGGCTTTGGGAAAATCTTGACCTCCACATCTTTCGCGTCATATCTTCACCTGCATAAAATCCATTGGAAATAAAGAGCAATGTGCTTGTACATTATCGTCAATTTGTTTGTACCATGGTGTTTCGAGATATTTATGGCAAAGTAGAATAATATAAGATTGGAAATACATATTTCCTGTTAGAGATAAACGGAAATTCAAAATGAACATTTTCGTGATATCACGATTTTACTATAGTGTCCAGCAAATAAGACGGATTTCAAAACTGAATTTCTCAAAAATAAAAATAGATAGAATTATGCGGTGAACGGTTTGTTAATATAGTAAGCTGTAAAAATGTTATACAGAAATTTCGATCGGTGAACATTTTGAAAAGAATGTGTTCTGATTGTAAGAATGCTTGACTTGACATTTTTCCTGTTTTAGATTGCTTACAAAAAACTCATTTTTCGGCGTACAGTGGTATTTTTTAACGATTTTTGGAACTAAAATTTTAGAATTTCGATGTTCCAAAAATTATTTAAAAAATTGTTAAAATATAGCACTGTACGTCTAAAAACTCGTTCTCTGGAAGCAACGTAAAACAAGAAAAATATCAAATCAAGCAATCTTCGCAACCAGGACACATTCATTTCAAAATATTCACCGTTCGAAACTTCTATATAACATTTTTACAGCTTACCTAGTAAACTTATTCGCCGGACACCCTATATATTTTCAATAGAAAATACCTAAAAATGTTACATACTATAACACTATGTAACAATTTATGCCTTGTTATAATATGTAATTTCTAATTCCTAAAAGGTTTCAAAATTTTAAAACAGTAAAATCGTTTTGTTTGACCGCTGACATGTTTCAACTCTTCCCAAGTTCTTTTCAAAACAAATAACGATATTCTGAAATTGCACGGTATGTGATGCGAGAAACTGAAACTCAATCATTCAGTTTTTTATGTAACTCATGTTATTTTTCTTATTTTATTTGAATGTTTATTTGTATATTCGGAAGTTGACCAAAACTGTGTCCCGTGTTACTCAATGATTTCAAAAATAGAAATATACATCCAAGTAAAATGAAAAAATAATGCGAATTACATGAAAAGCGGAATGATGGTGTTTCAGTTACTCGCATCGTATAGACTGTGCAGTTTCAGAATTTCATTAATTATTTATTTTGAAAATGAGCTAAAACATGTAATATTGTGTGTGTGTGTGGAAAAAGCGTCTTAAAAAATACATTTTTCTGAAAATGGCTGTGCAACAAGTATAATATTCATAATGTAAATAACTTTGACCATCATTAATGTTACTTTTTCTTCTATAATACAAGAAATTAGAAGTAATAATTAGAAGAGCAAAAATTTTTATTACTATTTATAACAGCATTATAATTAAAATAATATTGATAATAATATTATTAAATTCTAACTATGATGCAGTCAAGCACTGCAGCCATTAAATGTGCATGGTTAGTCTAAATGATTCATTAGATTTCAAAAGGCTTTTTTTTTTTTTTTTTTTTTTTTTTTTTACAAAAGTACAACGTACAAAGCCGCTTAATACATGAGATGTTACATACACTCACCAAGTTTTTTCTGCTTACTACAAATGTTCAATGTACTTGCCCTTAGTCACCCGGAACACACCCCAAATGTAATTCACTTCCGTCCATATATTCAATAACATGTTCCTTTTAAGTACCGCCACTGCAACTGTGATACGTTTCTGCGCATGAGCCACGATGCAAGCTTTTAAATTTGGTCAGTGTATGTATCTTATCAAGTATTACCCGTGTTTGTATGTCTTATACCACTCAATACACAGCGTTACGAAAGTAGATCAATCATTTAGGATAAACCTGTATTTTAATGAAAAATGAGAAACAAAAATGAGGAATAAGTCCACAAAGTAATATGAGGAGTAAACTCAAGAAGTGTTAAAAACCTCTAGTAAACAACATTGGTTAACTGGTAGAACGTAATAAAATGTTCATAGTTTAAAAATCTCTGAATATTATTTTTTTTTTACTTTTTTGTCAGTAATGGAATAAATTAAAATAATTATTTCACTAAAAAAAGTTTTATGATTATTCGAAATAAAATATCGTTTTGAATACTTTATTAATATCTGCTTTTTTTCTGCAGGTTTCCTTTGATTTAGGGAATATTTTCTGAAGTAATGAAGATTGAATTCACAAGTTAATGCGTTTGTAATAGCTATCTTCTGACTTATTAATGCTAATCATTAATTATTATGAACTTTCTTATAATAATCATAAATCAATCATGATAATTTCATTAGTATGCAATAACAAATGATATTTTCCATTCATGACATAATTACGAAAAGAGAGGGAAACTTTCCAGAAGTGCTAATTAGTTATTGTTGCTCAAAATCTTATTTAATGAGGGAATTATAATTTGTATAATCTAGCATTTAATTTATCAATACAAAATGTGCATATGATCTAATCTACATAATTAACACTTTATTATGGTTTGTAGATTACTTTATAATTGCTTAAATTTGCAAAATGTTCCACAAAACAATGTTTCAATTACAAGGCTAATTTGTCATCAAAGTTTTTCCAAAATAAAACAGTGAACAATGTACAAAGAGTAATTCAGAACCAATGCGACGGATATTAACCCCTTCGCGACGGGAATCTTTTACGAATTTTTTAACATTTTGTCACTGGTTTTTTTAAACAGAAATTTGTGATTTTATTAAATCGAGAAAATACTCTGATTAAGTGAGGCGAATTTTGCAGTAAAATTTTAGTAGTTGGAATAAACAAGGATTCTTAAACCTTTCTGCAGCACATATACGTGTTGCTCGTCAACAAGGAGTTAAGAGGAGATAAAATGCACTGCAACAAGCATTCGTTCGTGTAAGAAAGATTGCTTACAATCCACTTTTTTAATACAAAGAATTTTTATGCATCATGCTTTGTGTTAGTGACACATTAAATGCATAAAATAAATAGGCTCAGGTGGGGTAGTCATGACCAGGGGGAAATTGTGATTATTACCATAATGGAGAAAACTGTGAATGGTAAAAAAATGTTCATGCTTAGATATTAACCTCATAATATATTTTTCATTTTAGATTTTCTTTATCAATAGTCTGCAGCATTTTAAAGACCCAAATAGTAATTTGAAGAAAGTCTACTAAAATTTTTGATAAACTCATTTTTCAGTTTAGTGTTCTAATGGTCTTAATTACCCCAAACAAATATGTGTAGGCAAGTATAAAGAAGAAATATAGTGGCATAATTTCCCTTATATTGGTCTTAACTACCCCAAACTTTTGTGATTGTGAGTTTTGGATGGGGTAATTAAAATCATCCTTTTAACTTAATAAAAAGGAGGGAGGCTAAGAGAATAAAAGTTTTAAGAGGTGTTTCTAAAGAGTCAAAGTTACTTTCTATGTAATAAGAACACCATTTTTGCAAATAAGAATAAACAAATAAAAAAAGAAATGTTGAAAATGTAAAAATTGCTCATAATTACCCCTCCTGATCCTGCATTTCTGACAAATTCAACAATTTACAGAAAAGTAATACTTAATGAGCTGTTTCCTAGGTTTGATTGTATATACGACGAATATAAACCAAATGCGGGGCAGAGGTCGGATTGCTCGGCACGTGGGGGTATTTCTATGGGAATCGAACGTGTAAATACAACTTATAAAACAACAAAAACTCAAAATAATCAATACAGGGAACCAGTTTATTGAAACTGATAAATCATGCCAATTACATATACGGATATGGATCCTGCCGTTGAGTTCTTCATTTACCAATACGCTCTGAGTGTTACCAAACCGTTTCACTCATTCTGGTAAAAAAAAAAAAAAAAAAAAAAAAAAAAAAAAAGATTAATGCGAGTTTTTTTTTTTTTTTTGTACTGCGAGTGATGATTTCATTGATATCCATAGGTATCGCTTTTATGGGAAAATTACATTAGCTACATATTTGCAAATGATTTTAGCAGTACAGCTCCATCTGGTGGCGAAATCACAAATTTTGTTTTACGAAAACCTTGGTCACATGATCTGCATAACGTATAATTGAAGTTTCATACGAATCCATTGAGTACAATACGAGCAATGAGCCTCTGAGGAGCTTCCGTTTAATTTTAACCACGCTTCATGAAAAATTTTAACCATCCTTGATGACTTTTGATGAAAAAAAAAGTAATGAGACAGTCAAAAAATTTTCGTCCGTAGTCCACAATGTATTAGAGTTCCTTTCAGTGTCATTTTTAACGAAATGTTGTACAATATGTTTAAATTAAGAATGTGAAATATTAATCTTTCTCAACCTACATTAATATTTTTTACAATGAAGTATATTTACAAATGTTATAGAGCGGACAGGCAGACAAATTAAAGAAGAAGACCGTTTAAAATCTAAATATGAAAAATATATATTAATTCTCAATTAAAGAATGTCCCGGATTTCAATTTTAATAATATCAACTGCAAGTGTTCTAGAGTGTAAACTCAAAGTCACACACACACACACAAAAAAAAAAAATAATAATAACTGAAATAGATTGGATTAAGCGCTTGCGCGAGTACTGTTGCGTTATTTATTAACTCGCAGTGTCACAAACGCAAAATTGGAATGACAAGTCATCCTAAGCGTAAAGCGTTATCTCTGGGCTAAAAGAGGCCTGGCATAAATCCATGCAATACTCCCTATGGGGCTTTATAAAAGATCCTGCTTACGTTCCGCAACCAGGGGCCTCGCTAAGGGGGGGATGGGGGGAGCCTCCCCCCCCCAAACATTCGTGAATGTTGTTACACTTGGCAAATTCACAAACTTAGTTGGCAAATTTTCTTTAAAATTTTAATATAAACTATTATATATTTTCAATTTTTGATAGAATTGGCAAAAATTACAAAACTAATTGGGAATATTATTAACCTTTTAACAAATAGGGACTATGTTACATTTTCTTATTGTGGTAAGTTGGCAAAATTGTAAAATGAGTTGGCAAATATTGAAATTTGACTTGGCATTTTTAGGTCCTCTCCCCCCTCAATAAAAAGTCTTGGTGATGGCCCTGTCCGCAACTACATAAACATTCGCCAGAATTAAGACGCACAATTGAGGAGGCTATTGCTTCAGTTACTCCGATCTTGTTAAACGAAATGTTTCAAGAATGTAATATTAGATTGGATGTATGCCGATAGCTAAAGTTATACATATTTAACATTTGTAAGAAAAGCTGGGATTATTTGGCTTCCATTCGATGCATGAGTTTTCATAAATAGTCTAAGATAAACTGTTATAATATACCTTTGAAACATGGATATTCTTTTATCGGTACTCTATATTTAACAAGGAATGCAAATTTGTTCGTAATATGTAAGGGATGTTAAATTTAATAGAATATTGAATTTATATCATGTAACCAAGAAATTTCGTGTAATTTTCATCAGACATTTAAAAAAAATTCTAAACATCATTTTTTTTCTTCGAAATAGTCACTATTGATTTAATTCCATGTTTCCAACGAATCACAAACTTATTAATGCGCCATTTTTGAAACAAATATTTTATCTTTTAGAGTCCGTAAATGCTGTGCAATTGCTTTATTGATATCACTTTGGTTTCGGAATTGCTATTCCCGCAAATAGTTATCTATTGGCGTAAAAAACTAATAATCTGATGGGGGCGAATTTCTGAGAGTAAGATGAATGTAAGAAAACGTTCCAGTTCGGTGTTTTTATCACGTACTTAGTCGCGTTCTTCGTATGAGGTATAGCAATATCAAACAGGAGGCGAACTCCTCACTTGCTGAATGCTTTTGGAGCATAACTTCTGAAATCTTTGGCAGTGTCATGAATAGGGGCTGGTTGTGATAGTCAAAGAGCCGACAGTACAAAAACCTATGTTATCGATAACAAGAAAAAAAACCTTTATTTTATGGAAGAATAGTAATAAAATATAATGATCCATGTCTGCCGGAAGTGAACTGGTATATAAGCCAAAAATTAATACCACTAGTGGCTCACTCGTACAATTATTATTGTGTTTACCTGCTCCCAGTTTTCTATGTTTTCATACCTTCGATAGTACGGCCAACACAATGTTAATACTACCAGTAAACCACCAGTTCTATTATTTTTTTGGCTTATGAACCATTTCACTTCCTGCAGACTTGGATCATTAGATTCCCATTATTACTATTCTTCCATAAAATTAATTTTTTTTTCGTACTCGATTACATAGGATTTTTTGCTGTCAACTCATGGACTATGATGGTTTTCCTGCTTTCTAACAATTCGTAATGAACTATACCATCGCTGTTCCACCATACACAGCATTTCCTTCATTGATCTGGCTTGGTGGCCAATAAGACAGAATGAGAAGACGAAACTTGTGATAGTTCCTCTTCCGGTTATCATACATGATAACCCATATTTCGTCACATTTTAATATTTATTCTAGAAAGGTAGGGTTTTGGGATTTGATAGCAATGACACGCAGTGTTCAACCGTCAGTGATTGTTTACTAAGAGATAACATGAAAAACCCATTTGCTGAGATTCCCCTTCATTCCAAAATCATGGCGATGAAATTGGATGATTTTAGCAGATACTCTAAGCCAGTGTATTGGCGCCTGGTAAGTTTCAATAGCATTCTGCTTGATTTCCTATTCCAGCTGAAATTTGTCTGGGATGGATAGATGACCAACGTAAAGCTTGTTGTAAAACATTTCGTCTCCGATGAAATCAGTTGAACAATATTTGAACAGTCCGTTCATACACTGAAGTCCCTCCAAATGCGAATTATTTTCTAGCGGTATCTGCAGATTTGTTTCCTAATTGGAACTTGTATAGATAATGGTCTCAAAAACACCTTTGTCATTTCAGCATACTACTTTTTAAGTGATAAATCTATAGTACTTATAAGGGTTGCAAAAAAATAAAATAAATAAACTGTGAAAATTTACTGTAGTATTTTAAAATGTTAAAAAGTATTTCGTAATCTTTGCTTAAGTACAAGAGCCGACAGCACAAAAACCTATGTTATCAAGCACAAGAAAAAAAAAACTTTATTTTCTGAAAAAGCAGTAGTAGGGATATCTAATGATCCATGTCTGCCGGAAGTGAAATGGTGCATAAGCCAAAAATTAATACCACTAGTCGTTTACGCGTAGGTTTAATATTTTATTTTCAACTCCCAGTTTTAACTGTTTTCATGCCTTTGTTTGTAGAACAAGAATAATGATGAGCCTACGAGTGAATCGCTAGTGGTATTAATTTTTGGCTTATGCATCATTTCACTCCCAGAAGACATGGATCATTAGATTATCCTATTACTATTTTTCCATAAAATAAAGTTTTATTTCTTATGCTCGATAACATACTTTTCGTGCTTTCGGCTCTTGGACTATTAAGGATACTGGTCATTCAACTTGCGAATTCCTCTCCGTAATGTTGAATCTATGGGCGTTTGATACATTCGTATATCTAAAATATCTTCTCAGGAAATTTATATTTTTAATTCTTTTTTTTCTGTGTGCTCTTCTTAGGGGATTTGTCTTTTTTCTTAGTTCTCAAAATATGTCTAAAATCTTTTCTTAATTTTATCTGCAGTATTAAAATCTAGTCATAGTTTGTCAACTTTTAAAACATAAAATATTAAATTAAGTGCATATTTTAGAAATATTTTGAGAACTAAGAAAAAAAAGAGATATCTCCTAAGAAGAGCACACAGAAAAAAATTGAAAATATTAATTTCCCTCGGCGATAATTTAAATAAACGAATTCATCAAACGCCCATAGATTTAACATTACGGAAGGGAATTCGGAAGTTGAGTGATCAGCACACTTAACACGTGAATTTACTTTTTTGTTGCAAGTATAATTATTTTCTTTCGTTGCATATATTTGAAACGTTTAATTTTAAATTCTGACAAATGGAAAATAGACACACTGCATTAGCATTTTGTATAGAATAATTTGCTAAAAAGAGAAGATTTTTATAAAAAGTAATAACAAAAAAAAAAAAAAAAAAAAAAAAAAAACATTTAAATAAAAAAGCTGTTAATATTTTAAAATTTTATAGGAAAATATGAAATAATTTCAGTTTTTGATTTATATAAAGTGTTATGTGGTAAAACAATTTATTGAATTTAAAACTGTTCCCAGCTCAACAACACAAACCATTGTGACAAATTTATAGTCTTTTTTTCAAACGCAAAGGAATAAAATCGGATGGGATGACTATAGGAGCAATTTGGAATTGAAATGATTTTCTAGTTGTTAATAAATAAATTATTATCGAATTATAAATGACTTTGTGGGTGGTAGCGTATATGTCAGGTGGTGTTTCTCCTTTCTTGCGTTACAAATTCGGATCAAACCGCTAACATTATCAGCATTGTCTGAACGATCTCTTGCGTTTACATAAAAATGAAAAGCATCTTCAAATTACATATGTACCGGGTGGCGTCTGTAAAATCCATCGCAGAATTGCCAAGATTAGTGAAAACTATATTTGCATATTAAAATGCAATTAGACTGACAAGTCGTATTTTGGAAAATACCATCAAACCCGATTTCAGTGTATGAGTGGTAGATTTAGAATTGTGTTTTCCTGCTCTCGACCTCTATATTTTGAATCCTTTGAGCGCAGGAATACATAATTATAAACCTACCAATTAAGCAGTAAATCAGGTCTGCAAATAGATTTTGCTAACATTTGATTCCGTACACCACTAATTTAGAAAATCTATTGATAAAATCTTGTCACCCTTTCCGGCACACTGTGTCCAGTCCCCTTGGATAGCTAATTTTAATTCCAAATTTGCAAACGGCACCAATAATATTTTAATAAAATTTTGCTTTTACTGTGAAAGTTTAAATTAAACGGTTTTTAATTTCTCAAAAAGCTGTTTCTAAATTCCGTTGTCAATAAATAAATTCCCATTTTACTAACAGAATTTGCCCATGCCGGAAAAGGTTAATAGAATCTCTAAGAGTTTGTCGAAAAATTTGTTTTTGAAGACACTCTAGATCAGGAGTGTCAAACTGTGGTCCCCTAGACACCACTAAAATTTTAAAGGGAAGATGGATTTCTTGAATTGCAGGAATTCAAAGATTAGATGAGGTAAACATCCCTATGAAATTTTATTAGCATCCGGCGAGCCACAGTTTGACAACCCTTCTATAGATAACAATGAAATGTAACAGCAGATGAAAAAAAATAAAAGAATTATTATTTTTATTCCAAACAGTTTACGGGAAGTTAACATTTAAGAAGGTTAATCAATCACCTTTTTTTCAGTTGTGTTTAAGAAATGCACTTTAGACTTGTTAACAAACTTTAAAAATTAAAGGTCCACTATAGATGAATTTATCTTATAATCTGTCCAAAACAATAATTTATTTATGCGAAATTTTCCCCCAAAAGAAAATTTTATGTACTTCAAACTGGACACTTTACAATATTTGCTGCATAAGTATTATATTGCTAAATATCTGACTCATAAAAGTTCATTCTCATAGCAAAAATGTCAAATAAGAGTTCCGGTATTTATAATTTCAAGTTTTTAAGTTAAGTAGTTACCATATGCTACCCACTTAACTTAATACGGTTAATTATGTCCCATAGTTTAAAAAAGAATAGTTTTAAAAGTACCTCAATCGTGCATAGCAAGTGTCTTTATTTTATAGGAAACTTAAAAGGAGAAAAACACGAATAAATGGATCTGTTTAAAAAAGCAGAAGTTAAATCTAAATATATGGTTGAACTACACAAAAATATCCAAGAAAATAATGTAAGTTATAATCTTATAATGTAAAAAAGAGCGAAGAACTAAGTAAATAAAATGCATTTAAGAAGCATTTTAAAAGTAGAAACATTAAATAGATTATTGTTTCTGTAACTCTAAAAAGACTACTCAACTGCATTTTTTCTTTTTTCTTTCTTCTTCTATGTATCAAAATTTCGTACATTCAAAAGTTTATTAAATTCCACCAGCACAATATTTGAAAAATTTATTTAATAAAAAAAATATATCCTCCGTGTAAAGTAAGAACCCTGGCCACTTAACGACATTTATCTAACTATGTTTAAAGTATTAGCGATTTAAAAAATAGATTTTTTTTCTAGTTCTAGTTTCATGTGTAAGAAAGGGTTCAAAGTATAGTCTTCGGATAAAAGTCGGAAATTGCACGTAGCAAATGGGGTGCGTTCGTACTGTATCGAAGTTTTAAAAATATTCAGATCTTGGTACCATAATATACACTATCTCTCATACAGTATAGTACCCGAAATCTTTTGCATGTCCTTGTAAATACTATCTGCTTTTTATTATACAAGATGTTACTTGTAGTAAATCTCAACAACATATATCAATTTCATAAAATGTGAGGTAGTTCAAAATATTTTAAACGCGCCACAAATAATATTTCCCTCTAAATTATTATGTAAGGGAATACTTTTTTGTGGCCCTGCAGTTTAATAACAAATATTTTTCGCTCAACAGATTGCACAGAATGTATATTTAAATATATACTTTACAGGTGTTTATTACATTCGAAAGAGTGTAAAACCATTAAAATGCATTTGAAACTATTCTTTCCCATTAGCCGTAATGTAATGAAATAGTTTTGATTATACCTGCTAAGGAATTACACTCCAATTTTCATAAAATTTCAACTCGACCGAATTAAGCAACAATTCTAATTTAAATTTCAAAACATTTGCACGGCTAGATTTTGCTTTGTTATGTGCGGACGGATTACTGTAGGTGCTACATATTTATATAATTACAAACGCATCTAAAAATGAAGAATAAAAAAATGTTGCATTCCTCGTGCACCATAAATAGGCATAATAATTAATGATTTCCCGAATCTTCAAATTTCGGCTTGTCGAACAACTTATTTATATTACAGTATAGAATAATGCCATCAACAATTTTATTTAAAATAAATATGTTTTAATAAATCTGTTAATAAATCTGTTAATATACATATGTTAATAAATATGTCTAATAAACATGTTAATAAATATGTTTTATTTAAAATAAAACATAACACTAAAGAAGCATTTTTAAAAAAATAAAATCTCTTCATAAAATGTCCTAAAAATTAGGTAAAATATCTGTTTTTGAAGACATTCTAGGAAGAAAACAAATGTTCCAGCAAAAATGTGAGATAACAGTAAAAAATCTCACAACTTCAAAATTTAAGTTAAGTAATTCCAAACACTAACCACTCAACGTAATATCGTCAATTACTTCCTGTAATAAAAAAAAATGACTACTCAGTTACATTTTTTCAAAATTTATTTTTCATGTACTTAAATTTCATATATTGTAAAGTTTGCTACACTGTTAAAACTAAAGGTGACACATTACACCTTTTAATGGTGAAAGGCTTGGCCTACTAGTAACACCCCTACGGGAACCAGAATGGCACCTTTAATTAGGGTGAAAAAAATGACACGCCTATTCCGCAGTGCCAAATAATAAAGAGAAATTATTAAAATGACTTTGGCTCGCCAAGGTTTCGAACCCACAACGTCTGATTGCAAGCTCAGCGCTCTAAACACTCGGTCCTCGAGCTCACCTTCAAAGTCTCCTTGAAATGTTCAAAAGTCCGAAATTCAAAGGATGCTTTATAGAAAAAGCTCGCCAAAAGTTAGCCATCCAAAGTTCTAAACGAAATTGGGATAGCGAACGATCGGTGATAGTCTTCGAATGGAGAAATCGCTGTTTTGATCACGGCTTACTTCAGGAAGAAGGCCGAGCTGAAGGAGGCCGTGTTTTGATCTACCAGTGACGACGATGTTGAAGGGGAAGTCGTAAATGACTAACGGGTGAAATTCTTCAAACGGTATGCATTGCGCGGCACTCTAATTAGCGTGAATCACCCATTGCGGGATCAAACGGCACCCCAAACACATTTTCAAGCCCGCAGGTGTCAAATGGTAACTCCTTTTCACCACTGGGAGCCAAATGCAACTGGTTTGTCACCTTTATTTTTAACAGTGAAAAGTTTCAAATGCATATTATTTGAAATATTACTTTTTATTCTAAAAGCTCATATATAAAATTAAAATCAAGATTAAATTTATCATTTATAAAATCCTTTGTGTAACGTAAATGCAGCAGTAAAGGGGCACATTAGATCATTTCTTTAATTATTTCTAAACTATTAATTCAAAAAATATGCATATTTTTTTTCTTTTTGAGACTAGTCCTAACTTTCATCTATCAGAATAAATATTGAAAATTTAAAAATATATTGCTCCGAAAAAATGAAAAATGAAAAATATTATATTTCTCTATGCTTCAATAGTGATTATAGTAAATTTCTGATGCGTGAACTTTTAAGATATATACTGTATCTCTGAACAAAAACTTAACAACTCCAAAATCTACCAATGAAGATGCTTCTTAATTGTAATATTGTCCAACGTATGACTTATAAAAAATTAATTCAAGTCACAAAAACGTAGGATAATATCCCTGGTACTTAGAAATTTAAATTTAAGTTAAGTAGTTCCATACACTATCCACTTAACTGAATATGGTCAATTACGTCCCTTAGAAAAAAAAATAGTTCTGAAAGTACCTCGACTATACATAACATATGTCTTTAACTTTTACGAAACTTAAAATCAGAGAAAGCTGAATAAATGGATCCGTTTAAAAAGGGAAAGTTAAATCTAATTACATGGTTGAACCACACAGAAATATTCAGAAATATAATGGGATTTACTATCCGATGATTCAAGAAAGCACAAAGAACTGAGTAAATAAGATGCATTTAAAAAACATTTTTAAAATAGAAATATTAAATAGCTTACGTTTTCTGTGGGTTTAAAAAGTCTATACAGTTACAGTTTTTTTTTCATATTTCTCCTTTCAAATACTTAATTTCATGTAATTAAAATTTTGCTAAATTTGAAATGCACATTATATAAAATGCATACTATTTGAAATATTTTTTTTATTCTAAAAGAACATATGTATAATTGAAAACCAAGCTTAAATTTATTATTTATAAAATCTTTTCCAAAAGATATAATGCGCCAGTAATGTGTCACTTAAGAAGATTTATCTAATTATTTTGTAAATTTTTATTGAATTTAAGAAATATGCAATTTTTTTCAGACTAGTTCTAACTTTTATGTATCAAAATAGATTATAAAAATTGCAAAATATATTCTTCGGATCAAAAGGAAAAATAAAGCAATATTACCGTAAATTTCGGCATATAATCCGTAGATCAAACAATGTTTTTTGAATCCAGAAATTTTATTAAGTGGTTGAAAACAAATATTTACGGTGATCTGTGAAGTAATATTTCTTTTTGAAAAATTTCTGGGTTGAAAAATGATTGTTTGATTAGCAGATTATACGCCGGAAATTACGGTAAGTTCCTCTATGCCCCAATAGTGGCCAAAGTCAATTTCTGATGTATGAACTTTAAAGACATTTAATGTATATCTGAACAAAAGCCAAACAATTCCGAAAAGTGCCAATCAAGATTCTTCCTAATTGTATCCTCATAGCATGGATGGTCACTGTGGTCACATGACATCTGTGACCAAAATACCACCACTCAGTGACGTCACATTGTGACTGAGATGTGACTTTCTTAAAAAGCTTTAGAAATTACAAAAATTCTTCATAACATGTTATTTACTTTAAAAAACACTTTTGTGATAACGTCGCTTTTGTCACAGTTTCGTCACGATGTTAATGTGAAAGTAGTCACAAATGACACATTTTTCACAAATTTGTCACACCGTGACTTCACAAAGTGATCACAATGTGACGTCACAAACCAGCTCTAAAACGGCCTTAAGAGCCCACAATAGTCACAGAAAAATTACTCAAAAAGACCCGGATGACCATGTAAAGTCTATGGGAGCGTTCTTTTCTAATATCTCGCTCAAATTTTAATATTTTTGCATGATTTTTTTGCACAAGATAGCTGAGGACAATCCACAACCGGGATAGTTTTTACTTTTTCGATTTTGGTTATATATTTTTTATATTACGATAGTTTCAGTTTCAGAACCGGTTTAAACCGGTTTTGAAAGTTAAAGTAATTTTTTAAAGAAAATCTGAAACAAAAATTGAAAAAGTAAAAACTAGCCCGGTTGTGGATTGCCCTCAGCTATCTTGTGCAAAAAAATCATGCAAAAATATTAAAATTTGAGCGAGATATTAGAAAAGAACGCTCCCATAGACTTTACATGGTCATCCGGGTCTTTTTGAGTAATTTTTCTGCGACTATTGTGTGCTCTTAATGACTTCACATTTTAGTTACTGTGACTTCACATCGTCGTCACGTGACATCACATCGACAATCGGTCACAAATGGTCACAAATTCATAGTCTGACTTCACAACGACGTCGCAGTGACATCACCATGCCTTAAGGGTAATAATGTCAAATATGCAACTCATAAAAATTGATTCATGTCGCAAGAATGTAAGATAAGGTTCCTGATAAAATTTCATGTTTAAATTAAGTAGGCCCATACACTATCCATTTAATATGATCAATTATGTTCCGTAATTTGAAAAAAAAATAGTTCTCAAAGTACCTCGACTGTACGTAACACATGTCTTTAATTTTTACGAAACTTAAAAGAAAAGAAATATGAATAAATGTATCTCTTTGAAAAGAAAGAAGTTAAATCTTGTTACATAGTTGAACTACACAGAAATATCCAAGAAAATAATGAAAGTTATAATCTTATGATGCGTAAGAAAGGTCAAAGAACTGAGTAAATAAAATGCAAAAACATTCATCCATTTGAAATAGATGCAAAAAACCGGTTGTACCTTAACTTTTGGAGGCCAGTGTAATAAATTTCTAATGCATGAAGTTTTAAGTTTTGGGATTTTCGAACAAACTGTTTACAATGTACTGCAGTATATCAACAGCAGTTTAATTCAAAATAAAACATAATGTTAAAGTAACAATCATTTAAATAAAAACTTAACTCTTATTCCGTTTGGAACCATAGTCGCTATGTGTACCCTCAAAAAGCCTTAAATCGCTTGAGTTTGTTCTTGTTGACGTATGCCCGAAGGGCAAGACGGATGCTGGAGCATCCATTGGACTGAATCCAGGGAGTTGGAAGTCAGACTTCTGCAGCACAGGATGTTCGGCAAAGCCCCAACAGACGGCAGCGCCAAACATCGCCATCTCCTCAATTTTGATATGTCTCTGATGGGGAGAAAGGTTTCTCCTGAGATAAACACGCATGGGAACTGCTACGACCGACCGTAGGACTTTCAGAACTCCTTTTTTTAACGAGAGAGTACACTGCATACACTCGGTGGGTCTTTGGTAATGTCGAATATCGAACCCGGGACCTTTCAGTCTAGACTTCGGTGCTATGATCACAGGGCTACCACGGTCCTATCGCTTGAGCTTGATACCAGAAAAACCATGACACCGGTTTGATACCAGTTTCGTGATTTATAAATCACGAAAATCTCGCAATTAAATAAAATAAATTTTACTTTTCTTTTTTACTGATACCGATTGAAAAAGAAAGTAAAAAAGAAAAGTAAATTTAGTTTTATTTAATTACGACAAATTTTGTGATTTATAAAGTTAAGTTAAATAATTAATAAAAAGTGGTACCAAACGAATAAAATTCATGTAAAAGATGCTGGACTTGAATGGGTTAATGAAATCGCGACCTAGTTTTAACCTTTATGTATCAGATTAAACATTTAAAGTTTCAAAATATATTCTTCGGCAACGATGAAAAATAAAAAAATGTTACGTGCCTTTATGCTCTAGTAGTGGATATAGTATATTTTTGATCCATAAACTTTTAAGATATACATTGTATCTGTGAAAAAAAACGTATAAAAGCTGCAAAAAGCACTAATGCAGATGCTGCCTAACTCTAATATTGTGAAATATATGACTCTTAAAAATTGATTCACGTCGTAAGAACGTAAGATAAGATTACTGGTACTTAGAATTTGAAGTTTAAGTAATATAATCCCATACACTATCCAATAATACGGTCAATTACGTCCCACAGTTTGAAAAAAAAATAATCCTCAAAGTACCTCGAATGTACATAACACGTATATAATTTTTACGAAACTTAAAAGCAGAGAAACACGATTAAATGGATCTGTTTAAAAGGGGAGAAGTTAAATCTAATTATATGGTTGAATTACACAGAAATATCCTAGAAAATAATGGAAATAATAATCTTATGAAGCAAGCAAGGACAAAGAACTGTGTAAAAAGAATACATTTAAAAAACATTTTAAAAATAGAAATTGTAAATAGCTTATGTTTTTGGTAACTTTAGAAAGACTACACAGTAATGTTTTTTTCTTATTTCTTTTTTCATGTTCTTAAATTTTATACATTTAAAAAGTTTGCTAAATTTGAAATGAATATTATTAGAGATTTATTTTTATTCTGAAAGTGTTTATACAAAATTAAAAACCGAGTTTAAATTTATCTTTTTTAAAATCCTGCATAAGTTTGGTTGGTTCGTTGTATGTTTTTTTTTTTTTTTTTTTTTTTTTTTTACTCGAAGTCCCTTAACAGACGTGCTGTGCTAACTTTTATAAAGTAAACGCAATAGTAATGGAGAAAATCATGTATCTAATTATTTTTAAATTGTTAATGAATTTAAGAAATATGCATATTTATTTTTTTCTATTGAGTCTAGTCCTTACTTTCATGTATAAGAATAAAGTACCAGGTAGACCGAGCCTTTCTCGGTAGTTATTAAACTCGTTTATTTAAAGTAGCATGGCTTTTGTATGTAAACATGTATCGATATCCTGATCTGCCTGATCTATCCTGATCTATCCTGAACTGTAAAATTATAAAGTTTCCGATGACAGTATAAAATTTTAGAATTACCGGAACTTAATTAATAATTAATACATTATTTTTCAAGCATTTTCGAATTAGCCCGCCACAGGTGATAAGTCGTGAAAAATACTTTGTAACTCTTATAAGACATAAAAAAAAAAAAAAAAAAAAAAAAAAAAAAATGGAATTAATTAAGTTCCAACATATGCTTGCCAAAGCGCTGTGAAATTGCAAAAATGAAACATTTTTAAAACTTAAAAATACGAACTAAAATATTATAAATGAAAAATGGGAATTCTAATATTAAAATATCGCTTTTGGATAATTTACGATTGTATGTATATGTTGAGATATCAATTTAGCAATCCTAAAAGTCTTTAAAAAGTTTCATTTTTTATTTCCTGCAAAACAGAAAATAGAAGCAGATTTTTTTTTTTTTTTTTTTTTAGATAAATTAATTTTCTAGAGATTTTTATCAAGCTTTAAAATATGGTGAAATTTTTTTTTAAATGCAGTTTATTTGAAAACTGCATCTCAATTTATTGTTGAGATAGTAATTAATTTGCAATTTTTAATGCCATTTCCATAATGGTGGCTAGTGAAGTACTCCATTTCTGATGAAAAGCAAAAGCAAAATAGTAAATTACTATCTATTTTTGATTCTATTTTCTCAGAACTACTGAAAAATAGTCAGATAGTTCAATCCAAAAATTTCTGCTGTATCATACATATTAATACTTCCCGGAAAATGCAGCATAGCGGCACAGTCGGTTGGGGGTTTACAGCAAAATCTAATCAGTAACAACTTATGTCAACTTCTTACTGAATCTGAAGTTTGATGAAAATCCTTAAATTTGTTCTTGAGATAGAACTGTTGTTAAAATCATAAAAAAATTCTGCATAAGTGCCAACTGTTGAGGGACGTACAGCAAAAATTAATCCGGATCAATTTTTATCAGGTACTAACTGAATCTGCAGTTTGATAAAAACCTATGCAAAGATATAGCAATTGTGAAATCGTGTAAAATGCATCATAGTAGCGCCCCCTATTGGGCAATTTTCACCAAAAACTAAACAACACTACTCTATATCAGGGACTAATTGAAACTGAAGTTTGATGAAATATCAAGCATTAGTTCTTCTGATAAAACTACTGTTGAAAATGGGAACAATGCGAGTACATAAAAAACATATTATTAAAAATATCTTCGCAAAAGGCAAGAAATGTCCTTTATCACAAATTAAAATAAACGTTTTTATATGAATGCGATTACACGTCAAGCATATACTACTATTTTCCGTCTTTTATGAAAATTAAAATTATCATTTTTCAACAATTGTTGTCCAATTAAATAGTTGGCGGCAAACATGAGTTATTTTAACGACGATGTGCGAACTTTAGCAGAAAGTTTTCATTCATTTAAAATTGGTGCTATTTTCGCGCCATCGTGACCGCCATGATATCCAATTCTAACGATGTCTAAAACAATATGTCCAATTTTTTTAGACAGTTAAAGACAAATTTTATCGTATCCAAGTCTTAGATAGCCTCTTGTATCTCATGTAGCCTTATATCTCATGCCCGATTCAGGTACAGACGTCATATACGTACCGGATTTGGCGCGATTTGTTTTTGGGAACAATTTGCCAAAATCTTTGTTTTAGAATAACAGTTTATATAATTTTTAATATCATTTTTTATTATTTTAAAAAGAAAATAATAATAAATAAACGATAGTTTAACTAATACCTAAAGAACCAAACACAATTTATATAATTAAAAAATATATATATAAATAAATAAATACTTTATTGAGCAAAATAACGCCATTTTGGCAGGACATAGTAACACAATGCGTATATTTAAAGATAAAAAACCAACGATTATAAATGCACAAATAAAGTAAGAAAAGGTAGCAAACAGCCGTTTCGAATCTACTGTGGAGATTCTTCATCAGTGCAAAACTCAGCGTGTTAGAAAAAGCAAAACTGAGCTAAGAGACGCAGGCTTATATACCCGCTACGGAAACGATCCCGCCTAAAGGAAAGCAACCAATGAGAGGAGAGCAGCCTAACAACTGGCTGGACAAGTAGCGACATCTACCGGAGAATAAACAAAACAAAAACTAAAAAGCGAGGGAAAAAAGGGTTTAAAATAAATTAAAGATTTCCAAATGCTAGGAAAATAAGGCGTACTTGATAAGTCATTGACTAAGGAGTGAGAATTTTTAATGATGTGGTAAGCTTCCCAAAAATCAAGATCAAGAATGGAAGGACACTTTTGGATGATGGTAGCTGAAGAAAAGTTAAACTTATGTTGTAAAAACCAACAATGTTGAGCAATGGATTAAGCTCTTGATTTTTGACATACCTTTTATGTTCCGTTAAACGAAATCTGAGAGCACGTTTAGTCTGACCAATATAAAAAAGGCCACATTGGCAAGAAATTTGGTAAATACCCCAGTTATCTAAGCGATCAATGGGATGCTTAAGATTTGAAAAGGCAATTTTATTAACAGGAGAAAAAATAACATTGAAATCGAACCTTTTTAAAATTTTAGCAACTTGCTGACTGATTTTGGGGAAAAAAAGGCAAAACAACCAAAGTATTGGAATACCTTTTCTTACTTTATTTAAGCATTTATAATCGTTGGTTTTTTATCTTTAAACATTTTTGCACAAAGGCTTTATTTGCTATTTTAACAATGCGTATATGACATCTGTGTCCCAATTTATTATAGAAGGGAACCCGTTGGCGCTATCTAGGATTATCATTTGTGGCGTTGATGGTCCACGACCAATAATATTGGCGGTAAGTATTGCATGGTATTACATTACTTAGGATTAAATATAAAAAAAGAATTTTAACCTATCAAAGAAAAGAAAAGAAAACGATAAAAAAATGAAGTCTCAGATAGATTATTTTCTCGTATTTGAATAAAACTTATTTCATAAAAATTGTCGGAATTATTTTCAGTTTCCAACATCATTTTTAGACATTAGTTTGTTTTAATAAATAATGATGTATTATCCGAGCTCCAAGTAATAGATCACCAATAATGGTTAACAATTTGCAATCTTGTTTTTCGATGCCAATGACGTTCAGATTAGTAATGTAATATTATTAATTACATAACATTATGAAAAATGATAAACAATATAAAATTAAATTAAAAAAGGTAGATAATCTATAAAAAATAAAAGCAATCAATTATAGAAATATAAATTATAATAAAAATAAACTATAAATTATAATTAATAAGCAAACTATGAAGAATAATAAGATAATAATCTATAATAAATTAATTTATATAGTTTTCAAAAAAAATAGTTAATGCAATTAGTATCATTGACGTGATGTTTGTCAAAGTTGTGACTGACATGGCCCAGATAATAAGTAAGTATCATTTTAACCATACAAAACGAATTTTCCTAAATTAGCGACCTAGACAAATCGATTTTTTGTGCTCGAATTGGTATAGAAGTCAAGTTTTATGAAAATTATTAGAGTCGTTTTAGAGATATATCATCATTTTTAAAGCTGAGTTCGTTTCAATCAGCCAAAACGGATTTTCTCAAATTCGAAACATAGCTAGACGAATTCTTCGTGCTCGAATTAGTGCAGAAAACATGCTTAATGAAAATCGCGTGAAAAATTGTTGATCTGTAGCAAGCAGACCATTCAGCGCAAAGTTTGATTTAACCTGTAAACATAAAATTTCTTGAATTCCAGACCTAGACAGATCTTTTTCTCGTGCTCAATTTAATATAAAAGGTAAGTATCGTCGAAATCGTCCCAATAGTTTACGATATCATTCGTAATCAAGAAAACACTTGCTCGTTTAATATATACTAACAGGGGTGACCGAGCTAAACTCGGTCAAAATTAACTTTGTGTTCAACTCGATATAGTATTTTTACTGCATCATTCACTCAGTATTATTATTGTAAAACATGTTATTTACAATAGCATTATTTACAAAAACAGTTAATAAGGAAACTATGTTTGTATGCACATGTTCATAAATTTTACTTTATTTTAAAAATTTACAACGAAAGGACATCGATCCAAATCACTTTTTTAGCTCGACTTTGATTGGTTTTCACCATGCATCTCAAATTCTATTAAGAATGTATAAAAAATTTCTTCACATTCTGAAAGACAATGCTTTTTGCCAGATATAGCCAATTTAGGAGACATTCTTTCATTTGGCGTTAAATACGTGTTTTGGCTTTTGTAATCTTAATAATCGATTTTTCAGCCAAATATCGCCAATATTTTGTCAAATATCGCCAACTGTTTGTTGCCACATTCTCGTGACTCTGACTCGTATTACTCAAAATGACACACTAATCAAATTTGATCAAACATGTGACTTAGCTCAATGGTCTTCAGATAATCAAAAACAGTATAATATAAAATTGAATCGAAATCGTTTAAGCTATTTCTTAGGTGAAATTAGCATAACAGCATTCAGCAATGAGGCGAAGTGACCCACTAATATAATTTTGTTTAGTATGCGGCT
The DNA here is from genome assembly GCA_964019185.1 of Maratus speculifer. Lineage (NCBI taxonomy): Eukaryota > Metazoa > Arthropoda > Arachnida > Araneae > Salticidae > Maratus > Maratus speculifer. Next base: position 221,977,601 of record OZ025301.1, read on the forward strand.
CATCCTAATAGTCTTCTCGTGACAAAACACTTTTCATTACAAAATTTAAATAAAATTGATCAAGTTGTTATGCATAATTAGAATGACCCTAACCCATTATGACCCTAACCCATTATGACCCAAAATTACTCTCTAATTGAATTTTCACGAGCATATGTCCTATTTCAATGGTTTTCTCTTGCCCGAAAACGATATAATATAAAGTATATTCAAAATGGTGAGAGCCATTATCTACATAAAATTAGCAAGACCCATCATGACCCACAAATGACCCTTATAATTGAAATTTCTTGGACATGTGACCTAGCTCATTAGTTTTTGCGTGCCGATAAACGTTCAATACAAAATTTAGATATAATCGATTGAACCGTTTTTTAAATATAATTAATTTGCCCTGAGCTATTATGACCCAAAATGGTCCACTAATGTGATTTTTTCAAGCATCTGATCTAACTCAATGTTTTTCTTGTGTGCGAAAACGATAGAATACAAAATTTAGCCGAAATTGAGCGAGACATTGTCTAGATAAAATTTGAATGACTCAAAAGTGACCCACTAATCGAAATTTCTCGATCATGTGACTTAACCAATGATTTTCTCATGCAAAAATATGCTGTATACAAAATTTCGTTAAAATCATCCTCTCGTTCTTTAGATATAACTTGGCCATGACCCATTATGACCCTCAAATGACCTTTATAATCGAAATCTATCAAACATGTAACTTAGCCCATTCGTTTTCTCGTGTCTAAAAATTGTTACATACAAATTTTCGTTAAAATCGATCCTGCCGTTCTTTAAATAAAAATAGCTTGACCCAGACTATTTATGACCCAAAATGACCCATTAATCGAAATTTCTCGAACATGTGACCTAGCCAAAGGATTTTCTCGTGCCAAAAAAAATGTTGTATACAAAATTTCGTTAAAATAGATTCACCTGTTATTTAGATATAGCTTGACATGACCCATCGTGACCCTCAAATGATTCTTAAAATCAAAATCTCTCAAACATGTGACTTAGCCCATTAGTTTTCTTATGTCAAAAACTTCTTACATTCAAGATTTCGTTAAAATCGATCGCACCGTTCTTTAAAAATAAAAATCTTGACCCAGATCCTTTAAGACCCACAATGAAACATTAATCGAATTTTCCCGAACATGTAACCTAGCCCAATGTTTTTCTCGTGCCCTCAAACAATAGAACGCAATTTTTAGTCAAAATTGCGTGAGAAAATCTTTAGATAAAAATAGCATGACCCACAATGACCCAAAAATGACCCACTAACCGAATTTTCTCGAACATGTTACCTAACCCAATGGTCTTCTTGTAATCCAAAAGGATAAAATATATAATTTGGTCAAAATCGTTAGAGCAGTTTTTAGATAAAAATGGCTTGACCTATAATGACCCCAAAATGACCCACTAATCGAATTTTTTCGAACATGTGACCCAGCCCAATAGTTTTCTCGTGCCAAAAAACGATTGGATACAAAATTTCTTTAAAATCGATCCAGCCGTTCTTTAGATATAAATAGCTTGATCCTGACCCGTTATGACCCGTTATGACCCAATAATCGAATTTTCCCGAACATGTGATCTAGCCCAGTTGTCTTCTCGTGCCCGAAAATGGTAAAATCCAAATTTTTGCGAAAATCGTTAGAGCGGTTTTTGAGATAAAATTTACATACACACACTGACACACATAATTTTTGCTCGCATTATAATATAAGATGATATTGAAAATGTCAAAATACATTCGTCGGAAAAAATGAAAAAAAAATGTTACGTTCCTCTATGCTCCATTAGTGGCCATAATAAATTCCTTATGCATGAACTTTTAAGACATATGTTGTATCTCTGAACAATAACTAAACAGCTCCAAAAAATACCAATGAAAAGGCCTATTTATAATACTGTCAAATATATGACTCATAAAAATTGATTTATGTCGCAAGAACGTAAGATAAAATTCCTTGTACTTAGAATTTAAATTTACATTAAGGAGTCCCAAGCACTATCCACTTAACTTAATATGGACAATTACGTCGCGTAGTTTGAAAAAAAAATAGTTCTCAAAGTACCCCAATTGTACATAACGCATGTCTTTAATTTTTACGAAGCTTAAAGGCAGAGAAACACGAATAAATGGATGTGTTTAAAAAAGGAGAAATTAAATCTAATTACATGGTTCAACTACACAGAAATATCCGAGAAAATAATGGAAGTTATAACCTTACGATACGCAAGAAAGGAAAAAGAACTGAGTAAATAAAATTCATTTTAAAGCAATTTAAAAATAGAAATATTAAGTAGCTTACGTTTTCGGTAACTTTCGAAAGGCTACTCAATTACATTTTTTTTTCTTTTTTATGTTCTTAACTTTCATGCATTGAGATGGTTGCTAAATTTGAAATGCATATTATTTAAAATATCCCTTTTTTTAGTACATAAAAATAATTGAAAACTAAGTTTCAGTTTATTATTTTTAAGATTTTTTTTTAAAGGTAAACTCAGCAGTAACGGGGCACTTAATGTCATTTATGTAATTCTTTTTAAAATGTTAGTGAATTTAAAAAAAGAAATGTTAATCCTAACCTTTATGTATTTGAATAAAAATTTGATCTTTCAAAATATATTTTACGGCAAAGATGAAAAAAAAACTTACCTTTATATATGCTTTAGTTGTGGGCCTAAGGAATTTCTGATCAAAGGTTCTTCAATTTTTTGGATTATCTATGTAACTATTTACAGCGTAATATAGTATATCAGCAGAAGTTTAATTCAGAATAAGAGACAGTGCTTTGATAAAAACCTAATAATTTATAAACTCTCTAAAAACTTCACAAAACAACATGTTTTTAGTGACACTTTACAAATAAAAAAATGGAATAGCAGAAAAAAATCATTCCATATAGTTTATGGAATATTAACATTCAAGAACGGTAATGAACCAAATTCTTGCAGTCGTTTTTGCATTTTAGGCTTGTTTTTTAACTTGAAAAATTAATGGCTCATAATAGGTGCATTTAATTTAAAAATCTATCTAAAATTGTAATTAATTTTCATATGATTTTGTGCAAAAAGGAAATTTTACGTACTTGAAGCTGCACACTTTACTGTATCTTTAAATGAAATTTAAGCAATTTCATAAATTATGAATAAAGATTCTTCCTAAGTATCGTGTTGTTAAACAGTTGATTCATAAAAGACACCTAATCTCATTGCAAGACGTAAGATAAGACTCCTAGCATTCAAAACTTACACTGGTGTCCAAAATTTAAGCATAATTGGTAATTAAGTAATTATTTATAAGTAATGAAAGAAATATGAATCGGAATGTGCTGAAACTCCAGGTGTGTAAACAAAATAGTACGCGTCACATATTTTCGCGAAGAGTTTTCCCCGAAATCGAACAGGGGACCGTCAACAAATTGAAAAAGAACGAAGATCTTTTGGATAACCCTGTCAAAACTAATGTAGCAAAAGCGTTCAAACTGCACATTATGATTAATTGGCTTATTGTAATGTACTGTGTTAATTTTTATAAGGATAGCATGTATACTCGTAGAGAAATTAAGGTTTTTATAAAAACAGTCTTAAGTTTTTTGCTTATAATTTGCAGAGTTCTTAATATAAAATAGTGTTCTTTTTTGAAAAAATGACAAACATCATTGTACACAATACCCTGTCATCAGAATTAAAAAATAATAAAAATTGTATGACAAATGAGCAGGTTTACTAAATAATTTTTTACTGCGCATGCGTGAACGCTATTAAAATTTCATTTGTATATTATGTTAGTTAAATGTATAGAGCAACTTTTGTGAAAGTCTCAAAAACATAGCTTAAAAATTCTGAAAATTATCGTTGATAGAATGAGATCAAAATCCTTTATTCCCTAAATGAAGCAAAAAGATGAGGGGCTGTTTCCATATTCCATTGTTTAGTGCCTACACAATATTGCACGTACAACTATATTTAGGTAAAACCCCTGATTTTTTTGCTTCCTTTAGGAATAACGGATTTTGAGTTGATTCTATAGGCTCCCATTTTCAGAATTTTCAAGCTATGTTTTTGAAACTTTTACAGAAGTTGCTCTATACATTTAGCTAACACAATATGCAAATGACATTTTGATATCGTTGACGCATGCGCAATGAAAAATTATTTACTAAACATACTCATTTTTCATACAATTTTTATTATTTTTAAATTCTGATGACAGGGTATTGTGTACAATGATGTTTGTCATATTTTCAGAAAAGAACATTATTTTATAATAAGAACTCTGGAAATTATAAGCAAAAAACTTGGAAAAATTTAGGACTGTTTTTATAAAAACCTTAATTACTCTACGAGTATACATGCTATCCTTGTAAAAATTAACACAGTACATTACAATAAGCCAATTAATCATAATGTGCAGTTTGAACGCTTTTGCTACATTAGTTTTGACAGGGTTATCCAAAAGATCTTCGTTCTTTTTCAACTTGTTGACGGTCTCCTGTTCGAATTCGGGGAAAACTCTTCAGGAAAATATGTGACGCGTACTATTTTGTTTACACACCTGGAGTTTCAGCACATTCCGATTCATATTTCTTTCATTACTTAAAAATAATTACTTAATTACCAATTATGCTTAAATTTTGGACACCAGTGTTGTTTAATATAACAAGTTCCATACACTATACACTTAACTTCATACGGTCAATTACTTTCCTTTGTTAAATAAAATAAAATAAAATTTCTCAAAATAACTCGAAGGTATATAACACATGTCTTTAATTTTTATGAAACTTAAAAGCTGAGCTACACGAATAAATAGATCTGTGAAAAATATGTTAAATCTAATTACATGATGTAACTACACAAAAATACTTAAGCAAATAAGGGAAATTATAATCGCATGATCTAAGAAAGAACAAAGAACTAAATAAATACGATGCACCTAAAATTATTTAAAAAATATAAATTTTGAATAGATATGCATTCTATATTTTTAAAAAGATTGCTCGATTCAATTTTTTCTGTTTCCTTTTTTTATGTACTTTAACTTCGTACATTCAAAAGTTTTTTAAAATGTGAAACAAATATTATTTGAAACTCTTTTTTTTTTATTCTAAAAGCAGATAAAAATCATTAAAAACCAAGTTTCAGTTTATCATTTTAAAAATGCTCTATATTTGCATCCCAATTAGTAAAATCTTGATTTATGCAGATATTGTCTCTAATAATTTTTATACAATCTATTGCTCATGATATATTTTATATAGCTTAATGGACTACCGATAGCATAAAGAGTATGCCGCTCAGGTCTTTGTAGGTTCAAACCGTCCGTGTCATTAAAGGTTAATATCTTAGCTAATTACCGGGAATTTTAAATCATTTTCAGCAGTCTTATACTTCCGCGACTATAAATACTTCAAATGACACTAAACTGAATTGTTGGGCGGCCGCAAAGTGAAATTTGCGTGTAACGGAAAAATTCCCCCAAAACTGTGTGACCTAGGATAATCGCTATAGTTTTCCAGCAATATGTAAATGAACTTCTACTACCGTGATTTTATCACAATTCTTGTTTCAGCAGACTCGAAAACAGTCCCTTCACTAGCAGCAGATATAGGTAAAAAGTGGTTTTAACCCCTTATCTAACCGCATTATGAATTCATGAAAATTTTACGTTCTAAAGCAATTTACGCAAATTGTTTAAACTAAATTAAAAGTAAACTTTGAATAAATGAAAGTAATTAAAAGTAAACTAAAATAAATAAAATTATAAACTAAAATAAATAAAAGTAATTAAAAGTAAACTAAATTTAAACTAAATTTCACAATCATTTAATAATTTTTTGAAAGATTCAGAAGGATTAATTAAATTTGAATTTATAGGAATTTCGTGCAATCTTTATAACCCCACAAAAATCTTTTATTTTAAATTGTTTTCTTAGTATTTTGTAGAATTATAAAATCCACAAATATGATGTTTTTACAATATAAAAATAGAAATATTTCTGATTTGAAAATATACCATCCCCCTCCCTCAACGGCATGAAAGCTGAAAAGATACAAAAGAAATCATCCTTTTAAAAATATTTCTGTTTTGTGTAGCTAATAATGCTTTTGGAACTAAATAAAGTAATGTATCTGTAACTCATTCTAAATAGTATTACAACTAATTGACGTATTAAAAAATATATAAGTTATTTTTATGGTGCTTATAAGTGGCGTCGGTAGATAAAGAGTTAACCCTGACTTATCTCAGGGTAAACGTAGAAATTTATAGAGAGGAAGGGGCATGTTTTTGCATTACCCTTTAATATCTCTGAAAATTTAGTAACATATATATATACATACAATTGAGTTACGCATTACGTTAGTATTCACATGATATCCCGTACGATCTGGGTGCAATTTCTTTACATTTTCCCGCTCAGTTGCAACTAACACTGTGCTCTTTTTACTATCAGAATTCATAACAGGCAATGTGACGGCAGAGTACCTCAATGCAGGAGTTTGTGGTGATCATTTGGTGTGATGTCGAATTCGAACAAAGTGCGAATATGTATTTTCATATAGAGACGGAGGAAATTTGCAACAGTCACATTGTTGAACATAAAAGGAAGACAGAATACACTAAGTATGGCGATTTATGGCTCATTTCCTAGATCAAAACAGTCGTCAATGGTACCATTTTGACATCGCAAAACACATCGAAACCTACGTGATGACGCGACGGTTGAAATTAGGAAGATACCAAAACAGGATTTCCATCATTGTGTCCAACAATAGCATGAGCAGTAGATCATATGTGAGTGTTCCGATAAAGCATCCTTTAAGGTATCCGGCACCTACGGATATTTTGATTTTTTGAAATTTTTAAAATTTTGTCTTGTTATACATTTTTTATAATGACATTCACTTTAAAAACTTTGAAAAAAAAGTAAAAATTTTAGCAATTACCCAGAAAATTTTTTTAAAGAGAAAAATAGTCAAAATAATGTCAAAAATGGACATTTCTGCTGAATGTGATAATTCAAAAATAAAACAGTGTATTAATATTTTGTAAATTGCATAATAAGCAAAACAACTTTCCCTAGAACTTAAACTATACACATTATAATTGTATCTCTATTTCAGATGACATGGCAGTTAAAATACTAATGTAAAGAAAAATTCGCAAAATTTGTCTCAAGTTTGAAATTTATACCAGTGTAAATATAAAATTATTTAATATATTATCATGAGTGTAGTCTATTCCATCAAAAGACATTTGTAAAAAAAGTACAGAAAACTTCGTGGCATTTCATGCGTAATTTTTTGTTTTAGGATGTTTTGCGAATAGTAAAAAATCTGAAAAACTTCATTTTGATAAAAAGATAAAAATAACTTTAAAACACAATTCAAAAGAGGTAATAGATGTAATTTTAAACGGTTGTAACTCGGGTTCTGTTTTAGATACTAACAAAATTTAAGAAGCTTTCGATAGATAAAAGATTCAATTTTAATATTATTATAAGATATTTGGTTAGCTTAAATTTGATTATGTAAATATGTATCTATATTGTAGTAATAAAGAGTTACAACGAAATCATGAGAAATATTTGACTGCTAATCATACTAATTCAATAAGTGACATTGCAGAAACCATGTATTATAGTACAATCCGAAATATAATACATCTGACTGATTTTGTTCACATGTGAATGGTATTAATTTCAAGAACTTTTTGCAGGGTAGTTTAATTTTACACATAACCTGGTAAGTATGTTCAGGTCCATATTCTACAGGCATTGATGAAGTTATCATTAACAACAAACAAGGTGGCTAGCGAGGTGGTGTAAGCAATAGTTACAAGGTGGCTAGCGAAGATCGGAGCTACAAATGCGCAGGACACCAGTAATTTATTCTATTTAATTTTGCCACTTTTTCTCGTAGATAATTCTGCTATAGATAAGATGAAGAAAATTATTTTAAATTACTGATGTCCAGAGCATTTCTAGCTTTGATTTACGCTGGACACTTGGCAACGCTAGTTATAATGGATGAAGTTTAACCCTTTAAAAATTACTTAATATTTTGAAACATCATCAAAAAGTATCGACGTATTTGCTACAAAAATTGAATTAATATAAGGTTTTTATTTAAGATATGCGATTATGTTTTACAAGACAATATATATATATATATATATATATATATATATATATATATACATATAATATTTTTCTTTGAAATATGTTTTCCATTGCAATTAATCTTTTGATAATTCATTTATTGTCTTATTATTTTTCTAATATTTTTCTTTGAATTATGTTTTCAATTACGATTAATCGGGCAATATAGAAATCATTTCTAGGTGTATCCTGATTTCTATTCAGAAATTAATCACAATTATTGTGTCTATTTAGCATTGCCCTTGATAACGAGCTAAATACCACATTTCCAATATTATTCAAGTTTTTGCCAACTACTATGTTTAATATAGTTTGTTATTAGCGAGTTATTCCATATTTTGATGTTGATTTGTAGTATTATCCAATGGTTCTATATATATATACATACAGTGAAACCTCCAAATAAAGGACACTCCGAATAAGAGACACCTCTATTTAAGGGACAAAATTTCCGGTCCCATAGGTGTCCCTTATTCGGAGGTTTCACTGCATATATATATATATATATTATATATATATATATATATGTGTGTGTGTGTGTATATATATATATATGTAATAAATATAATTCGACGAAATATTCTATGTTGCATAAACTCTAGGAATCCGCAGCAGCGCGAGTAGAGTAGTCGCTCCGACAGTTGGCGAGCAGTGGAAGAATTTCATTGGGGTATTTCCCCATTATAAAAACAAACACCATCAGTCTTCAAGTTCTTTATTTATGAACTCGTAAAATAGGTAAGCTCTTCCCCGCAATCACCTTAGCACACATCGACACTACAACTTTCGTTATCCAGTCCACATCATCAGATATTTTAATTCAGCGGGGAAATGAAACGGGCGTCTTGATAGTTTAAAAGGAAATTGCATTCTAACGCTCCTCAAAAACCAAATGAAAAAAAAAAACAAAAAAAAAAAAAAAAAAACATTTTCACGACAAAACTAGCTCCCTCCTACTCCGCGTCAATCATTTTAAAAATCCAGTTAGGATTAACTCGAGTCTCAACGAAAAAAAATGATCAGTTCTGATTGTCTTAGCAGGCGTGTCCTCGGCAGGATCTATATTTTTCCTCGCAAATAACAAGCCCTTTAACAATGCGCATTAACACCTGTCACGCGATATTAAATAAAAAATAAAATTAAAATCCCGGAAATATTCCAGAAAATAAAAAGGTTATGAAATACCTCCCGCCTTTTTGAGAAGCAAGCAATAATTTATTAATAAATAAAATAAGAAAAAGAATTTTAGCTGTTACAAGTTAATACATTACGGAACTAAGATTGAAATATGTTCCACAAATTTAGAATTGAAGCTAAGAGGGAACAAAATGGCGCAATTTTTTTTTTATTACATATATATATATATATATATAACAAATTTACTTTAATAGAAAAGCTATCATGCGATAATTATGCGTCTTAATGTTTCTTTTACATCACACAAACAAATTCGAATAAAAGCTTTATTTTTCACATCTTTATAATTTTTTTACAGATAATATTTGAAAAAATATATGTGCACAAATTTTGATTATCAATAACTTTTTAAAGTTTTTAATATTTCGTAATATGCAATACCAAAATTCAATATCACAATCAGCGCCAAAAAATATACCCGACAACTTACATTCACATAGGCCAGTAATTTTCTTCTGGTTGCAGTAGTTTTTATCAGCAGTTAAATCTCCAATCCGGAAAGTCCACTTGCACGAGAAATAACGAACGACTCTTAAGCCTCTGATAATGTTGGAAGAGAAAATAAAGGGGTTAATATTCTTAACAAAAAATATCAATATAAACGAATGAAATATTGAATAATAAATAAATAGATGAAATTTTCCCGTGTGTAGAATATATGCTATCTGGCCAAAATAAAGAGTAACTTGCGATTTTAGATGTATTCTTAAATATCTATAAAAATATATAATGAATTAATCTGAAACTCCAGGCGTGTAAAAAGAAGTATACGTCATAAATTTTCGGGAAGATTTTTTTCACAAAACTCAATAAGAAACCGTCAACAAATCAAACAAGTTGGAAATTGCAAGTGAAGCGTAGCAAATGAGGTGCGTTCGTACTATAACGAAGTTTTAAAATATTCAGATTTTGCTGGTATAGTAGAGCGTACTTTGAATACAGTATAGTGATCGAAATCTTTGTGTTACAGTAAATATGCAGGGAATAATTTTTATTTATACTTCATTAACGTATATCTTATTCATAAAATGTGAAGTAGTTTAATATAATTAAAACACGCCCCAAACAATGTTTCCCCGTATAACATTATTTAGTGGAATACATGTGTGTGGCCCTGTAATTTAATAATAAATATTCTTTGCATCACAGATTGTACAGAATGTATTTTTAGTACATACTTCATAGATTCATGTCAATTCTATTATTTTCAAATGAGTGTAACACTATTAAAATGCATTTGAAACTTTTTTTTCCCATTGATCGTAATGTAACGGAATACTTTTGATTGTCCCTGTAATTGATCCATGCATCAGAATTTCACAACATTTGAAATGACTCGACAAAATTATGTAATAATTATACGTTTTAAATTTCAAACGATTAAAATGCATTTGAAACTATTTTTTCCATCGATTGTAATGTAACGGAATACTTTTGATTGTCCCTGTAATTGATCTATGCATTCGATTTTTAGAACATTTGAAATGACTCGACAAAATTTTGTAATAAATATACGTTTTAAATTTCAAACGATTAAAATGCATTTGAAACTTTTTCCCCATTGACTGTAATGTAACGGAATACTTTTGTTGTCCCTGAAATTAATCTATCCATCCGATTTTCATAAAATTTGAAATGAATTGGCCAATTTATGTAATAAATATATATTTTAAATTTCAAGCGATTCGGTTGGGTAGTTTTTGCGTTGTTATATGCGGACAGACAGACGGACAGACGGACGGACTGAGCGACAACAATAGGTGCTACGTGTTTGCATAATTACGAACGCACCTAAAAAGAACGAAATCTTTAACCCTGTAGCATAACCTTGTCAAACTAACGTAGCAAAAGCATTCAAACTGTATATTATGATTAACCGTGTTCGGTTTTCTTAGAATAATATATATACTCAAAGAAAAATTTAAGTTTTCTTAATAACAGTCCACACTTTTATCAAGTTTTTGGCTTATAATTTGCAGAGAAATTATTATAATAAAGTATTCTTTTCAAAAAATATGACAAACAACGTTGTACACTATACACTGGAATCAATACAATCATAAATAAAAATTTCCCGTAAATGAGCTGGTTTACTAAATAATGCTTCACTGCGCATGCCCCAAATGCGATCAAAGTAAAATGTACATAATGTGCTCGTTAAATGTACGAAGCAACATTTGTGAAAGTCCCAAAAATATAGCTTGAAAATTCTGAAAATTATTGATAGAATAAGCTGAAAATCCGTTGTCCCCCTCGAAATTAAAAAAAAGGATGAGGGACGGTATCCATATATCCTTTGGTTAATAGTGCCAATATAACATACACAATACTGTACGTAGTACTGTATTTGGTTAATGCCCCTCATCTTTTCTATTCCTTTTGGGAATAAGGAATATTGAGCTTATTCTATCAACGATAAATTTCAGACTTTTCAAACAATGTTTTTGAGAATTTCACAAAAGTTGCTTTATACATTTACCTAACACATTATAAAAATTATATTTTGATTACATTCAGGTATGCGCAGTAAATCATTATTTAATAATCCTGCTCATTTTTCTTATATTTTTACTATTTCTTAATTCCGAATGCAGTGTATTGTGTACAATATTGTGTATAACATTTTCTGAAAAGAACTTTTTTTTATCTTAAGAACTCTACAAATATACATATGTTATCGTCATAAAATTTTTCAACATAGTTTATTATAATAAGCTACTTAATCAAAAACTACAATTTGAAAGTTTTTGATACATTCTTTTTTACAGGGTAATCCAAAAGATTTTTTTTTAATTTGTTGACGGTTCCCTATGGATTTCGAGGAAAACTCTTTGAGGAAATATATGATCTATACAATTCTGTTTACACACCTGGAGTTTCAGGATAATTTCTCAAGCAATTTTCTAGATATTTAACAAAGCACCTAAAATCGCAAGTAGCCGGTCATCACTGGCAATATGGTGTATATATTTTTTTATTATTACGTCATATTATTTTGCAAGATATTTATTTTTATAAAATTTGCCTTTTCCTTATTAAAACAACATTTAAAAGCCCATTTTAAATCTAGAAATATTCATTACAAAAAAAAAAAAAAAAAAAGACAGAAAGAGAGAATCGTTTTTATTTTGGCATATTTCTAGTCGCTGTTGAATAAGTATCTTCCTTGAAAAATCATACGCTGCTATATAACCTGAAAATGAAATTTTTTATTAAGTTCAACTACAAATACTTCAAGAAAATTCTGAAATATTTCTTCCAAAGTCTTTTTATAGCTTCGTGATACATAAAATTGTTAAAGACCGTTTAAAAATCCTTCGTTCATCCTCGGGCATTTTTTTGAGCATTTGATCCTACCGAAGCCGACCGAAAAAATGATTTTATAGCAAGAAATATCTCATCATATTTTTAAAGTTAAATTTTACTTGCACGACACCCCTCGGCTTTAGAGTCTAACTTATGAGTGTACTTCCATTTTTGGCCATGTTGTTTTAGGATTCCGATTATTGAGATAAAACACCTTTTCCAGTTATTGTTTTCATTTTCTATTTTTAACTCTTCACTGTACCATTTTTTCTATTTTTATGAAAAAAAATATTTGAAATCTATATATTGCTCTAATAATGGGAAAGTAGAAAAAAATAAATTTCAAATTTTCAGCTAAAATTTGATATTTTATGATTTGTGTCATATGTTCCCAAGTAGAATTTTAAAATATTATTTTGGTAAATATCGCCCAACAGGTGGAGTGGCTGTGTTTCATTTTTCGCAAGTTCCACAAAAGGTCTATCTCAAATATACTGCACAGATTTTCATGAAACTACGCATTCTGTTAGTCCATGATAAATATCAGTGCTAGCCATGTTTTGATGTAAATCGTCTAGCAGGTGGCGTTTCTATGACATATTTTTAATCGTTTTAACAAAATATGTATCTGAAGTACTTATGCACAAATTTTCATCGAACTTCAGATTTTGTTAGACGTTGACAAAGATGTTACTGATTAGGTCTTGATGTTCAACGACCAATGGGTGATGCTGTAATGCGGATTTGTTACGATTTTTGCCACAGCTCTGTCGGATTTTTATCAAACTTCAGATTCAATTAGACGTTGACATAAGTTTTTTCTTATTAGGTTTCAGTGTAATATCCTGCAACTAACTGAGTTTAAAATAATTAATTTTATCAGGATTTTTTTTACGTTAATATTTTTAAGGTTTCAATAAAAATAATAAATTTAAATCTTACTTTAACAGCTTGATTAAAATTTCTTTTCTTTCCGAAGAAGAAATTCCAGTTTTTTTTTTTGTCTAGTGTAGCCATGTACTTTGAACTGTTCTGTTATTTCATTGTTTCAATTGTTCCTGATCAGGGAGTGACATCATATTGGCCAAATTCACGACAAGTAATAAAAATTACAATGTATTTAGGTATGTACCAAGCACAGAGTCAAATTGTAAAAAAAAAAAAGTACTTGAACACTCTCTGACTGCCGCACAGTGTAAGATTTTGCGAATCTAGCGGGTCAAAATTCAATTTATGAAAATCATCAATATTAAAGTAATAAATTTGATCTTACTAGAGATAAAATGGTTATGTATTATGAAAAAATATATAGTTACATATTTTATTGTACAATTTACGTTTGATTGTTTTCCATTATCATAATCATAATTTAAAAAAAAAATTGCCATTTTCATACATTGACATTTACGCAGTGTCAATGCATATTTAAAAAAAATATATAGTATATATTTGTTTTTTACAGTAAGAGTTTTCTTGTATTAAAAAAGATATAATTAATTAATTATATACTGCTATAAATACCAGTGTTATCAAAAAGTGAATCACTGTCATTTATTGTCTTTTGCTATTTTTTTATTATTTGTAAGAAAGTATGAATGTTAAAATTTCAGGGTGAATTTCAGCCACTCTATAGTTTTACTGAGATTTTAATATCATGATTTATAATGTTTAAAATCAGATATATTTATCTTATAGACACATGTAATGCAAAACTTTTTGAAATCTGTACCTGAAAAAAAATTACTTATTTTCAAGAGTTGCAAATAGTTGCAGCTGAAGTTGATTTTTTTTATATCTATATGCATATAAAATTACAAAAATATAAGAAGAAATTATTACAATGGACAGGCGCACATGGACAAAACATTTTGGAGATTTTAAAAATTTATCATATGCTATTAAATTTTCTAATAATTTTTATACTGACTTAAAAAAAATTATTAAATAAATATTGTAGCTGTAAAAGACAAAGTATATAAATTGTTGTATAGATTTCATGTTATCATAAAAAAGTTTACAAAATAAGTGTATTTTCAGTCAAAAATATCGATGGCAATTACAACTACATCGATCGCCATTATTAAAAGGTTAAAAGAAAACTTGGTTTTTGAGCAAATTTTTGACAGTGTTGTTGTAGAGTTAGGCTGCTATCACGTTGTCTTTTTTTTTCCTCCAATGTGTTAGGTCTTATTTGAAATGTTTAAAAGTTAAAATACTGCAAGTCGATTTTTGGACATTTTCCCGCTAGATTTGCAAAATCGGGCACTGTGCGCCGAGTAAAAGGACGAAATTGCTTTGTTGTTTTCTCTTTATTTATTATTATGATTATTATTATTTTAATAATAAAAAAATATTTTTTTCAATTTCAACAGAATATTTTTTTTATTATGCATAGAGATACGCCTTGAGAGTTTTAATTATTAAAAATAATTTAATGCATTTAATCCTTTAAAATTTTTTAAACTGTGTGTTTATGATAATTAAAAAAAAATGTTTCTATTGCAGTAAACCTGCAGCTTAGTGAACGGCTATATCCGTTCGCGATAATTGGGAAGTTGGTACATAAAAGTAAATCTTATAGAAGTCGTGGTCATAATGTCCATAGCGAAAAAAAAAGTTAATTTAATTTAATGAATGCAAATTTTGTTAAAAAATTATACTTGTAAAACATTTTCGGCATTTTTATATGCTTTGTCAGTATAAAAGATACAACAACGAAAATTTATAAAGAAAATCATGCGATTTTTACATTTTTAAAATTTCTTGAATTTGTATAATTTTTCATTTATAGTCGATTGAATAGGATTTTACTCGAGATATAACGTTTGGAATAGCATTTTCAAAGTTCTTGTATATTTTTTGTCAAAGTAAAACATACACCTCCAAAACTTTTTTTTAAAGAAGGGAAAAAACATGCGCATATTTATTATTATTATTATTATTTATAGATCGTATAAAAATTTTCACTTATTATTTATTGAATATAATTTCTCTCAATGAATTAAATTTTGAAATAACATTAATAAATTTCTTGTGTATACTTTGTCAAGGTCAAATTTCCATCAACAAAACTTCAGAAAACATTGGGTACAGAATTGAGAACAACGAAATTTTAGAGATAAAAAAAAAAAAGTTTGGAATAGCATTTTCAAAGGTCTTGTATATTTTTCGTCAAAGTAAAAGATACACCATCAAAGTTTAAAGAAAAATAGAAAAGGAAAAAATGATGAACATTTTTAAAATTTTAAAATTTTTTATGTATGGGTTTTGTTGAATTTTTCAATTATAATTTATTGAATACAATTTCTCTCAAATAATTAAATTTTGAAATAACATTAATAAATTTCTTGTGTGTAGTTTTTCAACGTAATCTTTACATCAACAAAACTTTAAAAAAATGCACAATTTCTTCATTTAAAAATTTTTAATTTATTGAATTTATCGAATTTCTCATTTATGATTTATTGAATATAATTTTGTTCAAGAAATTATATTTTGGAATTGTATTTTTGAATTTCTTGTGTATGTTTTGTCAAAGTAAAATATACATTTCAAAAACTTTATATTGCGCAATTTTTACATTTTTAAAATTCTTATTTGTAGATTTTTTAAAATAATTCACTCATAATATATTGAATATAGCTGCTCAAAAAATTGCATTTGAAATAATATTTTAAAATTTCTTGGGCATATTTTGTCAAGATAAAAGGTACATTTCCAAATCATTCGAAAACAATGGCGTATTTTTTACATTTTTTAATTTCTTACTTGTAAAATTTTTAGAATTTTCCACTTGTAATTTATTTAAAATTGTTTTCCCCAAGAATTTACATAATAATTTAAAAATATTATTCTCAAATTTCTTGTTTACATTTTTTCAAAGTAAGAGATACATCTCCAAAATCTACAAAATTTGCACAGTTTTTACATTTTTAAAATTTTTAATTTGTTGAATGTATAGACTTTTCCATTTTATAATTTATTGAATAAAATTTTACTCAAGAAGTTGCATTTTTTAATGGTATTAATGCATTTATCGTGTATAGTTTGCCGTGGTTAAATACATATACACAACTTTAGGAAATAATTGCGCAATTTTTACATTTCTAAAATTTTTATTTATAGATTTTGTAGACCATCTCACTTGTAATTTATTGATGCATTTTGCTCAAGAAATTACATTTTGAAATAACATTTACATGTTCTTTGTTTACATTTTGTCAACGTAAAATATACATCTCCGAAACTTTAGAAAGATTTGCGCAGTTTTTACATTTATATATTTTTTAATTTTTTTAATAGGTAAACTTTGTTATTTATAATTTATTGAATAGAATTTTACTCAAGAAATGACACTTTGAATTCAAATTTTTTGTACATATTTTCTCGCTGTAAATAATACATCTTCAAAATTTTAGAGATATACTAAGCAATTTTTACATTTGTAAAATTCCTACCTATAGATTTTGTAGAATATTTCACTTATAATTTATTGAATGTACAGGGTGGTTATAATTATATTTCCACTTTCAAACGGGACAGTAAAAACTATAAAAGTCGAATGCGACATATGTGTAATAAAATCCATTCGTATTCTTAAAATTTCAAACCTCAAATTAGAGGTCACAAAATTTGAGATCGCAAATCAATATGGTAGACGATGGATTGAACATGCTTTGTAATACGTTTCTGAGACAATTAAACACATTTTAAATCGACGTCTTAATGTCTTAATTTCGTTTAACGATATTGTATACAGCGACAATTCCGTCTTTGTGGTGAGTATTTGATCTTTTGTTTTTCCCTGGAAATAATTTCCCATGACACCCCCCCCCCTATAAACTATTACCAAGTTTGATAACACTTGGGCCAACAGTTTTTTCTTTTTTTAATCACCATTTCAAAGTGAAACTTTAGTTATAACTATCCTGTAGTTTTCCTTAAGAAATTACATTTCGATACAGAATTTTCAAATTTCTTGTGTATATTTTGGAAACTTAAGAGATTCATCTTTAAAACTTTAATAGAGATAAAAAAAAAAAAAAAACCATGAAACTTAATGGACATTTTAAATTCAAGTAGGATTAACTTTGTACTTTAAAATTTGTAAAGCTGCGTATAGTAAATAAAATAAAGTGAAACACATTGCAAAAATTTATTTCAGTTCATTTAACCACTGCATTAACTTCTTTCAAATCATATACTGTAATAAAAAATCGAAATGAAAGATTTTATTAACTCGAAGAAAACACATTCAAGAAAATTTTCTAAAATATTTCTCCAGGAGCATTTTTATGGTTTCATAATACATAAAGTTGTTTATGACCGTTTAAAATTCCTTCACACATCCCAAGACATTTTTTGAGCGTTTGATCCTGTCGAAGTCAACTGAAAAAATGATTTCATAGCAAGAAATCTCTCTTCATACTTTTTAAGGTTAGGTTTTATGTGCACGATATCCTTCTTCTGTAGAATCTAAGTTCTCAGAGTGCACTGCCATTTTTGGTCATGTTGTTTTAGGATTCCAATTACTGAGCTAAAAATGAATTTTGAGATATTGTTTTCATTTAATATTTTTAAACTTTTCAAAAAGTATCTGAATATTGCGTCATATAAATATAAATATAATAGAAATCACAGTCATAATTTTCAAATTGAAAAAAAAAAAAAAAACTGCAAAATTTATTTCAGTTTATTTAACCGCTGTATTAACATCTTTAAAATCATACGCTGCAACAAAACTTACAAATGAAAGATTTTATTAATCTGAAGGAAACATATTCAAGAAAAGTTCTAAAATATCCGCTCAGATGCATTTTTATGGTTCTATGATACAAAAAGTTGTTTATGACAGTTTAAAATTCCTTCACACATCCCAAGATATTTTTTAGTACTTGATCTTGCGAAGTCAACCGAAAAAATTATTTTACAGCAGGAAATCTCTCTTCATATTTTTCAAGTTTAGGTTTTATGTGCACGATATCCATTTTCCTTAGAATCTAAGTTATCAGAGTGCACTGCCATTTTTCGTCATGTTGTTTTAGGATTCAGATTACTGAGCTAAGTACGAATTTTGAGAAATTGTTTTCATTTAATATTTTTGAATAGTTAAGAACGTATCTGAATATTGCGGAACATAAATATAAATCTTATAGAAGTCACAGTCATAATTTTCATATTAAAGAAAAGAAAAGATAAAATTATACCAAAATTTACTACAGTTCATTTAATTTCTGTATTAACTTTTTTCAAATCATATATTGCAACAACACTTCCAGATGAAACTTTCTTCCTTCACGCAACCCAAGACATTGTTTTTGAGCATTTGATCCTGTCGAAGTCAACCGAAAAAATGATTTCATAGCAAGAAATCTTTTTTCATACTTTTTAAGGTTAGGTTTCATGTGGACGATATCTTTCTTCTGTCGAATTTAATTTCTAAGAGTTCACAGCCATTTTTGGTCATGTTGCTTTAGGATTCCCATTACTGAGCTAAAGCATTATTTTGAGATAATGCTTTCATTTAATATTTTTAAATTGTTTTAAAAAGTGCATGGATATTACGACCCATAAATAAAAATATTATAGCAGTCACTCTCATAATTTTCACGTAAAAAAAATAATAATTAAATAAATAAAACAAAGTGAAATACATTGCGAAATTTAATTCAGCTCATTTAACGGCTGAACCGGAAATATTCAAGTAACAAATTACTTAATTTTTGACTCATTATTAAATCCATTTTTGCTTTTCAAATGCTTTAAATTGACAGGTTATTTTATTTAGGAACTGTATAATGTGCCAAATTGGTCAGTTTTTGATAAAGGCATCAGTTTTTTTTTTCAAAGGGGGCATTTCGAACAAAATTTCCCGAAGCGATCGTGATTGAAGAATTGAAGATGTACTCAAATAAAAAATTGCTTATTTTATGACTTTTTTAAAAATTCAATTTTGGCCTCCAACGCATTCAAGTTGGAGGCCAACAGTTTCTCTTATTCAGAAACTATATAATGTGCCATGTTGGTCGATTTTTTTCATAAAGTCTGAATGTATTTCAAAAAAGGTTGCAAAAGTGGGCATTTGAACCACCGAATTTCGCTTAAGATGATTCTGATAAAACCAGCTCTTAAAGAAAAATGAAATTAAAAATTGTTCAAAAGCGGCAAAATAAAAATTTTAAAATGTGTTTATCGCTAATCATATTTCATTTTTTTAAATTCAAACTGAGCACTAAACTTCGAAATCTACCTCCTCCTATAGGCCAAGCCGACAGGGATTTTTATATTTTCTAACTTTGATATGTTAAAAAAAGGGTTAAATGAAACATGCTACAAAATTTATTTATGGTTTTTCTTTAGTTGTACAAACTTCTTTGAAATCATACGTTACAATAAAAATTCAAAAGGAAAGATTTTATCGACTTGAAGATAAAAATATTCCATAAAAATTCTAAAATATTCCTGTCGAAATATATTATTTCAGATCCGCCATACATAAAATTATTAAAGAGCATTTAAAATCCCTTCACTCATCCACAGCCATTTTCTTTTTCTTTATCATTTGATTCTTTTAAAACCTACCGAAAAAAATGGATTCCGCTGCATGAAACATCTTTTTATACTGTAAAAGGTTACGTTTTATATTCACAATAATCCTTCTGCTTTTGAGCTAAATGAAATATTCTGCAATTTTTTTTTTTTTTTTCAGTTCTTGCAGTCACTGTCTGAATAGCTAATTAGTTCAAAATCGTTTGCTAGAGTAACAAGAAAGAAAAAATCATGCGTAAAGCACAGATTATAAAGCACTTTCCAACAAATAATCTAACAAAACTGCTCTGCTTAAAATATTAAAATATTACATCTCATTTCACCACATGGAAATATATAACACATCTCAAAACCGTATTTCAGATGTTCCCATCTACAATCGGAAAACAATCCGAATTTTTTAGCAGGCCTGTACATGATATAGAGATTTTTATTTAAACTAGCAACACGCATTCCAAAATTTAGTTCACTTAAACTAAACATATATTTCTGTTGAAAATTCCCCTTCAGCAATTCCCTCTAATAAGGAAAAAGGCATTTTAATACCTTTGTGCAGCCTTTGTGCTTAATATGAGGTTAAGAATTTAAATGTAGAGATTAATATGCAAAAAAAAACTAATCAAATTTAAAAGCGCATATCGAGATTTAAAGCGCACTCTTCAGCAATTATTACGCAAAAGGCAGTACTGTAACCGATTTATTTTGTGTGTCCCTATAAATGAATAATTAATTGTACATTCATTATATGCAATATCAAAAATGCTTTGTGGATTATTGGAGTTAGATTATGGACAGACGGACAGACAAACCGAATGCATAAGAACTTTTCAATTTCTTTGAAAAGTATTAAAAATTCAATTTTTTTACTAGAAAAAAACATATTACAGGAAATTCCTGCAATATTCCTCTAGAAAAATCTTTAGAGTTCCATGACATATAAAATTGTTTAAAATTGTTTAAAATTTCTTCACTCATCCTTAGGCGCTTTTCGAACATATGATCCTGCTGAAGCTGACCAAAAATAAAAAGATTTCACATAACAATAAAAAAAATCTCTTCATACATTATAAGGTTTGGTTTTATGTGCACGAAATTATGCTGTTGTAGAATCTGAATTACTAGAGTGCAGTTCCATTTTTGGTCATGTTTCTTTAATATTTGGACTGATCAGCAAAATCACAATATTGTGATGTTATTTTCTCTGTAGCACTTATTGTACGATTTGAAAAAGTCTACTTAAATATTTTTATGAATAAATATATCTTATAGAATTTTTAATCATGAACAAAAAAAATAAGTCGAGTCAGAAGATAACTGTTAAAGAAATTACCAAAACCGGCTATTTAAAATTAGCCCTTTTGATTTTATTAAATTCAGTGGATTAAATACGAGTATTTAATTACGTGCCGGAGTGGTTAAAGCCCCACCCAGCTAATCGCCTTCGAGTGTCGGAGGTTGGGGGTTCGAATCCCACTGGAAATGTGTGGCATTTTGAAGCTTAAAAAATGCAAGAAAGATTAATAAGGTTAAATTTTATCATCTTTTCTTACCACAATTAAAAAGATATCATCATTACTCACGTTACTTTTGTCCTTTTTACGATATAGATATCAAACATATTAAATATTTAATTCTCTATAGCTAGAATAAAAAAATCATTACATTTATCTTTATATTTTCTCATAAAAGTTGTGGAATATATT
This sequence comes from Maratus speculifer, assembly GCA_964019185.1. Lineage (NCBI taxonomy): Eukaryota > Metazoa > Arthropoda > Arachnida > Araneae > Salticidae > Maratus > Maratus speculifer. The sequence continues at coordinate 221,999,532 of OZ025301.1, forward strand.
TAATGTTACAAAAGGCAGAGACGAGAAAAGTTGTATTTTGATTACATATGGAAGATATTATAAACGGCATTTTAAATTTTCAGACTCATTAAGAAAAGGTAAAATTAAAGGGAACTCTTTGTAGAATTCATTTCGTACACCGTAAAAAAATAATAATAAAATAAAAAATATTAAAAATAAATAAAAATAAATAAAAATTTGTAACTCTAAAAATGTAAAGCTGCAGAAATTTGTATCTTACTAAAATTTTATCTGTATACTAAACGAAAAAAAACAGATGCAAATCTACAAAGTTAATTTTTGTACAGCTATTAAAATCTGTAGCTTTACAAAAGGATCTACTAAAATTACAGTTATCTTACAAAGTTTTTATCTGCGACTCAGTTCCAGTTAAATAAAAAGGTTTACGCATCCAGGTTTTTTAAAAAAATCTTAGTAACATTACAGATTTTTGTAATTTACAGAACAAACGTCGATCGGTTACATGAATTTTTGTTGTTGCTATTACGTAAAATGTTCTAGGAATCACAATTCCATACAAACATTTTAATACCTTTACCAATTTTTATTTATCATTACAGTATATATATATAAAATAAGAAAATATTGCATTTATTTCTATTTTATGTCTAAAAATTGTGGAATATATTTAATGTTCCAAAAAATAGAAGTGTGAAAATTTGTATTTTGATTACGTACAAAATATTATAAATGGCATTTTAAATTTTTAAATAACAAAAGGTAAAAATTAAAGGAAATTCTTTGCAGAATTCATTTCGTTGAACTATAATGGCTATTGAGCAAATATCTTGCTTGAAAAATGAAATCTTGTCATTAAGCTTCAAAACAAAAATTTTTATTAAGCGGATTCGGTACACATTGTACATTTTTTTAAATATGTAAGCATTTTTGATAAAATAATAAATTTTATCAAACATTTTTGATAAAATAGTAAAGAACTCAATGTAGGAAAATCATTCTATCAAGAAATTGTTCTATTCTTTTGTCAAAATTTCAAAAAAATTTCAAATTTTTTTAAATTAACTCAATTAAAAAAAATTTCATACCGTACAATTTAAAAAATTTTGAGCTATTTTTTAAAAAAATTTTGAGGTGTGCTACATAATTTTAAAGATAGGATTTACCATAAGTTAATTAGTTTTTGAGAAAACATTGTGCAAATAGGTTGTGACGTATTGAATAAATCCATGATGACTTTTGATAAAGCTTTATTTACAGCAACACACAGCACAGCAAAACAGAAGAAAATTAGAATTGGAAAAAATATATAGAAGATTAAAATAAGAGCACACTATGTACTCTTGTCCGCAGCTGTTTCACAGTTGCGCGTGGGTTTTTGGCCTTTTCACAGTTATAACAATCAGACGATGGCCGTGACGGTCTTCACTTTTTACGGGGCAAAAATGCGCCCCGACTGGCGAGCTAGGTCGACTCACTCCAGAGTCAAAACCAAAAATCCTCCCTTGAGCCTCTTGGAAATTGCATATATATAAAGCAGTTTTCTTTGATCATTGCCGATCATTAACAGGGTAAATCAGACAGCTCAAGTAGTGTAGATTTATTATATTCAAACTGTCTAACGTTAAATTCTTGGTCTGAAATACGATTTTTATAACGTCAGTTACAGAGGTTTCAAGTGGAATTTATTGCTTAGATAATTGGAAAGTTGAAGTTTTAGTATACACAAATGTATCGTACTTGTCAGAGGGTATTTACACGTGCTAACATCTGCCTTTATTGACAGTGTGCTAATGAGGATATTCAGAACGTTACAGTCCTCCCCTCTTAGCAAGAATTTTTCTTAAGGGAAAAATTCATATATAAAGGGTTAGTCAACAACAAAAAGATCTTGAGTTAATCTGCATTTGCTGGCAAACAGCCTTAACCCAATTTAAAATTTAACTTTAAATTTTGAGAAAAAAAACCCTTTAAACATAATGAACACAAGTACCCATAAGGAAAGTTCACAATTAAGTACAATATACACATGTTTTACAATTATATTTCAATATAAACAACCAGAACTTTCTTATGGAAAGATTTTAAGCAATTGCAAACATTTCTAACTTTGCTACTTCAAATATAAAAACACAAACACATATTATAGTTGCATAATTTCTTAAACAATACTGTACAAAATAATAGAATATCAATATAAAAATGTTCAATATAAAAAGATTTTTACTCTTTTTTCTCTAGCATTTCTGCTCTACTCAAACCATCCGCATTTTTGTTGTTTTTGCCTGCTCTATGAATTATTTCAAACTCGTAGGGTTGTAAGGCTAAAGCCCATCTCATAAGCCTATTATTAGAACTAGCATTTGATCTCAATCAGCGTAAGGGATTGTGATCTGTAAATACTTTGAACTTCCTACCGTCTAAATAGTAATGCAATTTCTTTATTGCAAAGATTATACTCAGACATTCGCGTTCGGTAGTACTGTACCGTTTTTCCGTTTCTGAGAACTTTTTGCTTAAATAAAGAACTGGATGTTCTTCACCTGTTCTATCATCCTCTTGACTTAATACAACTCCCATGCCTCGGTTTGAAGCGTCCGTTTGAACTAAAACTTCTTTTTTAAAGTTCGGTGCATGCAAAACCGGCGTATCTGTTAAACTCTTTTTTAACCTGCGGAATGCTTCTTCGCATTCAGCTGTCCAAGTGATTTCGCCCTTTTTTGTTTTCCCTTTTAGCGCGTCCGTTAAAGGCGCAGCTATTACCGAATAGTTTTGGGTATACCTGCTATAATATCCGGCTAAACCTAAGAAAGCGCGTATCTGCGTTTTCGTTTTAGGAGTCGGAAAGTTTTTTACACTTTCTACTTTTGCTTCCGCGGGTGATCTTGTACCGGTTCCTACAATATGCCCCAAATACTGGACATGGTTTTGCGCAAACTTGCACTTTGAAAGTTTTATTTTCAAATTTGCCCTTTCAATTCTCTCCAAAACCAAACTTATATGTTGTAAATGGTGTACCCAGGTATTTGAAAATATAGCAACGTCGTCTAAGTATGGAACAGCAAATTCCTCGAATTCTCTCAGTAACTCGGACATGAGTTTACTAAAGAAATAGGGAGCATTTTTTAAACCGAAACTCATTCTTAAACATTTAAAAGTACCAAAGGTTGTACAGAAAGCAGCGTACCGTTGGGCTCTTGGACTTAAAGGGATTTGCCAGTACCCCTTAGCTAGATCTAAGACCGTTATAAATTTAGCAGATGATACTTTCTCAACTCTTTCTTCGATATTCGGAAGAGGAAAATATTCGGTTCTAATGATCCTATTTAAGCGACGATAATCAACGCATGGCCGGGGATCTTTTCCGGGAGTTTCTACCAATATCATCGGAGAAGTGTAGTCTGACTCTCCTACCTCTATAATACCTAACTTTAACATTTTCTGGATTTCATCTTTTAAAATATCAGTCTGTCTTTGAGAAAATCTATACGGTTTTGACCTAATCGGAGTATCACTATCAAGAATGATATCGTGTTCAACTAAGTCTGTAAGACCAGGGTTGTTAGAAAAGCACTTTGAAATTCTATTTAACACCTCATGCAATTGATTTATCTGACTTTTGCTCAATAGATTTTCTAAATCACTGCTACGAATTACTTCCTCAAAATCATATACCATAGGACCATTCTCTAGATACGGAATCTCTAAGTCTTGGTCTTCCAATGATTTAGGATAAATCTCGAAGTCTAGTAGAGTCACATGCTCCGGTCGCGTATAATATGGTTTCAACATATTTACGTGATATATTTGGGTCTTTTCTTTTTTTCCCGGTATTTCAACAACATAGTTCGTTTCCGAAATTTTACTTTTTACTGTCCCAGGACCAATCCATTGAACTGATAATTTATTTGGTCTTGATGTCGCCAAGACTAAAACTAAGTCACCCTCTTTAAATTCTCGTTTGATAGCATTTTTGTCGTACCAATTCTTTCGTTTGACTTGTAAATCTTCCATTCGCGTAACTGCTATCTCACGACATCGCTTTAACCTGTTAATTAAATTGAACACATGTTCCGTAACTAAATCGTTTTCTAAAGGTGGCTCCAGCCATTTTTCCGCAATTAATGTTTCTGGTGTGCGTAAATTTTTTCCGTACACTAATTCTGATGGAGTGTATCCCGTACTCTCATGTGTTACAGTTCTGAGTGCTAACAGTATCGCTGGCAAATGCTTATCCCAGTCCGCTCCGGACTCTAAACATAACGCTCTCATAAGCCGTTTCATAGTTCTATGAAATCGTTCGACAGGATTACTTTGTGGGTGGTGAACAGATCTATGGCTTACCTTTATGCCGAATTTCTCTAGAAATTCTGTAGTTAATGCTGAGGTAAACGATTTTCCCTGATCACACTGTAACTCAGAAGGAAAACCTGTGCGACAAAAAATGTCTAATAATGCCTCAGTTACTTTCACGGAACTTAAATCTGTTAAGGGTATTGCCTCAGGATATTTCGATGCCATACACATCGCTGTTAAAATGTAACGGTTCCCATTTGTGGTCAGAGGTAACGGACCGCAAGCGTCAATGTTTAACTTGGAAAACACCTCTGAATCACTGGTACTAATTTTAAGGGGGCTTTCTTTTTTTCATTTGGCCGCCCTGCTTTCTGACAGAAATCGCAAGAACGTACAAAATCTTCCATCTCCTTATTGCAATTTGGCCAGAAAAAATATCTATTTAACTTATCCTTGGATTTAGTACAACCCAAATGTGCCGACGTCCCTTCGTGACACAACGATTTTACCGCTTCCCTTAACGGCTTTGGAATTACCAGCAATCTCGTCACATTTCCAAATCGATCCTCGCGATTTTTCACTAGCAAATCTTCTTTAATCGAATATACACGATTTGAATTTTCCCCGTTTGGTTTATCCAAACGGCTCCGCAATTCCCTTACTTCCGCGCACTTTCGTTGTGCATCGATAAAACCTTGTTTATCTATCTTCAATAACCCTAACTCTGGCGCTCCGGCCTCTAAAGCGGGAATTTCTATCGGTTCCACTTCTACCGTCGGAACTAAAATCCCTGTTTCATCCTTCGACTCTCGATTCAACCCTTCTGAAACTTCCGTTTCAAGTTTTTCCTGCCGATCCCTTTCGGCAACTTTCTCCATGCGCTTTGCACGCGCTCTCGTTTGTACGGCATTTACCTGACCCACCGAAAAAAACTCATACCCCGTTTTTTCCTTAATCAATTCTGCCGTTTTATTCCCTAGCAAATATCGATTTTGGTTCAAGTGGTTTCCACACACGGCCGCCTTTGTCCGTAATTTACCAAAATCTCCCGATATTTCTACAACTGCTAACGGTAGACAAACTAACTCCAAGCTTAAGGGTTGCTTAATCCATATTTGCTCACCGCAAAAATCATTTGGATTTATGTATTTCCGACAAACTAAATCCAACGTGGCTCCGGAATCTCTTAAGATTTCTATTCTATATCCATTTACAGTTCCCTGAAAAGTATATGTTTCTAACAAATCTTCTCCTTTTTTTTTCCTGGAGGTTGTTTACTGACCCTGAAGGTGGTTTTTTCTGCAATTTTGGGCACGAACTTTTTAGATGGTTTTCCGAATTGCAAATAAAACATTTCAATTTAACTCTCCTTTCGAATGCCCTGTCTCTATTTATATCCGCTTGTGTGTTAGTAACGCCAAAGGAGGGAGTATATCACGGTTTACTTCCTCTAAATTTATCATCAATTTGCATACGATTTTTTTCATGCTTATTATCTCTATTTTTCGGCGTCGACGCTCGAATGCTATCAAAACCATCAAGTAGTTCGGTAATTTCGGCCTCACTTTTAATTAACGGCCACTTATCTAAGAAGTGTTCTCTCATCTCTGGCTTAGCGCGTTTTTTGATTTGGTCTGCGATTAAAAGATCGGTGAGTTGCTCAAACGAATTTATTTCCAAACCTGCAAGCCATTCCTGCAAATAATTTCGCAACTCGAAACCGAAATCCTTCCATGTATCGCTCGGACGTTTGACGTGCTGTAAGAACTTAACTTTAAATGATTCTGCATTTAATTTATAACGTTTTAAAAGAACTGATTTAATGTGATCATAATTCTCCGCTAAATCTTCGGCTTCTCTTGCTATAATCGTTACAATATCAATTGGCATTAGTGGGACACCCAGTTTTCTTTATTAATTTTAGCTCTTTTAACTTGTCGTTCAAACAAAACCAAATACAAACTGATATCTGTTTTTTCGGGGTCGAATTCGGGTATTAGTTTTTTCAAATTTAATTCTGAAGGACGCGAATTAATGTCATTTGAATTTGATCCCGATGCAGGAATTCCTTTCTCTAATTTTAATTTTTCTAATTCAAAATTTAATTCTAACTCTTTCTGTCTCAACTCTCGTTCTTGTTCCATTTTTTTACACTCACGTTCAGCATTTTCTTTTCTTAATAATTCTTCGCGCTCTAAATTTCTTTATCTAGCTATTTCATGTTCCTCTCTCTCAGCCGCTTCCTGACTTTCTCTTAAAATATTATCATATATCTCGGATACAAAATCTTCATCGTAATCATCTGAATTCACAATTAAATTCTTTAATTGAGTCCTAGTTTCGGTGCCCAGTCTAGGTATTTCCAGTTCATCGATTAATTTAATTACATCATCTTTCTTACCTTTGCCTAAGTACGCCATTTTAATAAAATTTTTACCTTATTCTACTTACAATTTTTTAACAGAAATTTACATATAAAAATCAAATGTACACATTTAATGCTGATTCTTTTATCAAAACTTCCAAAAGATATCAAAAAATTTTTTTTTTTTATCTTTCTATATTTTTTTGAATATTTATATCTATAGAAATTTTTCTTTTACATATAGACAAATTTTAACTATTAAAATAACTAAAAACAAATTTTAAATTTTACATACATAAAAATCAGAGGGAAAAAAAACATCTTTTATACACATACATATATTAAAAAAATGCTTCCCTTATGTGTACTTGTACAATTTGAGTTTAACATTTACAACAAAAAAAAATTCTTCTATAAATATTTTTTACTTTTTATATCTATATAAAAATTGTTTACTCAAGAACTTTTTGAAATGGAATGACTTACCCCATTGAAGCTTTTACACCTCTCCAAATATTTAATCCACAAAGAAACCAGAAAATCACAATCTGTAAGCACTCACACAGAATTGCGCGCAATCACCAAACACGGCACTAAAAACAACACTATTTCACTATTTTCTTTCCCGAAAGTAGGCCACGACAAAATCGCTCTTCTTCTTCTTTTTTTTATCAGCAGATAAGGGTCGAGGGTCGGAAAACAATTTCACCTCCGCCTCCGTGGAACGACGTATCCCAGAAAATTCCAGTCGTCCGTTTCTACCAAGGGATCAGGGAGCCTGCGTTTTCGGAAAGATGATCTGCTTATCTTATTCCGCTAAGAAAATCCAATCACTATTTCTTCTGACTAAAACTCCATCCAACTGCTGACACCAATTCAACTTGCTGTGACGTATTGAATAAATCCATGATGACTTTTGGTAAAGCTTTATTTACAGCAACACACAGCACAGCAAAACAGAAGAAAATTAGAATTGGAAAAAATATATAGAAGATTAAAATAAGAGCACACTATGTACTCTTGTCCGCAGCTGTTTCACAGTTGCGCGTGGGTTTTTGGCCTTTTCACAGTTATAACAATCAGGCGATGGCCGTGACGGTCTTCACTTTTTACGGGGCAAAAATGCGCAGCGACTGGCGAGCTAGGTCGACTCACTCCAGAGTCAAAACCAAAAATCCTCCCTTGAGCCTCTTGGAAATTGCATATATATAAAGCAGTTTTCTTTGATCATTGCCGATCATTAACAGGGTAAATCAGACAGCTCAAGTAGTGTAGATTTATTATATTCAAACTGTCTAACGTTAAATTCTTGGTCTGAAATACGATTTTTATAACGTCAGTTACAGAGGTTTCAAGTGGAATTTATTGCTTAGATAATTGGAAAGTTGAAGTTTTATTATACACAAATGTATCGTACTTGTCAGAGGGTATTTACACGTGCTAACATCTGCCTTTATTGACAGTGTGCTAATGAGGATATTCAGAACGTTACAAGGTGTAAAATTACATTAAAAACTGAATTTATATTTCATTTTTATGTGTAAAAAAATACTTTCTACTTTTTTGCAAATCGAATACTTAGTTTTATAATTAGACAGTAAGAAACAACCAAAAAATTCAAGTCATTTGAAAAACATACATAAAAGTTTTATCATTTTGACTATGCTAATTCGTTAGAAAAATACAAACTTAGAAAACTCATGAAGTGAACAGGGTATAGTATTTAACACTAAAAAGGCCATAAATTTTTGTCAAGTTTTATAAAAACATTTCACATCATAATTTTGAATTAAAACAATCCAGCATTATTATTTCATGTTTTACTTCTTTGTGTCTAACTTATCTTATAATGTCATTTCTTGTTTGAACCAAAATATATTCATATGGTAGCGGTCAAAGTGGCCGTTCTAGTTTAAAGGAACAGCGACGTATTTATAACGCTTTTAACTACATTTATAATATTCGGGTCTAATCTGAATGTACTAGGGATGATAAAAATAATTTAAGAAAAAAGTTAGAAAATTGATATTTTCATCATTTTTTGCCAAATAAAGAATACTGAATTTCTTTAAACTGAAGTAAAAATATTTCAAGAAAGTAGAAATATATTTATCCGAAAGTATTTTTATGGTTATTTGATATGTAAAATTTATAAAGACATTTTGAAATTCCTTCACTCATCTGCAGGCATTTTTTGAGCAGTTGATCCTGTAGAAGCCGACCGAAAAAGAGATTTCACAGCAAGAAATCTCCCTTCATACTGTATAAGGCACGATTTCCCTTTATTGTGCTCGACATCCCTCTGTAGTAGAATCGAAGTTATCAGACTGTACTTCCATTTTTGGTCATTTTATTTTAGAATTTTGAGTATTGAGCTATCTCTTTATTGTAATGTCATTTTCCCCGTAACATTTTGTAAAAAATAAGTTTACCTGCATATTTACAGTAAAACCCTGATAATTCGGAATAAATGGAACCAGACCCAATCCGGATTATCCAGAGAATTGGAAAAAAGTGAAATAAAATAAAAAATACTTACAGAAAATCACCTTTATGTTAAACTTGTTGAATATTTAATGATAGTAAAAATGTGTACTTTGTAATAAAAAAAGTTTGTAATTTTCTGCTCTGCCAGTTTTCTATACCTTTTGCTAGCCGTACGGTCACGCATTCACTTGAGCATAAGTAGTTCGTTAGGAGTAGTTTAAATAAGAAAACTTGAGGTATTCTTCCGAAAAGATTTAAGTTTTTTTTATTATTTAGAATACGACGATGAAACAAGCTAATGTTATGGAAATTAGTCAATCGCTTCGCAAATACGAAAAAAAAAAAAAAAAAAAAAAATCGATCCGTATTAACGTGGTCCGAATTAGCGGGGTTCTAATGTATATACAAACCTTGATACAAAGTTTCCGATCAATATTTTCTAGATTATCATATTTGCATTTTGAAGCATACCTTTCGCGTTTCCAGGAGCTAAGGCCGTTTTGCAATATGAAACATAAAAGAAAGCAATGGAAAATAATTTAAATGTAAGGTGTCCTGGGAGTAATAACGCTAAGTTAAGGTTCTGCCAATTTTCAAGGTTTAGCTTCAGATTCCTTTTTAGGTGCATTCGTAATTATGTAAATACGTAGCAACTATGTTTGTCGTACAGTCCGTCCGTCTGTCCGTCCGTCTGTCCGTCTGTCTGTCAGCATATAATAATGCAAAAACTACCCAACCGAATAGTTTAAAATTTAAAATGTATAATATTATATAATTTTGTCAAGTGATTTCAAATTTTATAAAAAATCGGATGCGTAGATCAATTACAGGGACAATCAAAAGTATTCTGTTACATTACGGTCAATGGGGAAAAAGTTTCAAATGCATTTTAATCGTTTGAAATTTGAAATATATAATTATTAACTAATTTTGTCGAGTCATTTCAAATTTTATGGAAATCGGATGCATCGATCAATTACAGGAACAACCAAAATTATTCCGTTACATTACGGTCAATGGGGGAAAAAACTTTCAAATCCAAATGGTGTTACACTTATTCGAACACAATATATTTGTTCTGCATCTATGAATTACTTATCATAATATACATTTTGCACAATCTGAGTGCAAAAAACATTTGTTATTGATTTACAAGGTCACACAAAAGTATTCCATTACCTAATGGTATACCGAGAACATTTTTTGTTGTGCGTTTTAATTGTAACTGACTATTTAACATTTTATGAGATTGATATACGTTGCTGAGGAATACTACAAGTTATTTCCTGTATAAAAGAAAGCATATAGTATAGCTTATGATATACGTTGCTCAGGTGTAATAAAAATTACTTCTTGTATATTTACAAGAACTTACAAAATTTCGACCATTACACTGCATCTGAAATACTATCTATTGTAACAGCAAGATCTGAATATATTTAAAACTTCGTTATCGTACGAACGCATCTCATTTGCTACGCTTCACGTGCAATTTCCAACTTGTTTCAAATGAATGTATCTTTTGAAAGAACAATTAATTGACTATGCATAAAAGTAAGACTATTTTAGAAAATATGTTTTCATAAAATGCAATGGCCTGATTTGTTGATCAATGCTGTTTTGGTGTCATTACCATCTATGCAATAACGCCATGCACACCAAAGTATAAACTAAGGTGGAATAATGTCATGTAAATTATATTTTTAAAGTTAACAAACTCTACAGTACTAGTTAGAGGAAATTTTCACTTACTCACCGATAATTGCGATATCAAAATGCAGTAATAATTATTTCATATTTTGTTTTTCTAAAATTAAAAAAAGTAGCAGCACTTAGGACATAAAAATTTCTGTTTATCACTTTTGGTTTTCAACAATGACCAAAAACTCTCTCTCGCACATTAAATAGAACATAATCCCTCTTCGGCTCTCATTCCAGTGCTGAAAAGAATCAACTGGAGTAATAACACCAGTGGAGAAATAAAATACATGCCATTATTCCAGAGCTCTCCAAATGATTTTAACTCGCATACAATAATGTAATCGAATTCTTTTGAGTGCCCCTGTGAATGAACCATTAACCGTATATATTTCATATATAGTGACAAACGTGTTTTGGTGATAATAAATAGGCTTTATCATTTGCAAGAAAATCCGAGTGTATTTACGGGTGTTAGAGTGTCAACAGACAGACAGACAAACCAAATACATAAGTACATTTCAACTTTGTTGAAAAATAGCAAAAACGACGAGCAAACTCAAAACAACTCAAAAGTATAACTAAAAGTATAACTTTAAGATATGTGACTGTACTGTTCATGAGCGCCTAATGCTCTAAATGCAATTCAAATGCCATAAAATTGATATATGTTATTGGAAATGGCTATGGAATGTTCTGTTTGTATGAAATGCGTAGAATTTACGGTTCATTTACAGAGACACACAAAAAAAATCCATTAAATTAAGGTATATGAGGAAAAATCATTTGCTGTGCATTTCAACGTTAGCTCAATATTTCAAGCACATTGAAATTGATATATATTACTGAAATTTATTACAAGATTCTTACTGCGCATCGTATTGAGCGTAGAATTAATGTTATTTGCAGTAACAAATAAAAGAATTTAACTACAGAAGAAAATGAACAAAAATTAACTATGGAATGCTACAACACTGTAAAAAAGAATCTGTAAAGTTATTAAAGTTTTTCTAGGAAATTCGGATTCCTAGAACTTTTAATGTAACGACAACAACAAAAATTTGCTGTTACCGTAACATAAAAAGTTCTTAGAATTCCAATTTCCTAAAAAAGTTTAGTAACTTTACAGATTCTTTTTTACAGTGTAGTAATAAGTGCGCTTTGCGTTATGGTATACGTTTTTAAATTTAATTATTTTTAAGTATAGTTTTACGGGTATAAATTCTATGGATCATATACAGAGCTGCACAAAAGCTTTGAACAACATACGTTTATTGACAGAAATTGCTGAATGAAAATTTAGAACTGTGTATGATCTTAACTGAATTATCTTTCAGCATACTATGTAATATATATACACATCTATAATCAATATGCAGGACTGCTCAAAAAAATCATATAACTTCCCGATTATTCATGGTTATAGCAGAAATTGGGTTTTCAAATTTCTTATGCAATTTTCAATTTTTTCCCCTGGAATTGCATATATATTGAAAAGCGAAATCTGACTTATCGGGAATGTCATCTTTCTTAATTCCTTCATTTATTTGGACATCATCTTTTACTTCAGTAAAGTTTTTTTTTTTATTTTATAGTTTTCTGAATTTGTTGGAAATAGTTTCATAAGCTCGGCTTTACTTTTTATTTTTTGTTCTTGTTAAATGTTTCGAAAAGTTTCAAATTAAACAAAATCCTGAAAAAATTGTTTAAGTTTATTCCAGTTGCGTTTGATAAATACCATTATTGGAATCTTATTCTGTCATCCAAATTCAAAATTAAAGGTTTTATTGTCACTCACTGGTCAAAAAGTATTACAGTAAAATACTGAAATATTTCTCCGAAAGTATATTTATACATTTACACTTTGTGTAAAACTGTTAAAGTTAGTTGGAAATTCTTTCACTCACCCGCAGCCATTTTTTGATCGTTTTATCCTCTCGAAGTTGACCGAAAAAATAATTTCATATCAATAAATCCCATTTTATACCTTATAAAGTTGAGTTTTATGTTTGCTGTTTTTCCCAAATACAGAATGCAAGCCACCAGAGTACAGTTTCATATTTGGTCATGATATTGGCGGAAACGAACTTTTCTGTAAAGGTTAGTATTTTATTGTTGCTGTCTACGTAAAATTATGATACAATAACGCAGCGCTTGTGCGTTTCTCTTTAATATGTCATTTAAGAGCAAGTCCTGGAGTATTTTAATGTTGTAATGATTCGTTTATACGATTCATAGTTAATTAATTTTGAAAATAATTTAATTAGTTGAATTCTGGTTATTGAGTTCTTACTATAAGATAGATTACATTACTAGCTGTTCAGAGGGGACTCTAAAAATATCGGTTGGCATACCGGCCGCAACATGCTAAAACTTACACTTTTTTTTTTTTTTTTTTTTTTTTTTTTTACATGTACTAATATATATGTGTGTTTTGTGTCAAAGTATATTCATGCTTTATAAAATTGCAAAATTAGCATGTGTATTTCAGAAATTAGAATTAGTTTCTAAAATACACTAATTTAGAGTAAGTGCATTTTAGGAAACATTTCATGCATTTTAACTTAAAAGTTTACTTACAATTTTTACTCCGAAAGAATATTTTTTCCATTTATTCAGTTTATTGATAAACGAATTTGAAAACAAAAGTTTTCAAAATAAATAAATAAAGAAAAAGTAAATTTATCCGCTAATTTCACTCTTTGGTGGTCATTTTTTACCACAGAGAATCGAAATAAATATAAGTTTCTAAAGCAGATGTACTCCTGTATATCCTTCAAATAACATGATATGAATTTTTGGGATTTCTATAGAATATTTTGAAATTAAATTTTTACGGATTAAAATTTAGAAATACATACAAATACTTTTTTTCGTTTCTAGTTTATGACAATGCACGGTCGCGGGAATAAAAATAAACAGTCTCTACTAACAAATTATCGTAGAAGAAAGTTATTCGCACAGAAATACGGAAAATTAATCTAGTTTTAAATGATGCATATAATTTTTTTAGGGGATTTCAACATGAGAAAAACAATGTTCAATTTTCTAATTTTTATTAGCAATATAAGAGCTTGGAACCCTGACCTTTTCAGTTAGTCTAAATACAAATTTTATTGTAATTTGCCCGATTAGTTCAGACAAATTAATTATTTTAAAATAAACATGTTTTAGGGGCTGTATACAAATTGAAGTTCGGTACTCGATCGTTAAATATTGCGCAATGACTAAATCACTTCTATTAATGTATCATGTCTTGCCAATGTGAACATTTAACTTATTTAAAGTGTTTTAGCTATTGCCAGCTCATCTGTTTTAATAAAATTAGTTTTTTTCTAATTATGCTTTCTTACACATCATAGACGACTCCTTAAGCCAGTATATAGGCGGTTTTTAACATATTTGGAAAATTACTTAAAAGAAAAAAATTGAAATTTTAGATTTAGATAAAGTAGATTTTAATAATTGCAAATCGATCCAAAAAATTGTAGGTGCAATTAGAAATTTTTACGAACATTAACTTCATAAATCAGAATTCATCAGAGAAAACAATTAAATTGCAAATGTAATGCATTTATGTTTAGTTTTTTTCATTTCTATAGCCGAAAAGAATTAGCAAATTTTGATTATAATTTCAAGAGATATTAATAAAAATATGGAATTTTAATTTATTATTGGAATTTTAAAATTTTAAAATTTATATTTTATGAACTTATCTTCCAAATTACTCGAAATTTCATATCTAGGCATAGCTTAAACCAGACATTAAAAATAAATTGCCAAAAATAGGTATTACCTCTGAAGAAAAAAGTTTCGGCTGATTTTAAAAAGTAGTAGATGATTTAAAAAAAAAAAAAAGTGTATGTAGAGTCGTGGAAAAAAGAAAGTAAACACCCCCTACAAACTCAGGAACAAATTATCGTAGAAGAAACCTACTGGTACCGAATGATTGGAAATTAAGTCTATTTTTTGAATATGCATAAAAAATTTGCTTCGGGGGCATGTACATATTAAAACGAATTTTAACTTAATTTTTATCCAAAATCAATCCCCAATTTTAGCAAGATATTTCAAATCTTCGGTTCCACCAAATTTCAAGACATTTGAATGATTAGTTTTTGAAATATAGACATTCAAAATTTTGTGCTTCTAATGTTAAATTACACTTTCATATTTTTATTGATATCTTAAAATTATACTCCTAATGTGCTATTTTTTATGCAGCAATCGTAAAATACACACAGTTCAGTACACATATGTTGAATTTGTAATTTTTATAAACTGATGCGTTGACATTACGGAAAAAGCTTATTTATACTATAAATAATCGAAATAAAAAGTTCTAAAAGAGACTTAATGTCTGTTTATCTTTCACAATGTTAAAATTTTTTTTAAAAACTTATAAAAATTTGAAATAGCCCTTAAATTTATCAAGTTCTCGGTTAAATGGATTTGATTGAGTTCCTTTGTCATCATTTTACAGATATTTCCCTTATCTTGCACCTATTTGCCTGTAGGGATTTCTCTATTTAATTTTTTTTCTTTGTTAAAACTTGTAATTCGAAATACATAATTGAAAAAAAATGTGCAATTTTATTGGATATATATATATTTTAAATCAGTTTAATTTCTTAAAACTTAGAATAATTTAAAAAAAAATCTCTTCGAAGTTAGGGAAGATTTTTATCGACAATCATAAATATTAATAGAATTTTCCCCACTGAATCACAAATGACATACTTTGTGCTCCACAACAGCAGCTTTTGTAGTTCAATCACTGGACCCGCTGTCTAGTGGTCTCAGGTTCAAACCCTAGGACGGCTTGGTACACATTGTATACAAGTTTCATAAAGCAGCAATTCCAATTCATTAAAAAAATTCAAACTCTCTGAGATCATTGAAGATTGAGTTACTCTCTAATTTAAAAAACTAAGTTGAATCATTATCATTAAAACTAAATTTAGAGAGTCTGTGTATTTTTAAGAATGTTAATGTACTGAGTCTATTATAAATTTACCTAATACATTTTCAGTTGTTCAATTGAATCTGAGTTTTTCTTATCTCTGTAATTTTACATAAGATTTAAGATAGACGATTATCCGTAGTTTCTTTGTAATTTCACAGAATTTTTTTTAACAGTGTAGATTTACTTTTAAATATCAAAGTAAGAAAGAAAGTGTTTAGATTTATAAACATTTTATTTGTTCAAAATATGATAGGAGTATGAGTTGTACGTGTATCTTTTTTCCGAACTTTGTTTAGGAAAGGATATATTTTAATTTATGATATTGACGAAATAATACCTAATAATTTCGAAAAGTGGGTATTAATCAAAAATAAATAATAATAATAAAATGCGATGAAGGTGACGTACCTCTTTCTTAAAAGATTTTGGGACGATTCGTTTACACAAAAAATTTTATTTTCACAAATGATTTCGCGTTTTGACAAGTATAAGACATGTATACAAGAAGATAAAAAAAGAATAAAAAAATAAAAAAAAAGAATTAAAAGAGGGGAAAAAAATAAAGCATTGTAGAAAATGAAGGCCATCTATAATTAAGTTAAAAATACATTTATATAATTTTTTGAATCAAAAATACCGTTCTTTTTGTCTACTGTTTAAGAAATAAATTCACTCGCCTAAACATATAAAGCGTTTTTCTTCCTTTAATTCCTTCATAAAAAGTTTTCGACCGTATTTTTTAATATAAAAATCATAATAAAAAGAAGATATATTTTCCCGCTTATTTCACGCTTGAGCGATACCTTTGACATCGAGAAAAAAGCTTATTTTTTACCACAAATCATCGAAATAAAAATAATTTTTAAAAGAGACATAATGCCTGTTTATCTTTCCAGATAATTACCTTCAAATATCAAAGTAAGAAAAAAATATTTGGATTAATATACTTTTATTTGTTCAAAATATGATAGGAATTACGAAGTGTATATGTATAATTTCTTCCAATTTTATTTAAGCAAGAAACTCTTTTACTTTATGATATTGATGAAATAATACCTAATAATTTTGAAAAATAGATATTAATCCGAAGCTAAGTAATTGCAGAAATAAATGCGATAAAAATTATGTGAACTTTCTTATAAGATTTTGGGAGGATTTTTTTGTCCAAAAATATTGACTTTCAGAAACGATTTCGCTTTTTCACAAGAATAATACGTATATACAATAAGGCAAAATAATAATAAGAAGAAGAAGAAAGAAAGAAAAAAAGGAAAAACAAAAAGAAGAGAAAAACATAACAAACCATTTTAGAAAATTAAAGGTCGTCTGAGATTAAATTAAAAATACATTTATATGCTTTTTAAAATAAAAAATACCATACTTTTTGTCTACTGTTGACGTTCTAAATTCACTCACCTAAACAGATAAAGCATTTTTCTTCCTTTAATTCGTTCATAAAAAAATTCAAAACTTTTTTATTTATCTATATAAAAATTGTCATAAAAAATAGATACATTCTCCAACTTATTACACGCTTGAGTGATACCGTTGACATCGAAATAAAAGCTTATTTTTACCACAAATCATCGAAATAAAAATAAGTGTTGAAACAGACATGATGCTTAATTATCCTTCTCTATAATTATCTTCAAATTTCAAAGTAAGAAAGAAAGTATTTGGATTTATACACTTTATATTTGTTCAAAATACGGTAGGAATTATGGAGGTGTGTGTGTACCGTTTCTTTCAATTTAATTCAAGAAAAGATCTATTTTACTTAACGATATTGATGAAAAAATACGTAATAATTTCAAAAATTGGGTAGTCAGCAAAAATTAAGTAATCGCAGAAATATAGGCGATAAAAATCGTGTGCAACTTTCTTATACGCTTTTGAGACGATTTTTTTGTACAAAAAATATTAACTTTCGTAAATGATTTTGCATTTTTGACAAGAATAATTCTGATATAGTAGAACGTACAAAAAGAAAAAATAAATAAATAAAAGGAAATGAAAAAAAAACGTTCTATAAAATGAAGGCCATTTATAATTAAGTTTAAAATACATTTATATACTTTTTAAAATACAAAATACCGTACATTCTGTCTACAGTCTAACTGTTACATTCACTCGCCTAAATATATAAAAGATTTTTCTTCCTTTAATTCATTCATAAAAAAAAATTCCAACTTTTCTTTAATCTATATAAAAATTATGATAAAAAATAGATATATTCTCCAATTTATTTCACGCTTGAGCGATTCCGTTGACATCGATAAAAAAGCTATTTTTTATCACAAGTCATTTTAATAAAGATTAGTTTTCAAACATATATAATACTTAGTAATTCTTCTCTATAATTACCTTCAAATGTCAAAGTAAGAAAGAAAGTATTTGGATTTACCTTTTTTTTTTTTTTTTTTTCCAAAATATGATAGGAATTACGAAGTATACGTGTATCGTTTCTTCCAACTTTAATTGAGAAATAATTTATTTTACTTTACGATATTAACGAAATAATGCGTAATAATTTTGAAAAATAGATATATCCATGAAAAACTAAATAATCGCATACATACATGCGATGAAAAAATCGTGCAACTTTCTTAAAAGTTATTGGAACGATTTTTTTTTTTTTTTTTTTTTTTTGGAAAAAATATTAAACTTCACAAATGATTTCTTTTTTTGAGAAGAATAATACATATCTAAAAGAGGGAAAACAAGTTTTAAAATGCACGTGAAGCGTAGCAAATTACATGCGTTCGTACAATAACGAAGTTTTTAAAATATTCAGATTTTGCTGATATAGTAGACAGTACTTCGGATACAGTATTGTGGTCGAAGTTATTGCGTTCCTGTAAATATACAGGAAGTAATTTTTATTACATCTAAGCAACGTATATCATATTTATAAAATGTGAAATATTTTAGTATAATTAAAACACGTTTCAAACAATGTTTCCCCGTACAACATTATGTAGTGGAATTCTTTAGTGTGGCCTTGAAATTTAATAATAAATATTCTTTCCATCACAGATTGTACAGAATGTATATTTTAGTATCTATATACTTCATAGATTCATGTCAATTTTATTATAATCAAATGAGTGTAACAGCATTAAAATGCAGTTAAAACTTTTTTCCCCATTGACAGTAATGTAACGGAATACTTTTGATTGTCCCTGTAATTGATCTATGCATCCGATTTTCTCATTATTTGAAATGACTCAACAAAATTATGTAATAATTATGTGTTTTAAATTTCAAACGATTAAAATGCATCTTAAACTTTTTTTCTCCATTGACCGGAATGTAACGGAATCCTTTTGATTGTCCCTGTAATTGATCTATGAATCTGATTTTCATAAAATTTGAAATGACTCGACAAAATTATGTAATAATTATGTATTTTAAATTTCAAACGATTCGGTTGGGTAGTTTTTGTGTTGTTATATGCGAACAGACAAGCGGACGGACTGAATGGCGACTGAAGGTGCTACGTATTTACATAATTACGGACGCACCAAAAAGGAAAGAAAAGGAAAAAAAAGGAGAGGTAAGGAGAGAAAAAGGGTACAGAAAAACAAAACATTCTAGGAAATTAAAGTTATATATAATTAAGCTTAAATTATATACTATCTTGAATGAAAAATACCGTACTTTTAGTCTTCTATTCAAAATATAAATTTACTCGCTTGAAGATAAATTTTTTTTCTTTTTCTTTAATTCATTTATAATAAAATAACATCCATTTTTAAAAATAAATAAAAAATAATCATATTAAAAAGAAGATACGTTCTCTTACTTATTTCACGCTTGAGCGATAGCGTTGACAACAACAAAAAATCTTATTTTCACCACAAATCCTTGAAATAAAAATAAGTTTTAAAACAGACACAATGCCTCTTTATCCTTCTATATAATTACTTTCAAACATCAAAGTAAGAAAGAATATATTTGGATTTATATATTTTTATTTGTTCAAAATATGATAGGAATTACAAAGATGTACATATATCTTTTCTCCAAACTTTATTTTAAAAAAGGATGCATTTTACTTTATAATATTGATGAAATAATACGTAATAATTTAGAAAATTGCTATTCATCAAAAACTAAATAATCGCATATATAAACGCGATTAAAATGACGTGTAACTTTTCTTATAAGCTTTTGGGACAATTTTTTTTTCAAAAATATTAATTTTCACAAATGTTTTTTGCATTTTGACAAGAATATTGAATACAAGCGAAAATGAAAAAGAAAACAAAAATAAAAATAAAAGTAAGACATTCTATAAAATGAAAGTTATATATGAAATAATAAGAATTTTTCGCTTTAATTTTAAATTAATGAGTCCCAAATTCTTATAATACCAAAATTTTCCCATGTTTTTTAATAATATCTTAACATATTTATTATATTTTCATCAGATATCTTTAATCTACGCATTCTTTGTTTTGTTATTATAAATAAAAAGAAAAAAAACTTAATTTTGTTTTTCTAAAAAAAAAATCGTTTTTTTTTGTTATAAAATAAATAAATAAATAAATAAAGTTAATTTGTTAAAAGCAACACTTTTCCCTAAACTCCATTCATTTATTTTACTCTTTCATTAGTTTCTAATACCTTTTATTCATGTTTTTAAAATATAATTCCATATTCTATCAATCCTCGCGAATTACATGCCAAAGGCTGATTGCGTAACATATCATCCGACCGACTGTGAGAACTGATATTCTTTTTCACCTGTTTTAAATTTCATATTGGTTAAAGATTCGCTTTCTAATAAAATGTTTGGAAACTTTGAAATTGTTGTCAAAATCAGTATTCTTTTGCCTTTTGGTATACAATGATTTGCACTGACTTGGAAGAAGGAATTCTACTCTTTTTCAAGTGTTAAAACATTGTCGTCTGGTGTAGAGAAAGTCTTTAAATAAATGCAGTTGTCATCTTTCAATATCATGTTTCTTTTTTCCTAAAGCGTGGCTTATAACGCTGGTACTAAGTTTAAACCGGACTATCATGGAATTTTTACCTTACGGTGTGCCAAAATGATTCACAAGTTAATTTGTTCATAAGGATATCGTCTCTGATTGATTTAATGGAAAATTTCCCAAGAAATTCATTATTTGTCTTACCCCATTGTGTCATCAATGATTGCGAATTGAAGATTGAACTAATGGATCTCAGTCCGAAATTGTGCATTAATATAAAGTCAAATACGATTAAGATGATATTCTATACGTTATATTCTTATATTTAAAACGTTCCAAACGGTCGGCACGAATACTAGCCGCTCGTGATCTGAGTGCCAACAACGCTGTCGCCTATATTGGTCGCGCGGGATGTGAGGGCCAACGTTTACCGGTCGCTTGTCCCGAAGGGGTTAAGCATAAACCATCACATATGGCTTTGATATAGATAAGTATTTCATAGTAACTAAGTTAAATAAACATTTTTATACATTTTTGAGTCAAAAATATCATAATCTGTTGTTCAAGAGATAAATTCACACACTTAAACATAAAATAGCTTTTTATATCTTCCTTTACTTTGTTCATAAAAAAATTTCAACAGTTTCTTAAATATAAAAATCATAATAAAAAAAAAGATATATTCTCCCACTTATTTCACGCTTGAGCGATAACGTTGACATCGACAAAAAAGCTTATTTTTTACCACAAATCATCGAAATAAAAATAAGTTTTGAAACAGACATAATGCCTGTTTATCCTTCCAGATAATTACCTTCAAATATCTGAGTAAGAAAGAAAATATTTGGATTCATATAATTTTTATTTACTGAAAATATGATAGGAATAAAGAGATATTACGTGTATCTTTTTTTTCAACTTTTTTAAGTCTTTTTTTTTAATTTACGGTATTGATTAAATGATATGTAATAATTTCAAAAAGGGGATATTGATAAGAAACTAAGCAATAACGAAAATTAAAGCTATAAAAATGGCGTGCTGCTTTCTGATAAGTTTATGGCAAGATTCTTTTGCCCAATAATAATAATTTCTTCAAACGATTTCAATTGCAGTTAATGCATTTTTTAAAAATAGCTTTACAAATGTAAAATTACACAAAACTGCATGTTTATTATAATTTTATCTGTACACTGTACAAAAAAAAAAAAAAAAAAAAAAAAAAAAAATGTAAATTTTTAAAACTAGTTTTACGAGTTATACCACACGGTATACAATATATATATATATATGTATATATATATATATATATATATATATATATAATACCATTAAAAGTAGACAAGATTCACCAACGGATTTTATCAATAAAACAATAAACCAAAACGAAGAATTAAATATACCACATATAATATTCATGATGAAACGATTTGCAACTCTTAGTGGAAATCCTATGAAGTGGTAACGGAAAACTACATAGTAGAAATCTCACAGACAATTGAATTTTTTCCTAATGTGGTATCTTATATATAATTAATATATAACATCCGTTGCTAATAGCAATTTTATATATATATATATATATATATATATATATATATATATATATATATATATATATATATATGTATATATGTATATATAAATCTTAATTAACTCTCTATAATTTTTTTCAATGTATTGGCGATTGATAATCTATAGGGTGTTACAGGATTAATGGAACAAACCTTAAGGGGTGATAGAGGGGATCATAAGGATATAGATTTGCACAGCAACTCATGGTGGAAAACACTTTCTTTGCGCGGTAGAGGCGACGCAATACACGGAAAGAAAGGACACGAAGAGGAAAAAAAACATGTTTATTATTCTTAATGCCGGAACAATGCTGGAAAATGTTGAGAAACTTATTGAGCGCATTGTGACAGCTGCTGGGAAAGTTTGGGACATCCCCGGTATTTTCAAGAACATAGATCATCCATGTGTCGGAGATGCGTGTCCATGTATCATGCCCCAGGGTCGTAATACCGAACATCTACTTTGATGACGATCGTTGTCTCTTTTGTGACCTCTTTTCTAGTTTTATGCTGTACTAAGGTTAATAAGCATATTTTCTCCTCTCATTGGTGTCTTGTTTTTCTTGTGTTTTGTGTCGTCACTACCGCATCAAAAAAGTGTTTCCGACCATGTGTTGCTATGTAAATATGAATCCTTTTGGTGTCCCCTACCTTTCCTTAAAGGTTGTCTCAATAATCTCTCTTGCTTAAATATGTTTGTTAATAGCCTACAAAATGTAAAAAAATATTTTTATTCATATATTTTTTATTTACTGAAAATATTACAAGAATAACGAGATAGTCTTGTATCTGTTTGTTCAATTTTGCTTAAGAATGTTGAAATTTAACTGTATGGAGTTAATGAAACAATATTTAATATGTAGTTTGATAAGGGGATATACATCAAAAATTAAAATATAGCAAAAAATAAATGTGATAAAAATGGAGTGCCTTTTTTTGCAAGTTTTCAGTTTTTTCACAAAATCCTCAAATTTTACAAATGATTTTAGTTCGATGTATGTGTGCCTTTTCCTTTAAAGTAGCACGTATACAGGGTGATTTTTAAAAAATGGAGCTGTTAGCCAATGTTCCCATTTGGGAATTTTATCCTGCGGGGTAGTAAAAAAATTTAATTTATATATTTTGTCATAGCCTCCAAGCAAATGCAATTTATCTCATCAAGTTTTTCATATTTTTATAAATCTTTCCAATTGTGAGGCTTCTCTGCTGTCTAGTATAATGGCAATATTTAAGGAAATAGGCTGTTCTTTCCATCTTTGTCAATCGCACTATTTATACGTATGTATAAATTTTATTTTTAAATATGTAGCTTTCTGATACTTTTTTCTCTTATAAGTGTATAGTTATCAGCCAGATTTCACAAAACGCACAGAACATTTTACAGCGTAAAAGAGAACATTGTATTGAAATTAGAAATTATAACATTGAATAATTGAGAAGCATCAAAAGAAATTTTTTAACTGTGCTTGCGCGGAAAATGGCATTTTTCGTCCAAATGCCCAAATGAACGCAATGAAAGGTTTGGGGATATGCATTTGAGCTACTTTTTACATTTAATTATTTTTTTAATTTTTATTTATTTATTTATTTTTTTACTTTGATGTAGATTAGTTCTCAGTAAATCGGTTGTTCGTATTTAAAGCAATAAGATAGCACAAACTAAATTCAAGAGCATGTAAGATTTAAAGAAAATGAGGGATGTTGTTGCAAAAAAGTGTGTTCAGTTATTGTTAGCAAGTGCACCGTTCTTTTTATTTGCTAATGAACAACAAGAAAGAAAACCCGTAAGTCACATATGGAGTAAGAAATATTTTTTAACGCTCCGGATACTGTAACGAAACTTCATCTTCTGATATGGTCAAAAGATAGATTTAAATAAATAATTCAGGAGAAGCATAACTTCTCAGAGAATTAAATTTGAGCTATTTCTGCCAATTTTTATTTATACAACCCTTTTTATAATCTACACAGGCATATCTTTTGTTATAATGCAATAATAACGTACATTAAATGTTAATTAATAAAAAAAACTAAGAAAATCACAAATCATCATCCACATAATGCAATTTAAAATGCAATTGAATCAATTTCCATATATTGATCTCATAGATTCCAATCTCTTTTATGTACTTCTCTGTGTAAATTTAGTTGTAACTTTCGTATTCTCTTTGTTATTATTTTGTATACTGAAATATAGTTCAATTAAAAAACATAATGTTGCTAAAATGCATTCAATGTAAGTCATTAATGCCCATAGACAACTTTAAGAATTCTTTTGTGATGCTTTGTACCTCTCTGTGTAAATTTAGTCGAAATTCCCTTCGTATTCCCTTGTTATTATTTTGTATGCTGATATATAATTCTATTAGAAAACATAATGTTGCTAAAATGCATTTAATTTAAGTCATTAATGCTCATAGACAACTTTAAGAATTCTTCTGCGATGCTTTGTACCTCTCTATGTAAATTTAGTTGTAATTCCCTTCGTATTCACTTTATTATTATTTTGTATGCTGAAATATAATTCAATTAGAAAACATAATGTTGCTAAAATGCAATTAATGTAAGTCATTAATGCCTATAGACAATTTTAAGAATTCTTTTACGATGCTTTGTACCTCTCTGTGTAAATTTAGTTGTAATTCCCTTCGTATTCTCTTTGTTATTATTTTATATACTGAAATATAGTTCAATTAGAAAACATAATGTTGCTGAAATGCATTTAATGTAAGTCATTAATGCCCATAACTTTAAGAATTCTTTTGCGATGCTTTGTACCTCTCTGTGTAAATTTAGTTGTAATTTCCTTCGTATTCTCTTTGTTATTATTTTGTATTCTGAAATATAGTTCAATTAGAAAACATAATGTTGCTAAAATGAATTTAATGTAAGTCATTAATGCCCATAGGCAACTTTAAGAATTCTTTTGCGATGCTTCATACCTCTCTGTGTAAATTTAGTTGTAATTCCCTTCGTTTTGTCTTTGTTATTATTTTGTATACTGAAATATAGTTCAATTAGAAAACATAATGTTGCTAAAATGCATTTAATGTAAGTCATTAATGCCCATAACTTTAAGAATTCCTTTGCGATGCTTTGTACCTCTCTGTGTAAATTTAGTTGTAATTCCCTTCGTTTTGTCTTTGTTATTATTTTGTATACTGAAATATAGTTCAATTAGAAAACATAATATTGCTAAAATGCATTTAATGTAAGTTATTAGTGCCCATAGACAACTTTAAGAATTCTTTTGCGATGCTTTGTACCTCTCTGTGTAAATTTAGTTGTAATTCCCTTCGTATTCTCTTTGTTATTATTTTACATACTGAAATATAGTTCAATTAGAAAACATAATGTTGCTGAAATGCATTTAATGTAAGTCATTAATGCCCATAGACAACTTTAAGAATTCTTTTGCGATGCTTTGTACCGCACTGTGTAAATGTAGTTGTAATTCCCTTCGTTTTGTCTTTGTGATTATTTTGTATACTGAAATATAGTTCAATTAGAAAACATAATGTTGCTAAAATGCATTTAATGTAAGTCATTAATGCCCATAGACAACTTTAAGAATTCTTTTGCGATGCTTTGTACCTCTCTGTGTAAATTTAGTTGTAATTCCCTTCGTTTTGTCTTTGTGATTATTTTGTATACTGAAATATAGTTGAATTAGAAAACATAATGTTGCTAAAATGCATTTAATGTAAGTCATTAATGCCCATAACTTTAAGAATTCTTTTGCGATGCTTTGTACCTCTCTGTGTAAATTTAGCTGTAATTCCCTTCGTTTTGTCTTTGTGATTATTTTGTATACTGAAATATAGTTCAATTAGAAAACATAATGTTGCTAAATGCATTTAATGTAAGTCATTAATGCCCATAGACAACTTTAAGAATTCTTTTGCGATGCTTTGTACCTCTCTGTGTAAATTTAGTTGTAATTCCCTTCGTTTTGTCTTTGTGATTATTTTGTATACTGAAATATAGTTCAATTAGAAAACATAATGTTGCTAAAATGCATTTAATGTAAGTCATTAATGTCCATAACTTTAAGAATTCTTTTGCGATGCTTTGTACCTCTCTGTGTAAATTTAGTTGTAATTCCCTTCGTTTTGTCTTTGTTATTATTTTGTATACTGAAATATAGTTCAATTAGAAAACATAATATTGCTAAAATGCATTTAATGTAAGTTATTAGTGCCCATAGACAACTTTAAGAATTCTTTTGCGATGCTTTGTACCTCTCTGTGTAAATTTAGTTGTAATTCCCTTCGTTTTGTCTTTTGTGATTATTTTGTATACTGAAATATAGTTCAATTAGAAAACATAATGTTGCTAAAATGCATTTAATGTAAGTTATTAATGCCCATAACTTTAAGAATTCTTTTGCGATGTTTTGTACCTCTCTGTGTAAATTTAGTTGTAATTTCCTTCGTATTCTCTTTGTTATTATTTTGTATTCTGAAATATAGTTCGATTAGAAAACATAATGTTGCTAAAATGAATTTAATGTAAGTCATTAATGCCCATAGGCAACTTTAAGAATTCTTTTGCGATGCTTTGTACCTCTCTGTGTAAATTTAGTTGTAATTCCCTTCGGTTTGTCTTTGTTATTATTTTGTATACTGAAATATAGTTCAATTAGAAAACATAATGTTGCTAAAATGCATTTAATGTAAGTCATTAATGCCCATAGGCAACTTTAAGAATTCTTTTGCGATGCTTTGTACCTCTCTGTGTAAATTTAGTTGTAATTCCCTTCGTTTTGTCTTTGTTATTATTGTGTATACTGAAATATAGTTCAATTAGAAAACATAATATTGCTAAAATGCATTTAATGTAAGTCATTAATGCCCATAGACAACTTTAAGAATTCTTTTGCGATGCTTTGTATATGATACATAAAATTTATACATACCATTTAAAATAACATAAAGAAAACTGAAACGTAACAACTGAAAACATAGTACTAGCAATTATGGACAGCACAGAAATTTAAATTTTTATGTGTCTATAATAGAATAATAAATGCTACGCACTCTGTGTTCGAGAGAAAAAATACTAAAATAGGGTTCAGTAATATATATGATTTTCATTATATTTGAATTATTCTAAAATCATTAAAACACGCTGAAAAAAACTTTTTCACACAGATTAGAATACAACGTAATTATTTTGTGTGTCCATGTTAACATAATATATGATATAGTAAATGCTACACGGCCCAGCTAAAACAAGTCGTAAATTATACTTCAAAAATGACAATGCATGCATTATTATTATACCTAATTTTATAAATATTCAGATCTTGGTGCACTAGAATCTATCTACCATTAAATATCATTGGATTAATTGCGTATGAGAGGTTTATGTTATGTTGTGTTGTTTTTATAACGGCTGATTATTTCCACGAGTTTTATAATCCCAGGGTGGGGTGCTCCCCATAGGGGCTTATGTTCCCCTCAGGAACAAAATCCGTATCTATACAGGGAAGAACAAGGTTCGAAGAAAACCATGAAATACAACGAACGATTAGGACGATTTTCGAGATTGGATTCAAACCCAGTATCTTCCGTCTACCAGTTTTGTGAGCAGAACCTATGGCAACCTAGAATTATTACCTGTCATGCGATATCACTGAACTAATTTCGTTTGATAAGATTTAATAAAAAAAAATATTTATTGATATTTTTAAAAATTTTGATTCAATTTTCAAAGAATTAGAAATCACTTGACGAAATTTTGCAACGATTATATGCATTAAATTTCTAACCATTCAGTTGCGTAGTTTTTGCACTGTTATATATTGACAAATGTCAGACAGACGGACAGATCAGATGACGAAAATAGGTGCTACATATTTCTATAGTTATGAACGCGCCGAAACAAGATAATGCATATCTGTAAGCGTGTACAACAAGTAAGAAATATGTAATTCAATAAATGAAAATAATACCCTAGTATATCTGAAACATAATATTATTTTCATTGTTATCATTTGCTAGGGCATTTATTTATTCTTACTATATTAAACAGATTTTATCTTTTCTAAATTCGCTTGGTAAAGAAATTGAACCAGAATTTTAGAAAAATCAAGTTATAAAAATTGCAGTCTTTCTCTTATTTCAAGCTTCAGCACTTATCTCGAAACAAAAAACAGTTTAGTCGTTATCACAAATCTGTGGAAAAATGATTTTATAAAAATATTTTGATGTCTTTCTAGTTTATTACCAACAAATACCATAAAGATAAGAAAAACATTAGTTTTTTTACTGGTTTTCATCTGCTAAAAATATTATGTCAGTTCGCGAATCAATTCATATTTTTCTTCTAAAAACTTTTTCAAAAATTGTACATTTTTATTCTGTTATTAGAATATAACTGTGTAAAATACGTAAGGAGTGGTTATAATAAAAAGTATAACGAGTAAAATAATTTAAAGAAAACTCCATTTTTATAACTTATTTATTTTTTATACAGAAAAAACATAAATCTTTAAAAATCACCATATATTATAAATTACATTTCACAAACAAATTATCAAATTATCAAAGTTCTGTTAGGAAATAGTAATTTTTTAAAGACAATGCATTTCAATGTAACCATTTTCTGACAAAAAAGAAAAATAAAATAAAATAAAATAAAAGTCTCGTTAAATAAACTGAGAAATAAAATAAATTTCCCATCATCTCTGAGCAAAAATTAAATAAAACATGATGTAGAAACAAGAACACTTTGTGTTATGCAAGCTGTACTAAAGAAAATTAAAGAATTAGCTGACCTATGTTAAAATTATAAAATAAATCATTTTAAGAATAATTAGCGGCACTATCTGTTATATAGCAAAGTTACTAAATCACAATACGAACGTTTTTTCCTAAATAATATCATATTCAAATTATTTATAGAGTCACTTGTTGGGCGCTTTATATCAAAAGTTTCAATTCATATGAAGGATATTTTAAGGACTAATTCATATCAATTCTGAAGTTTGATGAAAATCTGTGCTATAATTCTTGAGATCGAGCTGTTGTGGTAATCGGAAAAAATGTAGCACAGTAGCGCCTCCTGTTGAGCGATTTATACAGAAAAGTAAGCAGAATCAATTCATGCCAAGGACTAACAGAATCTGAACTTTGAGAGAAATCCGTGCTTTATTTCTTGAGATAGAGCTGATGTGAAAATCCTAAAAAATGCAGCATAGCAGCGACAGCTGTTGAGCTATTATAGAACCAAAAATTAGTCAACATGAATTTTTATCAAGAATTATCTGAAAATATTTTTTTTATTAAATTCAGGGCATTAGATTTTCAAATAGAGCACTTCACAAAATGTATATCACAAACAGACAGACGTTTTGTAAAAGATATTTTTTTACGAATCTCTGACCTCTGAAACGTGTAAATCTACCAACAACCGAATTTTGAAGAGTTTCACAAATCCAATACTTTCTTCTTGTAAAGATAGAACAAGGTAAAAATATAATTTTGTCTAATTTTTTATTCAAATATTCCACTCTTGTAATATGCTGTTTATAAATTTTTTTAGCATAAAATGATACAAGAGTGAAAAATGATTAAAATTAAAAAATATTTTCAATAATAAAGCATAAATTTCACCCATTGTTCATTTTTAAAGTTATTTAGTTTAAAATATTATTTATTATATAAATATTTTTATGTTAGTTATTTAGTTTAAATATTAAGATACCATTACAAAATTTAAGTTCAGTTTCTGGCGAAAACATATACATACATACATACGTATATATATATATATATATATATATATATATATATATATATATATATATATATATATATATATATATATATATATATATATATATATATATATATATATATATATATATTAGCATGTTTTCAAATCTCCCTCCAAAGTTCCAACAATTATAAAAAGCTGACACTGAAAAAAAAATTAACAAAATGAATATATATATACATACATATGTATAAGTACATGTTTAAAAAATCGCATTTCATTTTCATTTATTTTATTTTATCTATTTATTTAATTATTCTTTAATTGCACGGCTTTAGCGAATATATTTTTAAAACGTGAAGTTTAAACTCAAATTGACTCAGTCTCAAAATTTTCGTTTTTTAAATGTTCTTAAACACTTGACCTTCATTCCAAAATAAAGAAAAATAAAAGTTTTCATTATCAGTTTCTCTAAATTTAACATTTTAACTGTGTAATTAGAAGTTATTTTATAAAATAAATCATACTTTCCATACCTACATAAAATTCGATCATCATCTATATATAAAAGTCCTTGCGGCAATGCCGGGAGGAAGAGGTGGCTTTCATATACTTATTTATATATTATTTGTTTTAAATTAAGTTATATTGTTCAAACATACGAAGCTCAAATTAGTGAAACCCGATTTTATAAGATTGAATGCTAGTTTTTGTCATTACTGATTATTAATAGGAATTTTTAGATATTAGTCATATTTTATTCAACCTGGTTTTATTTTCAGCGATTTAGAGTCGCCAAATTTCACGATATCATGAAGTTTATGCCATTTTAAAGCAACATGATGGATAAAACGAACCAATGAGCTTGGTCGAAATCTTAATTCATGTGACATGCACTCTTATGTCGAAATCGATTAATACATACGAGTGCTGTCGCGGGCAATGATTTAAAAAAAAAATGTCACCCATATTAGAAATTCAAATTGCTATATCTCAGGCGTTTTTAAAGATAAAAACAAAGCAAAAAATACTCCGGAATTCATTATTAAGATAAATACATTTGAAAGAATCTTTTTTCAATTTCTAATTTTTAATTTGTACACCATTATGCAATTGAAAGTTTTTTGACAAATTTAAATAGCCGCCATTTTGAAACAAGATGGCGGATGAAGTTGGCTCATGAACTCGGTCAAGACATTGATATGTACTATGTACACACGGAGTTATATCCGAATCAGTTTTTAAATATGCTTATTATCGCGTGACAAATTTCAGACCGTTTCAAAACGTCAAACACACTGGAAATTGAAAGTGCTATAACTCAGCCATTTTTCAAGATATAGATGAAACAAAAAATGCCCTGGAATCTTTGTATCAAGGTCAAATACACAAAAGAAAAATCTTTTTCAATTTCCACCTTTTTGTACCTAATTTAAAATTTAAAATTTAAAAAAATGTAAATGACCACCATTTTGAAACAAAATGGCGGGTGATGCTGGCTAACGAACACGATCGAGACATTTGTATGTACTATGTACATACGAAGTTTCATTCAAATCGGTTCATAAATACGTTAGTTACAGCATGACAAAAATCAGATCGTTTCAAAATGTCAGTCATAAGAAAAATTCAAAGTGCTTTAACTCAGTCATTTTTTAAGATATAGACAAAATAAAAAGTGTTCTGGAGTTGTTGTTTTAAGTTCTAACACATAAAAGAGAAATATTTTTCAACTTTTAATTTCTTCGCATTTTATTTTAAATTTTAAATTAAAAAAAATTTAAATGGCCGCCATTTTGAAATAAAATGGTGGATGATGCTGGCTAACTAACTCGGTTGAGACATTTGTATATACTATGTACGTACCAAGTTTCATTCAAATCGGTTCATAATTACGTTAGTTACAGCATGACAAAAATCAGATTGTTTCAAAAGAAAATATCAGCCATATCAGAAAGTCAGCCATAAGAAAAATTCAAAGTGCTATAATTCAATCATTTTTTTAAATATAAAAAAAATAAAAATGTTCTGGAATTGTTGTTTTAAGTTCTAACACATAAAAGAAAAATATTTTTCAATTTTTAATTTCTTCGCATTTAATTTAAAATTTAAAATTTTTTTAAAAATTTTAAATAGCGGCCATTTTGAAACAAGATGACGGATGATGCTGGCTAACGAACTCGGTCGAGACATTTGTATGTACTATGTACATACCAAGTTTCATTCAAATCGGTTCATAAATACGTTAGTTACAACATGACAAAAATCAGATTGTTTCAAAATGTCAGTCATAAGAAAAATTCAAAGTCCTATAACTCAATCATTTTTTAAGATATAAACAAAATAAATATTGTTCTGGATTCATTGTTTTAAATTCTAACACATGAAAGAAAAATATTTTTCAACTTTTAATTTCTTCGCATTTAATTTTAAATTAAATTTTTTTAAATTTTTTAAATGGCCGCCATTTTGAAACAAGATGGCGGATGATGCTGTCTAACGAACTCGTTCGAGACATTTGTATATAATATGTACATATGAAGTTTCATTCAAATCGGTTCATAAATACGATAGTTATCGCATGACAAAAATCAGATATATATATATATATATATATATATATATATATGGTTATATATCTATATCTATATATCTATATATCTATATGTATATATGTATATATGTCAACATTTCAACGGAGGGTGGTTTTGGGGTCTGGGGGTCATGATCGGAGAAAATATACCAAAATTTTCTGGAAGTTCTTTCCTCCGGACGGACGGCTGCGATGAGTAGCTTTTTACTTTTTGTAATGAAAGCTACCTAATAAAACACAGTGTAACGTATAGCGCTCAAAAAAAAAAAATTCATCGTGAAAAACTGTCATTGGAATTGAGGCTCCAACCGAGACCGGTAGTCGTCTGTGTGCATCCAAAGCTTGACAGCAGAAACAGAAATTTACCAACAATAAGGGGAAAATGACAATTTTTGGTAAACAAAAAAAATACAATTTTAAAGTGCTATAAAAATTTTAATAATTATTAGTATTATTTTAATAGTTGCAGCAGATTTGTTTTAACTATATTTATTTTATATTTGTTAAAATTTTGTTTTATTAGAAAATTTAATTTTGTTATAGTGTATTAGCCGTAAAGCCTGGTTTATCCAGAAATATTCTAAATGCTAATAGTGTATTTATCAGAACATAAACTAGACGAACTTTGCTCATCTAAACGCTTCCATATTGTCAATTATTTATATCAGTTTTTCAAATGTTTGTGAAAAACACAATTTTTATCCATCGTCGTCGGACGGGTATCTATACTGCACTATAATACACTATAACAGAGTTCATATGCTTTAAGGATATCCAAGCACCTTTTATCAGAATATTTGTAAATAATTTGCCTTATTTAGTGAAAAAAAAAATCAATCTTCAGCAATAGCGATCAGTGCTTCATGAAATTTGTGGTATTAAAACATCTACAGATTTATAAATTTGTTAAGTTTTCATAAATTTTACGGAATATATATTTTTTTTAATTTTAGCTTTTAAAAAATGCAAGTTCCATAAATGATGTTTAGAAGTAGTTGCTGTGATATGAAAAGAGAAATATAATTAATTGTTCTATACAATTTTTCTTCAGTAATATTATTTTCAATGAAACCCCAGTACAGTCTAAATGAGACTTTATATTGCAGATACATCCAATGATTTTTCAGCTATTAGCTACATAGTATTGCTTTACATAAATTAGAAAAAAAACCCCTGAAAGGTATGGTGTCATCTGAGGTATGAAAATCTAAAACTCTCTAAGTGCACATGTATATGTATAATAATAAAAAGCCAACATAGTTTCATAGATTTACTTCATTTAATAAAGATAAAATCTTATGACTTCTTTTTAACTTTGAGAGAGTTAAAAAGGAAATATTACAGTTTATTTTTCATTATGATTTTACAATAATATTTGACTTACTTATAGAAATTTAGTGTTACTTTCAAATAATATTTTAAATTGAAAAAATGTATTTTGAATGTTAATAATTTTTTAATGTGTCACTTTACCAGATTCGCATGTGGTCGCCCCTCCCGGTGGTCTCGACCAGACCCCTTCAGTGGGGAGGTGACCGAGAGCCGGACTGATGATGCCGTAGATGATGCTTGACGGAGGCCAGTCGGGGACTGAATCACCATCTCCAATTGAGACCTGACTGGTAATGAGGACGGTTAGGTCCGGTGGTAACGGATAGCGATCGTCTGGCGAAGTATCCCGTCAGTCCCATGGTCCTTCGTTCTCGGGAGAAGCTATCAAGGGACAATCATAACCCTATCTCAGCGGCGCGCTTCGGGAAATCATCTATGAAACTTACGTGAGGATCAAGACGTTAGTTCTTGGGGTCTGCGCGGTGAATCTGAGTAAAGGGGAACTACAGTGATCGGGACCTCTGCCAAAAAACTTGACGGAGAAGGAGGGTGAGATGACAGTGTGTGTCTTGTAGAGCAAGAGAGCTCTCTCTAGTGTCGATATGGCTAGCGAGAACGGTGTGCAGCGATTCCTGAAGCTACTGTCGAGTGAGGCTTGGCCAGTGCTTGGTGTGAGTCATGGAAGGTTGTCTATCCCCTCATTCAGTCAAGAAACTCAGCCACCCCCTCCGTTCAGGTGGCTGCCAGCCCCTAGAGTGAGGCAGCCAGTCCTAGGGTGGAGCAGACTAGGGTTGCCCCCGTTCAACCATGGTACGGGTCGAGACGGGAGGACGCCATGGCGGCGTTTGCCACTTTCGGCCCTCTTATCCCATGGAAGAGAGAAGGCCGGCGGGTCCGCCATCACATTCGACCCCACAGAGACCTGGACCGGGCGCGGACCTGCTAAAGCAGTGGCACATCTCTCTCAGAGGACCTTTTGGGTCCGATCGAAATCTGACGTGTTTATGTGGGACTGGGGTTTTCTGTGTCCAGTGATTCAGACTCAGCAGTGCCTAACACATAACCTTCCCGCTACTCACCCCCGAGCCGGACGTCCCTTTTGACGTCTAAAGATGGATTTTCCTTGTACTCCAGAGTTTGGCTAGAGGTACCTTCCTCTTGTGGTAGGGATCCTCATTGCACGGGGAAAAGAACCAACAATTGTTTAGGGGGTTGTTGGTTCAGGAACCAACGAGGCCCCTGAGGAGTAGTAACGGTAGTGCGTGGCGGATCTCTGTTTGGGCCTTGCTCGGTCCCCGGCCGGAGGGTAGGGAGACGGAGCAGTGAGTGCGGGGTTCCATTCGCGCCAAACCCTTAGCGAGGACGGGTGTCTTTGCTGTCTAGGTGGAGCTTTCCGGGCCAGCCTATCATCGCTACTGGAATCTCGCCCGTGACTACGGATCCCCCTGTTTTTAAACTCAGTTTCAAGGGAATTTGGGGAGTTTTGGGGGGCACAATCTAGGCTTGGTGGTCTCTTGACGTCGCGAGGGAGATTTCTCGGTCCTTCGAGGTTCAGCTCGAACATCTAGCCAACACTGCTGTGCAGGCGCGTCCTAAGGGTCGTTCGTAAATCGGTACGTGCAGTGAGTGGGGGCGCAAAATCCATGAGTAAGTCCGTGTCTTTGTGGTCAGGGAGGCTTTCCCCGTCTCCCGTGGATCTGTTTAGGGGCACCTTCTACTTTCCTGCTGGCCCCAACAAAAGTATTTCCTCATTCATAGGATTTGATCTTGGGAGCTTGTCCGAAAAGCAGCTCCCTCTCGCGGGTCAAAGATCTAGATTGTGGCTCGGTGTCTTTATAAGCGTCATTGCCCGGCGGATGTCGTGGGAATTCTTGGGGGGGAGGGGGCGGAGAACCATGCGAAAGACCCATTCGGCTCCTCGGAAGGGCAGGAACTGTCACTTATCGGCCGTTCATCCCTAGTTTGGGAAGGGTGGTCATCGTATCGTGCGTTGGGCGATAGAGCATTAGACCATAGCCATCTGATTGTGATGGAGGACGGATCGGTGCACTAGTGTATTTGCCACCTAGTGGTTTTCGACAAGGACTCGAGTCGAAGGCATTCGTGAAACCAATCATATAGGCCTGAAATGGCCCAGGAATGGAGCTGGAGCAATCCGGTTACCAGATTCACACATAAATCTTAAAAAATATCTGAAATATAATAACGAAATTATTATAAAATTGTTTTTTATCTAAGTTGTAATAAGCAAAAAAGGCTATTAATTTCAATATTATGCAGTAATTATTTTTATTTAAGTTTAACGCAGATTATCTCACAAATAACGAAAAAAATGTAAATAAATGTCAGTGTAAAAAGTACGTTTGAAAAAAATATGTTCGTATTCTTACAAAAATAAATAAATAAATAAATAAATAAATAAAAATAATATTGCAATAAAATTTTAAAATTTTTGAGAAAGAGAAACAATAGTTAATCTTAAAACATACTTACATGCCTGTACTATTTTAAAGACTAAAATTTATCTTTTATAAAAGATGAATTTAAAATTCCAAATATTAATACTTATGAAAAAAATTGGTAAAACAATCAGAATTCTATGCTTAATTGAAAAAAATAATAATGCTTAAAAAAATACGTTCCTAGTTCAACATTTCCCACTTCTTTCTTGTAAAGCCCTTGAAATAAGTAACGAATTTCGAAACCGTTTCTTGCGGAGCCTTGGCATAATTGTCAAGACACTAATCTGGAAGAAGGCAGTTACCTAGTTCGAATACCGTGAAGTGTAGCTGTTGTTTATTTACTGTTGTTTAAATTAAATAAACATATACCGGACTATGTGTAAACGTATATATGTAAACGTATTTTTGAAAAGTGAAGAGTCGAAAAGACCTTAATTTGGTCTTCGAAAACAATACTTTACATTTAAAAAGGACATTTTTAAGTAAGGAAATATGAAAAAAATTGAAAAAGTCTGTGGAAAAATAAAATATTTTCCGTATAAATTTAGAAAGTGTACTGGCATCTCTATTACCAGAACAATTTCCTTATTTTAACGAAATTTTCTTTTACAGTGTATATTCTATTTCAGAATTACTAGATTTTATATAATATATTCCTAAATACGATTATTGAATTTATTCAGTTTTCAATTGAAAAATATCATTCTTTGAATGCTTTTCAAAATCTTAGTCTTGAGTCTGAAATTCTCTTATGTAAATGTTTTACAATATCAGCTTCTAGAAAGTTAATATTTTCAGTGTGTGACTAGCGATTATTATGTATAGCAAATCATATTTTCCAGATCTGCAGAAAGATTCTTATGTGATTTAACAAGAATATATTCGGTTTCAGAATCGTTTGATTTTATATATTCTTAGATACTAAAGTTAAATTTATTCATCTTCCATATGAAAAGTGCCATTATTTCTATGATGTTTAAAAGCATGATTTTGATTCGAAAATGCACTTGAGTATAAGCTTTTCCATATTAGGTTCTCTGAAGTTAAAATTTCACAGTGACTAGAATTTATTCTCTACAGCAAATTATAATTTCCAGTTCCACATGAATTCCTCTTATCATTTTACTATAATTTGTTTAATTTCATAATTAGAAGATTTTATATATATTCATAAATACATTATTTAAATTTATTCAGTTTTTAATAGAAAAAATTATTCTTTGAATGCTAGTTAAAAACTTGATTTTGATTCGGAAATACATTTCAGTAACAGTTTTTTAATGACAGTTTCTCTAATGTTAAAACTTCTCCAGTGAGACTGGAATTTATTCTCTATGGGAAGTCATATTTCCACATCTACATAGATTTTACTCATCATTTAACAACAATATGTTCATTTTCAGAGCGATTTGATTTTGTAAAATACATTCACAAACACAAAATTTAAATTCAATCAAAAGGGAGAATTTCATCCTTAGAATGTCGTTCAAAAAGTTGATTTTTATTCGCAAATACATTCAAGTAAAATTTCAATAGCATCGCCTTTTCTAAATTATCATTTCAGCTGATTGACCACAATTCGTTCGAACAGCAACTCATATTTTAAAGATCTGCAAAGTTTTTTTCATGATTTAACAAGAAAAATAAAATTTTTCTGATCTGCAAAAATTTTCGTCAATATTTAACAAGAATATATTCAGTTTTAAAAATGTTTGATTTCATAAAAGATGTTTCTGTATAAAAAATCAAATGTATTCAGATTTCAAGGACAAAAATTCCATTCAGTGTATGCTATTTAAAAACATGATCTTGATTCGAAAGTACACTTAAGAAACATATTTTCAGTATGAGCTTCTTTAAAGTTCATATTTCTCCCGTGTAGCTAGAATTTATTCCCTACAGAAAATATTCATATTTTCCAGATTTACACAAATTTCACTCAGCATTTAACAGTAATACAGGGTGCATCATAAATTCGTGCAAACTTTAAAAATCCATACTAAAAAAATAATGCTCAGAAAAATTTTCGGTTTGCGCGAGTATGTTCAGACGAATTTTGGAATTTTTTTCCATGTGTAATAAAAAATGATTCAAAAATTGCCGATAGGTGGCACTCACAATCAATATTGAGACGTTTTATAAAATTCAGGCAAACACAAACAGATAATGAGACAAATCACAATAAAATGACGTTGTGCGTTTTAGGTAGTAAAAGATGCTCAACATGACCACCACCACCAGGTATTAGGCGCTTCAATACGACTGTTACAGCTAAGTGTACCATGTCGACATCGATACCATTGACGGTCCGTCAAATGGCATCATTCAGTTCCATCCATAGTAGTGATGGGCGATAACGAGAAGTTTTTCTCGATTTTCTTGATTGTATGAACATCTCGATAACTTTCGATTGTGTAAAAATTTTCTCGATTCACAAATGCTTTTATACCATACAGGATTCAATTTTATCAAGAGTCGTCTACAGATGAATGTGTCGGTGTTAATAAAGACACAACGGATTCACTCGCTAGTGAGCCCTTCCTTTCATTGGTGTATCTAATTTATACGTAATCTTTTAATATGAAATCTCGAACTGGGTCCTCATTGTATATGGCATCATATACCAAACGCGGTGTGCACGCACAGCAAAATCTTGTAAACAAAAAAAAAGAAAGAAAAAAAAATTCGAATTCAGCGAACAACCGAACGTAATCTCGAATCGAACGTTAAATTTTGAAAACTGCCCCCCCCAAGGTAACTTAGTGTGTGGGGGGGAATATATAACATCGGGTGCATAAGATCAGTAAGTGGTCACATGCCAAACAACAACTTCCTGCTTTTCTAAATTCCATATACATTATAAATATTATTTACAGCAAGCTCCGTAAATATATATATATATATATATGTGGGATATTGAGTGATTAGCTTATGATTTAAGCAAAACAAATATTCTTGATAAGATAAAAAGGTTTAATAGACATAAAATATATACGTAGCATTCAAATTTAACAGTAGAACTGAATAATATTCAGTGTAAATAAGCTTCTCTGAGCTTTGGATTAAAAATCCATCAAACTCGCCATCGCTGAAATCTATTGAACACCTCGTTCTTTCCACGCATCATTACACGAGTCTCATTTTGGATATCACGTTCATTAAATCATTGAGTTTATTATCTTTTATTGCTGGATACTTTATTCTTTAATCCCACATACATAATGGCATTTTGGGAGGGCCGACAAAAGTAAAAACTTGAACAATTACGTGTGTATTTTTTTTTAATCGTCAGGAAATATTTTATTGTGCATTAAATACAAGGGCCAAGTAACCGCGGTAAATAAACGCCTACACGCGAGAGGAGGCCAGAGTCCCAACAGGGGTGAACAATATTTATATGATACAGATGTCATACGCGCACCACATTGGCACGATGGTTTTCAGATGCCGATTTAGCGAAAATTTCGAAGAAGTTTGAGAAATTTAAATTTCAACCCATTACGGGTCCGTAACATGTCCCAGAATGACGGGAGAAACTTTTTTATGCTAAATTGGTAATGTATGAAGCATAAGCTTTCAATAAACATATTACATCAAAAAATGAAAAATGGCCCTCCTGTCCCCCCCTTCCAAAAAAACCCGGTGCTGTTGGGAAAACCGTAAAACTGCAAAAAGGGGCGAAGAAATGTTAGTTATGCTATAATTTTTCTCCCCGCTGTAACTCCCATAGAAGCAAAGTTATAGCCTTTTACAAATCGAAATGATGTGAAGAAATGAGCAAAATTATGTTGAAGAATAACCAACAGCGGGGGGGGGGGCAATAGCCCTGGTTGTGCCTCATAGCTTAAATTTTAAGTTAAAATTGGTAGAGAAAAAATGAGCGATATTTTAAAGTGTATGTTGAGGGGGGGGGGGTCAAGCTCCTCACCTTTGGAAGAGGCCCTCAAAGAGGGTACTTTAAAACAATGTGCCTAGGTTACGGTAACAATGTGATTTGTTCAATGGTTTTTTCCCATCTCAAAAATATTTCCAATGCGCCTAAGAGCGTTTTCAATTCAAAAATTCGATCTAAAATGATAAAAACGCAAAAAGCTTCGGAAACGGCCCCCTCCCTCCCGCCCCCGACGTGGGAAAGAAATTCGGAAGGGGGAGATAAGAAATCATCATAATATGAAAGAGTTATCCGAGATCTTCAAGCTGATATACAATATGAAGGGTTTAAAAAAGTGAAAATTGTCCCCCTGCCCCGCCCCCCGTCAGTCCACCCTTTCACAATCAATTTCCTGCAGCAGACATTTTAATTTTTTTACATTTGATAAATAATGTTTATCGAATGATTCGATGAAAAAAAACCATACTTAAATTGATAGGTATTGTAGAAATCGCTATAGTTTTAAACATACGTTCATCTTCTCTCCAGCCCCCTCTTTGAAAATTTTTTTAAATAAATAATATTTATTGGGAGGTTCCAAATACGTGACAGCATGGTAAGAATAAAATACGCGAAACTTTGAAAATTAGGTCTTCATTTCACAAGTTATTGTCATATTCTCATGCTTCCTTCTGTACGTCGTTTCTCGACAAAACTTTCATTTCACAAAGCTTCATCGACAAAAGCTCTCCTCGATAAACCTCCTCACTCTATTATTAGCAAGAACGAAAATCATCCTTATCAAAAAAGGCATTCATCAGAAAACCACAAGCTTCTCGAAATGCCGTGTTTTTCAAGGTTAAATTTCATCGCTATCCTTCGATAAAGCTATTTCATCGAAGTAAAATTTCATCGCGAAGAAAGACTTTCTCGAAATGTCTGACTTTATCGGAATGAGATTTGCTGAAATGAGAGGCATATGCAAAAGCTCTTATAACCATTCTTTCATATTATGAATCTTTCTACTTTTCGAGTTGAATTTTAAGGGGTGGGAGCAGGGAAGGGGAGGGGAGGGGAGTGGAGGGGAGTGGAGGGGAGGGGAGGGGAGGGGAGGGGGGAGCGATGAGGGGGTGAATTTTTTAAATCGTAGCTATTTCGACAATAAATGTTATTTTTGGTGTGGATTTTTTATGGAACCCTCCAGTAAATATTTTTTTATTAAATATAAAGATTTTAAAGTGGGAGCTGCATCATTTGTAGGTGTATTTGGGAAAAATGAGTGAACCCACGAATGACATGTAAATTTCAAACCTTTTTTTTAAATTCGTCATGTTATATAAGCATCATCGGAATGTTTTGGCACCTCCTTTTCATTTTATGATATTTCTCCTCCTGGAGTTGAATTTCAGAAGGGGAGGGGGGGGGGAGAAAGCGATAAGAGGGTAATATTTTTTAATCGTAGCTATTTCGGCAATAAATATCATTTTAGATGTGTTTTTTTTATTATGAAACTCTTCGGTAAATATAACTTATTAAATATAAAGATTTTAAAGTGGGGGCTGCGTCATTTTTAGGTGTATTCTGGGAAAAATGAGTGAACCTACAGGTGACATGTAAATTTCAACCTCTTTTTTTGGTCCCGTCATGTTATATATATATATATATATCATCGGAATTTTTTCGCACCTCTCTTTCATTTTACGAATATTTCTCCTCCAGGAGTTGAATTTCGGGAGAGGGAGAGGGAGCGATAAGAGGGTGATTTTTTTTTAAATCTCAGCTATTTCGACAATGAATATCATTTTAGATGTGGTTTTCAGAGGAGCGCTCCGGTAAATATTATTTCATAAATATAAAAGTTTAAAATGGGGACTGCGCGATTGCCGGGTGCATTCTGGGAAAAAAGTAACATTACGGCCACGGGTGAGGAGTAAATTTCAAACTTTTTTGGACCCGTCATGTGATATGTCATAGGAAAGGTTTCAGAATACTCTTTCATATTATGGACCATTCTCTTCTTGCAATTTAATTTCAGGACGGGGGAGCGACGGGGAGTGAATTTTTTTAATCGTAGCTATTTCGAGAATAACTATCATTTTAGAAGTGGTTTCTTGATGCAACCTTCTAATAAAAATTGGTAATTATAAACATTTTAAAGTGGGGGGTGCGTGATTTCCGGGTGTATTCTGTTAAGAAAGAGTAAACCTGCAGGTGAGGAGTAAATTCCAAACATTTTTGGACCCTTCATGTGATTGATTATTGGAATGTTTTTCGAACCACTCTTTCATATTATGAACGTTTCTCTTCCTGGGATTAAATTTCCGCAGGAAGGAGGGGAGCGATGAGGGGTGAATTTTTTAAATCGTAGCTATTTTGAGATTAAATTTAACTTTAAATGTGATTTTTTGATGGACCACTTTGGTAAAAATATTTTATCAAATATAAACATTTGAAAGCGAGGCTGCGTGATTTCCGGCTGTATTCAGGGAAGAAAAAAATAGTGGAGTAGTGAGGAGTAAATTTCAAGCTTTTTATGGACCCATCGTATGACGTATCATCGGAAAGTTTTCAAACCACTCTTTCACTCAAGTGATATATGACATATGCCAATGTTACCAAAGCCAACAATCAGACAAGCAACAGCCAGAACATTAAGTCATTATTCATTTAATTTTGATTGCTTTAATATTACTTACAAATAAATTGCGGGTGATTTGAATTTCTATAAATAAATATAAAATGGTTTGCTAACTATTTTTCTATGAAAAATATGCATTGGTGTTATTTTGTCTCCATTTTTCTCAGACGTATCAAAGTGCCCCATGAGGTGTATCAATCTACCCCGGGGGTGGAACACATTGATACAAATGAATTTTTTTTAAATTACCTGCAAAAATAATATATAAAACAACGATTGTACATTTTTATAACACACGACACAAGTTTTGCTGGCACCACATGGAAAAAATAACTTGAAATTTCTGCTTTCTGGACACCAAAAAAATTCTTAGAAAAAAGCTGTATCAATGTGCCCCAGTTCCCCCTATAGCTATTTTTATGAAGAATTCTGAA
This sequence comes from Maratus speculifer, assembly GCA_964019185.1. Classification (NCBI taxonomy): domain Eukaryota; kingdom Metazoa; phylum Arthropoda; class Arachnida; order Araneae; family Salticidae; genus Maratus; species Maratus speculifer. The sequence goes on from OZ025301.1 coordinate 222,042,883, forward strand.
TTTCCTATGTAATTGTATACAGAGTGAGTCATAAATATCGAAACAATATGTTATCTCCTTAAATATTGCCCCTAGACCCATACTTCCAGTTGCAAAATGTATATAAAAAATGAAATATTAGATAAGATAAATTGCAACTCCATAGTCTATTTGAAAAAACGCGAAAATTAACTTTTTATATGGCCCCCGTAGGGCAAAATTCCCAATTAGGAAATTATTTCTTATCCATTCCTAAATTGAAAAAAAAAAATCATCCCCGTATCTTAAAATGTCATAGAGATATTAAAATCCAAAATTCTCCAAAATTCATGACTTACACCACTTAATCATGCCTTTAAAGGAAGAGTTTTTGCCTGATTTTGAAAGAAAGTGAGGGATCGTCCACAAATTGACCGTTATTAAATGTTGATTTAAAAAAAAGCATCATAAAAAAGCAACGTATTAATTTAAAGCTAAGCTTATTTTCAAAATATATTGGTATTCTGCACTGAAGGTCTGCATGGATCGAAATATTTAGGTCTGGTCCCAAACTGTCCCACAGAAAAAATAGGTCGGCCCGTCCTGGAAAAAAGTTTAAATAAAAGCCCGGCTGAGCCGTGAATTTCTACAAAGTTTTTTACTTCGGGGTGGTTAAAAATTATTTCGTATGAGGAGTTCTGACTAAAAATACTTATTATAGTTTTTCGTTTATTATATTTATTCTTTCTTCTTATTAAAGAAGCACCAAAGGCAGGTATATATTTATTTTATCAATGAAATCTCTATTTATGTGTAAAGTTTCGCAAATATTTTATTATTATTAATCCATATCCCATGCGTTGAAGACATTGAAAAATGTTATACAGTAAGACCTTTTAAGACGGAATCACATAGGAAAGAAAAAATACGCTATAGACAAAATGACACAAATTCTTCAATATTTATAAAAGTTATATTAATATTATATGTATACATTTTATAGTTATTTTTATTCTGTGTTAGTTTACACTGAAAAATGCCAAAAAATTTGTCAAAGGTAGAATTTTTATAAGAATTTCTCAGAACATATTCAAATACTTGAAGAAAAAATATTCAATATATTTTTTCTAAAATATCAGTTTCGCTGTGTCGCTAGAACTGTACAGCATGCCATATTTTTCTAATCTACACAAAATTCTCTCATGATTTAACAAGAATATTTTTAGTTTCAGATTTTCTCAGTGTAAAGTAATATAAGTGCTTATAGAAAGATAGTTTTTCCAAATTTAGTTTCTATAGTGTTAATGTTTATATTCTATGACAAGAATTTATTTCATACAACAACTCATATTTTAGAAAACTGCACACATAATGCTTGTCTTTAATACGATAATTTTATAGTTTTAGAATTATACAGAGTGTCTATTCTCAACGGTTCCAGAGGCTAATTTTTAAACTTTAGTTATAGATACATAGTTCAAAATGTAAAAATGTTTTAAATGAGATAATTTATTATTTTAAAAGTCGTTTTGATCAATAAAAACAATTCTTAAAGAGATACGAAATTTCAATTTTTGTGTTGATAGTAAAAATTCCTACTACGCTAACAAATATGCCAAAATAATAGCCCCATTCATTTAAAATTAAAATTGTTCCATTTATAGAACTTTAAATTGCATGCTTCATACCAATTTTCTGTTTCTGTACAAGGATCGGTTGATCCATGCTTCCTGAAATCGTACACAAAGTTCTTAAAATATCTAAAGGTTGATTAGTTGTGTTTATGACGGCCAATTATCTGCACTAGGGATATAGGCCCTATGAGAGGGAGAGGGGGGTGCACTCCGTAGGGATTTTTGTAAAAATACCAACCCATACTCAAGCAAGGAAATCCAAGATTCTATGAAAACCATGGAAAACTCCGAACGATTAGGTTGACGGCCACGATTGGGTTCGAATCAAACACCTGCCGTTTACCAGTTTCGAGAGCAGAATCTCTTGGCTCCTGGTGGGGCAAAAATTAAAAGGATTTATTTCGCATGTTCATATCTGCATTGCAGACGATGAGAGTCACTTCGAGGATGTTATAAGATAATTTTAATTTTTACGACACAAGTTTTAGATTAGATAAGCTAATATCATTAAAAATTATGTATCTTTTTCAAAGACTTTCGACCACTGTTTTCATGATTTTATCTAGCAAAAATTTTGTTATTTTTCAACTTATATTTTTAGTACAAGTTGTGTATTTTTCTTTAATATGTCAGTATGAAATTAGATTTAAATTTTGCATTGTAATATTAATTTTATTCTAAACTATTATTTTTTTTTATATCTGACAGTTGTTTATATTGCTAGTAAATACGTGATTGACTTCTATTTTGCAGAAAAAAGGTGCTTTAATTTTAAAATGCTATTACTTGGTAAGTTGCAATCGGAGAACAATTGGTTTTTTTCTCCTTACTTTTTAGTGTAATAGGTTATTTTTACTAACTACAATTTATAGGACCGGGGAAACATGCAAAAATTTTATTTTCTTATTTTTTAAAGAAATGTTTTTATTGACACAAATTGCTTTTAAAATACCTTTTTAATCATTAAAAGATTTTTGTTATAGAAACTATATGTTTAACAATTTAGGAATCAGCCATTGTTCACCGTTCAGAGTATCGACCTGTACGTGGGTCGTTCAAAAATTACTGTCCCTTGTGTATATAAAATAATTGTACTGTGATGATTGATGTGGAATATCAAAGTTTAATATTTTAGATGTCTGTATGCTCAATTTTAGAACTGAAGCTGCTATATTAACATATTTTTAGTGGAAGGTGGGAAGTTTTTAATACTTACAAGATGAAACCATTGAAAATAAGTTTTAAAATGTTCTCATTAATTCATTCTTTTTTTAATTTGATTTAGTCTGAAACGCATCCAATGTTTTAAGCTAATTAATTTTTAGGACAAAATGGAGAATTTTTTGTAAAATAATATTTGGACAGTTTACAGATGAAACAGAATTTTAATGCTTTCGACCGATTATTACTTTGCATGGTTTCATCGTTCCATTTCCATAATCTAAATGGCTTAGCCATTTCCACAAATGGGATAATTTCCATGTAATAAAGTAACATATCCAATGGATCCTAAAAAATAATTAAACATAATTCTTATCATAATCTGATTCAAAAAATAGTTCAAGCAATTTGACATGATGTGAATTTTATGTTCTATATAAACAGAATGTCTGTCTTTTAGATTAGCAGATTTTAGTTGAGTGACAAAATGCTGCTTTCTATGGATGATCTAATCTAATAATTTATCTTATTCTTTTTTTCCCTTTTGTCTCAATTTTTTAAATTATAAGAAAGTGATTTTAAAAATAATTCCGGCTTGAAAGTAATTAAAAATGTAACTAAATTGAGAGTCGTTTTCAAGTAAATTTCATTCTAAAGTTATTTTAATCCTGTTTTATCATGTAAAAATTGAAATTGTGCAAAATTTAGATTTAAAAGTAATGTAAATACAATAAAAGTGAAATCCATAGTGATGTCTGGTGTCATCATCGTTATACATTTCTAAAAATTGCAATTGAATTTGGACTGCCGTTCACGACTACTATTTTTTGACGACAACAGATAATTCCACTTTTTAAAGAATGAAAGAAATGGGACTTTGACGACAATAAAGAAATGTTAAATGAATTTATAATAAATCTGCAAAAATTAATCTTATAGAAGATAAACCGTACATCAAATCTTTTTTTCTTTTGTTTTTTTTTAACTTAAAACTATTTTTTATTAATCATAATTTTCTGAATTCTTTATCAAAAACTGAATACATCTTACCTAAAATTATTATTTTTTAAAGAGAGAGAACGTTTTTTCAAGATGAAATAATAGATTTAAGTCACCAATTATAATCTTTACAATCAAAAAATGAAAAATAAGTGAAAATTACTTCATTTTGACACCATCAGGTAATTTTATCGCTTTGTACGTATCAAGGTAAACATCAACGTCAATATGATGTCAGCCTTACTCAAGAACATGTTTCAGCTTCATAATACATATTTAAATAATTAAATAAGTACTTTTAAGAACAAAAGAATAATTATTCTTCAATATAGAATAAAATTTTCAACGCCCTAATTTATTTATTTATTTATTTATTTATTTAGAAGAAAAAGTTAAATTTTGTTAAAAATAAAATATTGATTTTAACATATATCAAAGTACACGTGCTTATTCAGCATTTAAAAAAAATAGTTTTTAAATTCAGCTTCTTTAAATATAAAATTTACGCTGCGTGACTAGAATTCATTATTTATGTCAAATCGTATGTCCCAGAACCACACAACTTTCTCTGATCATTGAAAAAGATATGTATTCTGTTCTAGAGTTTTTAGCTTTCCACACAGTACTTTTTAAGTTTTAAAATTTAAATTCACTCAACGGTAAAATTTGTATTCAGGTTTCTTATCCTAGAGCTTTTATTTTTTTTAGATTTTGAATTATTATGCTGAATAAAAGACATGAATAATTTTACCAATGATTGAAAGAATTCTTATTATCTCAAAGCAAAAATACATCATATATAATCTAGCCTAAAAAACATATTTCCTTAAAATATTCATGTAAAATTTTATTTTACGGCATTATAAGGTATGAGATAACAATTTAGTTTTAGAAAACACGTATAAAGTGCACTTGTTTATATGTAAAAAATAACTTTTAAATTCGGTTTCTTTAAATATAAAAATTACGCCGTATGCCTAGAATTTATTCTCTGCAATAAATCGTATTTTCCAGAAATATACAGCTTTCACTGATCATTGAACAAAATACACTGCTCAAAACAATTAAAGGATATTGCAGTTTTAGGTAGATTTTGTATATGGGAAACTTTTTAGCTGATTGATACATGGTCGACAGACATAGTAGGTTATATGAGAATAAATTACACATGTTTGGCAGAAAAAATGCATTTTATTGCGCATTTGTGCACAAAAGGAAAAAAACACAATTTGTGCATATGAGAAAAAAAATATGAAAAGGTGTTTTCTTCAAAGAAAATCATTTTCAGCACGGGGTATGGTTTCCACGGGCGGCCAGCAACATTGAACACCTTTGAGGCATGGACTCAATGAGGCTATTAATAACGAGTTGGGGTATTCTGCCCCACTCTTCCAGAAGAGCTCTTTCCAGTTCTTGGAGAGTTTGTGGGGGTTGTTGGCGGCCAGAAACTCGTCTTCCTAGAGCGTTTGAAACGAGCTCGATTGGATTCATGTCTGGAGAACACGCTGGCCACTCCATTCGAACGATTCCTTCCTCGAAAAGGAAATCCTCCGCCAGGTTTGCACGATGTGGCCTGCAGTTATGGTCCATTAAAATGAAGTTATCTCCAAATGCTGCAGCATAAGGGACTACAATAGGTCTGAGGATCTCATCCCTATATCGGCGACCAGTCAGAGCTCCATCTCGAATGATGTAGAGGTCAGTGCGCCCATCAATGGAGATGCCACCATACACCAACACTCCTCCACCGCTAAATCTGACACTTTCGTGCACGAACGCAGGATTATTCCTACTGCCACGGTCCCTCCAGATGAAAATACGCCTATTATCCGGATGCACAGAAAAACGGGACTCGTCAGAAAACAGAATATTGCTCCATTCATTTCTCCTCCAGTTGACATGCTCGGTTGCCTACTCCCTGCGGTCGCGACGATACCTTGATGTTAATCTAACACATACTATCGGTCGGCGAACATACAGACCTACAGCTTGGAGCCGGTTTCGGACAGTCTGAGTTGAAATCGTGGTGTCTGTAGCCGACCGAAGGTGTTGTTGGTGAAGAGTAGCGTTCATGTTTCGGTGTCTCCGAGCTGTTAACGCTAAATACCGATCTTCATTGGGCGTTGTTGCCCGTCTACGACCTTGCCCTGGTCTTCGGCCTGCACATCCACTCTCCAAAAAACGGTTCCAGATCCTGGAAATGACACTTTGTGACACTCCAATAGCTACTCCACAGTTTGAAAACTAGAAAAATTTGCATTTCTGATTCTCTTCTTCTATTTTGGGCAAAAAAAAAAATTCGTATATATCTTTATTTTATATAAAACTTCAAATATCCTTTAATTGTTTTGAGCAGTGTATATATTGTGTGCAAGAGTTACTTAACTTTCGACATACTACTTAAGTTGTAAAACTTAAATTCACTCAGTGGTTAGAATTTATACTGAGGAAGTTTATGCTAAAGTTTTTCTGTTTTTATATTTTAAATTATTATGCATAAAAACAGACTTTCTTTAAAATAGGAATACCTTCACAAAAAATAAGAAAAAAGCAGAAATGTATAATATAAAACAAGTTATAAAAAATATTTTCTTAAATATTACTGTAAGTACCTTACTGGACGACATTACACGGTATTAGGTAAAAGTTCTGTTTTAGAACCCACTTATAAAGTACATGTACTTATAAACGAAAAAATTTAGTCTTTAAATCCAATTTCTTTAAATATAAAAATTTCACATGTATTACTAATTTATTATATACAATTCGTATTTTCCAGAACTACTCAGTTTCAATGGTCATTGAACAAAATGTATATTCTGTAATTGAGATACTTAACTTTTGACATATTATTTAAGTTATAAAGTATAAATTTAATTAAATTAAAATAATTGCCAGTGGTAAAATTTGTATTGAAAATGTTTATGCTAAAACTTTTCTATTTTTAGATTTTGAATTATTATGCTTAAAAGCGAATTTTCTTTAAAATAGGAATACCCTCACCAAAGATTACAAGGAAAGCGAAAATGCATCACATAAAACTAGACATACAAATATTTTCTTGAATATAACTGCAAAACCTTATTAGACGACATTATCACGTTATTATGATAAAACCACAGGTTGCATATGAAACTCCAAGGGTGAAAGCTTGTTTCGTGAGCACCCCCCCCCCCCAGGGAAGCCAGAATTGCACCACTAGCGCACTCCATGGCACCCCAATCGCACCCCGTGGCACCCTGGGGGGATGCCCTAGAAGGGTCACTGACGAGACAAGTATTTCAAACCTAGGAGTGCCATATACAGCCTGTGGTTTTAACAGTGTAGGTAAAAGTTCTGTTTTAGAACCAACGTATAAAGTACATATGCTTATAATAATAATGAAAAAATATTTAAATTAACTTTCTTCAAATATAAAAATTTCGCTGTGTGACTAGAATTTAATATATACAAGTCGTCTTTACCAGAACCTCTCAGCTTTTACTGGTCATTGTACAAGATATATATTCTGTCCTTGTGTTAAGTAACACACTACTTCCTTAAGTTATGAAACTTAAATTTAACGAATGGTGGAACTGGTATTCAGCAAATTTATCTTACCGCTTTTCTGTTATTAGCTATTGAATTAGTATGCTGAAAAACAGATTTTCTTTAAACACTGTAAAAAATTGCATCAAATTTTCAGTGCAGCAATGTTGCCAGCAGTTTTTACCGCAAAGAATTGCAGTAAAATAAGATGTAATAAAAAATTTACATTATTTAAATTTAACGGATTTTTTTTAGAGTGATGTAGGGATACTTTCACCAAAGATTACAAGAAAAGCAAAAATGTATCATATAAAAACTAGCCGTAATTAATTAATGTAAAACTTTATTAGACGTAATTACAAGGTATTTGTTAAAAGTTCCATTTTAAAATGAACGTTTAAAATACATCTATTTTGAAGCAAAATATAGTATATAAATTTAATTCCTTGAAATTTAAAAACTACTCTATGTGACTAGAATTTACTATCCACATCAAATCGCATCTTCCAAAACTATTCAGGTTTTTCTCGTCATTGAACAAAATATATGTTCTGTTCTTGAGTTATTTAAGCTTCAACATAATATTTTCTTAAGTTGTAAAATTTAAACTCAGCCAGTCATAAAATTTGTATTCAGAAAGTTTTTCTTAGAGCTATTCTGCTTTTAGAATTTGAATTATTATACTGAAAAGCTGTATTTCTTTAAACTATTAATAATTTTACCAATGACTGCAAGAATTATTATGCTCTTAGAGCAGAAATGCATCACATAAAAACCTGCCATAAAAATATTTTCTACAGAAAGATAGCTACAGAATTTTGTAACTTTACAAAAGAAACTACTAAAATAACAGTATTCTAAATGATCTTTTATCTGTAATTGGGGCTGTAGTTACAAAAAAAAAAAAAAAAAAAAAAAAAAAAAAAGATTTAGGCTTTACTGGTTTTTTGATTTGCAGTGCAAATGTGTATTTGTTACATTAAGTTTTGTTGCTTTCATTACTTAAAAATTCTGGGAGTCCCAGTTTCCTAAAAAAAATTTAGCAACTTTACAAGATTTCTCCTCTTTTTTTCAGAAAATTTTATTTTGGCTATATCATAACACAAAAAACTTTATACCTATGTAATGAAGTTGAAAATCTGTATGGAATTTTCAACTACAGTAGAACCCCGCTAATTCGGACCCCGTTAATCCGGATATCCGCATAATCCGGATCAGTCCAGATCATTTTTTTTTCTAAGTTTGAGAAGCGATCGGCAAAATTTCGATCATTAATTTATTTAATTTTGGTATTCTGAATAAAAAAGTCTTTTCTGAAATATTTTCGGAATAATACCTTAATCTTTTTCATTTAAACTCTTTCATGTTACCTTTCAAAGAAACAACAGTGCATCATTTAAAGTCTGCAAGCAGGTTGCTGAGAGTGCTCTCCAAAAGTCGTGGAAGAAATTATCATCTTATGATTCACAAATTGAGATTTCTTGAACAACAAGCAAGCTTGGAACAGAAGGAAGAATAGGCGAGAATGGATGGGAAATTAAACCAGAAGATATTGTGAGCATGTTAAAGGGAAAAATACGATGGTTGCTGAGATGTTGATATCACCGACATTAGAAATTGAACGAAGCAAAAAATAATGAAGTTTACGCCTCACTTACAGAGGATGAAATAACGACTTTATGTTCAACTGAAGAAGTTGAAAATGAAGATGATTCAGATGAAAACACTATTATCAATGATGATCAACCAAAAGTTATTAGCCATTTTAAAAATAAAAACCATTTACAACAATTAATGGTTTATTTTAAACATCAGGTGGAGACTACATCCAACAAACTAACTATGCACAAGCAGATGCGCAAATGTTATACAAATCTGGCAAACACAAAATTGTATAATTACAAAATAAACATTTACACTGTCTGTAAGTATTCAGTATGTTTAATATAAAGGTGATTTTCTGTAAGTATATTTTAATTCATTTTTTTTTCTTATCCTCGGCATAATCCGGATTTTTGATAATCCAGTTTGGGTCTGGTCCCAATTAATCCGAATTATCAGGGTTTTATTGTATTCCATGTTCTTATTTACTTCTTTTGATGTCCATTATTTTCTTTTATACTTAAACAAATTTTATTCCACTTTTAAATTAATACCTTAAATGTAACTTTCCCACAAAAAAGCTAATTACTCCAAGCCTTAAATAGATTCCTCCTGCTCATGCATACATCCAAACAAAAACAATCGCACAGCATTAATTTACAGCATTATAATAATTTACCGGCAATAAATTTAATGCATGCTTAACATTTCAATAAGCAAAATGATACTGCGACTCCATTTAAGTATTAAGGGAAGATTTGCCTACAAATGATTTTGGTTATAATCGTAATGGAAACCTATTACCCAAATAATAATTATTATAGCAACTATTGAATTGCCAACAGCTAGAATGTAAAGCTACCCTTAAATCGATACTCTCGTATTTTCATATTACCTAAATGAACAACAGTTATTGGGTTTTTTTTTCTATATGTATGTTAAGAAATAGAGAGTTACATGATGGGTAATTTACCTTACATACTTTATTTACAACAATTAGTTAAAATCTGATGAAATTGTTGAATTAGATTGTTATTTTCTATTCTAAATATTTAATTTCGTGTGGCATTTTAAAATAACTTATTACTGAAAAAGTTTCTTTTTAACACATGTTTATGAATTTTACTTTATAAATACTATTAGTTATTTTTTTCAATTTATTTTCGTTCGCACTCTAACTTACCTATATATGCTTAGATTGCGATGTAATTGCGGTTTACCGTCTCATGTTCAATACACTGTTAAAAAGAAAAAAAAACTTTTTAGATTTTTTTTTATTTACGAAAATTTACTATAATTATAAAAGAAGGTTTTCGATAACCGCTCCCAAGTGCATTATCAATTATCCCAAAAAGCATTCGTCCGTCATTTTCGGAAAGGTTTTCAAGTAGCTTTTACAATGCATTGATCAGTTATTTTATTCGAAAATTCACTTTTTTGTATTCATTCATCCTTAACTAAACATTTTTAGCTGCAAAACTGAAATTGTGCTTCCAATTGTAACAAAATAACGTTATATACTTATGTTAATAATGTTAATCTGTACGTTAGTCAAACTATTTGCATAAAATTAAAATATTTACTTGAGACCTCATAGCAATAAGAAATAACGATTTTCCAGGTAGAGATGAAAAGTATGAGATAATTGCTCTGTAAAAGTTACTCGAAAACAATTAAAATAATAGACTTTGTAAAAATCACCATAAAATAAGAAACAAACTAGGGCGCGTTCCGAACTAAAAAATTCACAACCCGTCATCAGATGAAGCATACACGTGTACGTAAAGGACAATCTTAGAGATAAACTGAAAGAAATAAAATGGAGATTACATAGACAGGTGGCACTAGATGAAAGAGCACAGGCGGAAGACAAATGTGATGTCAAAAAGTAGAAGAGAAAATGGGGATTGGGCATGGAAACTAATAATAAAAAGAAAGAAAGAAAGAATAATATTATAAATAAATAATAATTTTTTTCTTTTCTAATATTTTGTCATTACTTTTGTCTTCCGCCTGTGCTCTTTCAACTAGCGCAACCTATCTTTATAATCTCCATCCTCTTTCTTTCAGTTTATCTTCGACACTGTCCCTTTACGGGCACGTGTATGCTTCAGCTGATGGCAGGCTGTTAATTTTTTAGCTCGAAACGCGTCCTGCTTTGCGATGTATTCTTCTGAGCTGATTCAAATATCAGATCAGATGCTACGATTGGGCCTGCCCCAGGCTCGACCAGGAATGCTCAGTTTTCAAGAGCATTGTCAGCTTCACCCGGGAGATTTCTGGTTCAAATCCAGGTCTGGAAAACTACAATATTTATGATTTATTTACCAATTAGAATAATTATTTTAAAATTAATCTTGTGTAATTAGATAACCACCATTTACTGGAGTTCCATTAATTGCGATTTTTTCGTTGAGCTGATTCATACATCAAACCAGATGCTATGAACAGCAAGGCTAGTTGTGTGAATTAAGCCCTCCACATTCATTCAAAACAACTCAATACAAATGACAATTGACAGTTTCAACAAAGAGATCCCTAGTTCAATTTCCAGACCGAAAATTTTTGACCCAGTGTGAAGACTATAACTCATATTAATTATTTTCCAATTAGAAAAACTATGTTAAAATTAATCTAGTGGAAATGCACATTAACGTTTACTGATTCGTTCCATGATCTGCGATTTATTTTGTCAAGCTGATTCATATAACAGACCAGAAACTATGATAAATAAGCTTCTATGAGTGAACTGAGCCCTCCAGATTCGTCTAGTACAGCTCAATTCACAAGATTATCAGCATTTTCAGCAAAGAGATAGCTCGTTCATATTCTGACGCGGACCTATTTCACCAAGTTGAAAATTTACAACTCATATGATTAAATTCCGTACAATTGTATTTTTTAATTGTTGAGTTACAGAAACTTCACAAATCGTTAAAAAGACACTAGAAAGGAGCCAAACTATGACTGATATTAAGGTACAACTAAATTTGTAGTTTCAAAGAATTCTACGCATTTGTTATAGAGGTAAATCTAAAAAGAATTTATATAAAAGACTATAAATTTGTATATCAGACTTTTTTTAAAAACAGTCAAATCATTAGCGAGTCACCCAAGTCATGTAAATTCATCAAAATCGGGAATATCATGTATTATTATTTCAAATAAAAGTATTTCATAATTCAGTTATTTAGTAGAATAATTGTACGGTTAATGTATCGTTGTTAAAAGAAACAAAACTAATGCTATATGAATCCAAATTCATCTTATTCCTAAAAATAAAGAGACACCTTTTTTATAACATATTTTATGACACACTTTCTTGCTAAAGACAGTTTAAAAAATCAAATCGTTCTGGGAAGATTATTTTCCAAAAAATACATTTCTAACGGATATCCGGTTTAAAAAATTGAAGGACAAAATAAAATAAAATACAAATGTGCTGAATTGGGGTTTAGAATTTCCCACTGAAAAAAAAAGATAACTGCAGACTCAGCAACAGCATTCAAAGATTTTTATGAACAAAAATACTTTCACCCAGAAACAATATAAAAAAACTACGTATATTTTTTCTACTTATAAAACACGCTATGTCTTTTATATATTTAAGCCAACGTATTAAATTACCAAGGCATTTAATCAAAAATATTTTCATTTATATTTTAAATATGCAGTCGTCTTACATGTCAAGGATTAAACCGTTCTCAAGCTTATTTGTAACATCAGTAAAAGAAAAAAAAAACTTTTTTGATAATTATCTATATAAATAAAAATTTAAATGTTCGTTTGTACAAAGCTGCAAATTTACGAAACTCCTTCACCGATTTCTTTGAAATTCATGTGTTGCATTTAAATATGTGCGTATTTCTATATGCCTATTATGAACCTCAATCTCGCCTGCCTCCAATTTATCTCCACCCATCAGGGATGATTTTTTTTTCTAACACATCATGTCATGTACCATTACAAAGCTCTTTACCCACTGTTTTACTATATGTATCTCTCCTCCCCTCTCGAACTTCTCAGCACGAGGATACATTACTACATTAATAAAAATGTAAATGCTCGTTTGTTCAAAATAATCAACCTCCAAAAGTTTTTTACCGATTACTTTTAAATTCAAGGACTGAGTTGCATTTAAATGAGGGCGTATTCTTATATACTTATTATGAACATTACTTTCCCCTTATCCCAAACCCAAACCCCCTGGTTCACTTAATTTTTTTCCAACTCCATTATGTGATGTATCGTTAGAAAGCTCTTTGAGCAATATTTCGTATTATGCACCTGCCTTTTTCTTTTCCCTTTACCTCACAGAGAATGAGGAGCAATATCGCGACAGAATTTTTTTTTCTGTTTTTCATTTGCTTTTTGTTTTAAATCTCCTTTAGTTCCTTCAAATACTGCCTTGCAGATCAAACTAAGGTTATCATACTACTGGAGCGGAAGCAGTGCGACGAATAATTGAAAATCAAACTGAGGAAGAACAGGCTTTGGTGAACGAGCGAAACAGACAATCAATGGGTCAAATATGTGCTGAGAAAGCAGCAGAACGACTGCAAACAAACTTGAGGATACTCTGTTGCGAGCACAGCGAATTCGGTCAGCAACTTTAGATTTACTTTCTTCTCAACAGAATAAACGTGACAGGCTGAAAGTGGCTGAAAAACATCAACGGGAAACAGCAGATAAGTGCCAAACACGATTTCGTGTTCAGAAATCACGCGATTACAATCTCCTTCCATTTGTTTACAATTTAGCTAATGATTGTAGCTGGAGTTGGTATGTTCTCATCGACACTACGACTGAAGTGTGTTCAAATGTAAGCTCTAAAATTTAATGGAGAAATGATGGGAATGAATGTGTTGTGCCACCGGAAATATTAATCCGACTCAACTTAGAGAACTGAAAAAGACACTGAAAACTTTACATGAGGAATATATTGCAGAATCAAAGACATTTCTATCGAACAACAAAAAGTGCAACTCATTCTTCCAAATGACATTATTTAGCATAGAAATTGAAACAGCCGAAATCATGCCAATTTTTAAAGGGATATGACAAATTGATCATTATGTCGGCTCTCTTCTGACCCCAGATGGTCAACATAAATCCTACAAACGTATTTTACAGTGGATGGCAGTGGTGAATTGAATGCGCGCTGCAAACAATGTATATCGTTTATACAGAAGAAAATAAGCAGAAGATGCCGGCCAATTAGCAACCATATAAATGTGAAAATGTGACGTAGAAGTAGATAACCGAAGGAATATTCCATAATCGCATTTGCTATTTCATAAAAAAAAATACAAAACACACATAAACGTGGAGTATTCTAACTTTGTTAAATCGATCAAATACATTTGGGGGATCGTAGTAAGAAATGAAGCTCTCGTGTTAGAATCAATACAGATTCACAACGAACGTATATTTTGAAGAGTACTGCTAAAGCAATAAAATATGAATGCATAAAAAAAGGAACAACTGAGGACTTCTTGCTTGAGAGAGATGCGACACATATTTTAAATCGAGAAGTTTTTACTATAGCTCTTTGACTACTTGATGAAAGTTTTAATTGTCATTTTGATGTTCCTGGACAAGACATAATTTGCAATTTTATAGCACCAATAGAATAAGATGTGCGGATGCATGACATTGAAGCTTTTAATATATATCTCCATGATTTAAAAATGCGATCCTATATAATTTGTAATAGGGGCTGATGTAGCTGGGAAGCTGATAACGGGAGGCTATAAATTGCTTGATTCGAGACTTGCTGCAACTGAAACCAAATTAGGATGGACAGTCGAGAATACTACTTCAAATACTCATGAAAGTACAGCATGGTTTGTTATATTTCTGTTGTTTAAAGATATGTGATTTCTGATTTATGGACATTAGATTCATTTTGAATTCTGGACATATCAGAGAAGAACACAAAAGAGGTGCTACATAAAACAGCAAAAGGAAAATTTTTGAGCACAGTTTTTAGTCCAGGCATTTGGTAAAAAATAAATGCAAGTTTTGGTGTAGTTTTGATTTTTGGTTCCCTTTATGTTTTTTGGGTCGCTGAACACGAATCTGGCATTATCCAACAAAATTTCTCCCCGAAAACACGTTTTTGGGGCAAAAAACGTGCAAAAAACGTGGCTTTTTTTCGTTTTTTCTAAATAACTTCAAAATTATGAATTTTACATAAAAGTCATCGATACATAAATTAAAGAGCACAAAATTTCCTACATTTTATGTATTAAAAGTTTTTTTCTCTGATCAATGGTTTAGTCGCGAGAGAGCCGCAAAAATGGGTGTGAAAAGCAAAAAATTCTGAAAAACGTGAATTACAGCACCATACGTCGATCAAACATGAAAAACAACCATTTAACGCAAATTTCCCCCACTTAATAATACTAAATATATTATTATTGACTATATTTTATTGATCTGATGTTTATTGTTTCTTCCATAACTAAAAAATAAATAAAAATGAGCATATCTGTGATCAAAATCTTCATTTGCTATTACAAAATAATAATAGTAATAATTTCTTTATTTGACTTTTAAATAATGTAAATAAAATAACTAACTGATAACACGCTTTAACTGATCTCATCTGCACTTTCCCCCTTGATTGAAGGGGTGCAAGTGTGAAATAACGTTGGTCAACCCACCCCCGCATCCCATGTCTACGTTCAGTGGAATACTAACCCCCCTTCCTTTTCCACCAGTCTCGCCTCTGTTAGAAATATGCGTCGCACAGATCACTAGCTCATCAGGAGGACACATTCCTCTCAGTTTCTATATGCAACTGCTTACTTATAATTTAGTAATTCACTGTTTGAGTCTTCGTGAAGTGAACATCTAAAATGATTTTGCACGATATCGCTGAGTTTTGTTTGTGACTTTCCTTTAGAAGAAGTGGTCAGTGAAAGTTAGTCGAGGTATTGCAGCGTTAATCAAGGCAAGTACAGAAAGAAAGGATGGAAAGGCAGTTTTCCTAAAGGGGAAAATCTCAGTAGATGTGCATGTTAAGTGTAGAAAGGCATACGTAAATGAACGGATGATTACTGCTTATCTGAAGAAGATTAAGGAACAAAGTGCTAGCACTTCTCAAATTTTAAGATCATCATCTCCTCAGTTTAATTTTCGAACTAATTGTTTTATATGCGGACTGTGCATTTCGGAAGAGTTCATCGCAATACAAGCGAAAAATCCATCAAGCGAATGCAATATTGTATACAGTGTGCGACACAGGGGATTCAAAAGTACAATTCTGAAAGCAGCAAGAGCTCGCAATGATGATTATGGGCAGGCTATAATTCAGCACATCGAACCGGTGAATGATTTGATCGCAGCAAATGCTCAATACTACATCAAATGTTTTAAATATATTTATGGGAGGCCGAAGATCCAAGAACAGTAGAAACGTGGTCCATTTGCCGAGGCAATCGACAGAGCAATGCAAAGTATATTACGATTACCTTGAAAATCATGATGACGAGTGTCATTTCTCCATGGAAGAGCTAATGAAATAGGTTACAGAGAGTTATCAACCTGATATGAGAACTGTAAAGTTTAACCTCATTGAGAGATATGGAGACGACATACTGATCACAAAGAATAAAAAAAAGTCCATTGTGTGTTTCAAGAATATAGGAGGGAAGATACTGACTAATGCATGGTATCAGCAAACATGTAAATCTGATCGAGATGAGAGGCTGCGAGTGGTTGAAGCAGTAGCAAAAATTATTTGCGAAGATATCAGACAGAAGATTTGCTTCGGGAAACTGCAACAACATCGCAGTTGTGTGTCAAGACGAAGAGGATGAGCTAGAATTTGAAAAGTAGGATCTGGAAATGGATTGCCCACACAATGAATCAGAGGTCCCAATGGAAGGGGACATAGTCATGCCGCAAGGTACCAAATATTTACTATTAAAAAAACTTTTATTTATAATATTAATAGTTATGAAAACACCCACTAATTCCATTCGTGTATTTTCTATTTTGTAAATGTCGATGAAAAGCAGGGACCCTCAAATAAAAGAAAGCGGAAACATTACGTTGTTTTTTTAAGTAAATGTACTTACTAATGTACATAATTATTTGTAATTAAATAATAATTCATAATAATCGTCGTTTTTATTGTTAGCAACTTCATTGAAAAATATAGTCGATCATAATATCTTCAGTATCATTTAAAGTCAATCTTTGCGAAGAATGGTCAGTTTTCATGTTAAATCTAATGTACAGTGACATAACTCCTATTTTCCGGATTTTTTTTATTGTCACACCCACATTTTGAACTTCGAGAACTTTAAGAACTGGAATCCGTGTCAGCTTTTACATGTTAAAGCCTGTGTTACTTATTTTATTTACATTATTTAAAAGTCAAATTAAGAAATTATTACTATTATTATTTTATAATAGCAAATGAAGATTTTGATCACAAAAATGCTCATTTTTATTTATTTTTTTGTTATGAAATAAACAATGACCATCAGATTAATAAAATATAGTCAATAATAATATATTTAGTATTATTAAGTGGGGAAAATTTGCGTAAAATGGTGCTATAATTCACGTTTTTCAGAATTTTTTGCTTTTCACACCCATTTTTGCGGCTCTCTCATGGCTAAACCATTGATCAGAGAAAAAAACTTTATGTACATAAAATGTAGGAAATTTTGTGCTCTTTAATTTATGTATGGATGACTTTTATGTAAAATGCATAATTTTGAAGTTACTTAGAGAAAACGAAAAAAAGTCACGTTTTTTGCACGTTTTTTGCCAAAAAAACGTATTTCTGGGGAGACATTTTGTTGCATAATGCCAGATTCGTGTTCAGCGACCAAAAAAACATAAAGGGAGCCAAAAATCAAAACTACACCAAAACTTGCATTTATTTGTCCTTTTTGAGCACTTAATGCCTGGACTATTTGTTAATACAGAAAATCGTTTTATGGTTTATTTAGTGTGGCTTGACGATCAACCTTCCTTACCAGATAATTTAACTTATCTTTGAATAGATGTGATAATATTGTCAGAAAATCTTTATGAAGTCTACGACGAAGTTCTAAAGAAATGGGAAAATGAAGGTAGAATAGAAAAAGTTTCTTTGTGTGAAATGGAGAAATTTTGCCATTATCTAAACGAGGTAGAACCCGTCAAATTTTGACGAAAGAAAATGTTTAAAAAGGAACTGTTTCTTTGACTCATAATAAACCCTACAAAATTAGTTATAGTAAAAAATGTATTTTATATTGGTACGTCTAGCTCTTAAACAAACGGTATTTATTGTCAAATTAACAAAATACTATTTCTATAAAACGCTGTTGTAGAAATTGTTAAAATTAGACTTTAATCGTATATGTAAGCAGTAAAAAATAATAAAGATATGTTATTACGATAAAGTTATCAATTAAGGTTCTTATGCTAGTATTCTAAAATGAAAAAAAGCGAAATTTATTCAACTTTGACTCAATAATAGAATTTTTTTTTCCGTGAAATCTAAACCCGGCATCATTTTCACCATATCAAAATTTACAAATGCTTCGCATCTGTATTCACCTTTTCAAAAAAAAAAATGGGCATTTTAATTTGATCATTTTGATTCAAAACTTGAAGTCTCAATACTATTAGCTGAAACAGATATTAAACTGTTGATATTCTTTTATGTGTAAATCAAATTTTGTAAATTAAATCAAAATTCGTCGGGTTTTATAACAGAAGATATTTAAATTTCAATTCTTCCCTTTTTAATGTAGAAAATGGCAACATAAAGATACAGAAATGATTTTTCCCCCTTTTTTTTCCTTTGCTTTCAATAGAAATGGAGTACTCCTGTTGCCACAATCAGAAAAGCAGTACTAAAAGCGACAAAAAAATTAATATTTCAAAAACAAATTAAGGTACAGCTTTCAAAGAAATTTCATTTAAAAGTACATTTTTTTCCCTACACGAAGGTGTAAAAATTTAAACTGGTGCGGCTTTTAGAAGTTTAAAAATTTTTAGTAGCAAAAATTGCAATACCGAAAGTTCATTAAAAATTTGAAAGTGTTGCCATGCGCAAAATGACGTATGCGTTAGGCACAGAGACGTTTGGCCTTTATAATATAGATAATTGGCTATTATGAAGGAAAATAGCACTATGCAAGTTAGATCAATAATCAATACTTTGGCCAAGAAAAGATCGTCACCTAATCTCAATGACTGACATGGGAAGTATTTGAATTTAATTGAAATAATACTTTCAATATTGACAAGATTTCGCTTGAAAAAAATTGTACTTTATGCAGATATATGCAAAGCATTTTTGCAAATAGGTTTTAACTCTGAAGACAATAATTCTGTGCGATTTCTTTGGAATGATGATCAATGTCATCTTATACACTATATTGCCATTGATTATGGGACACTTGCGATTTTAAACATTTTACTAAATATCTAGAAAAATACATGAGGAATTATCTCGAAACTCTTAGTGCATAAATATAATAGTATAAGTCATACATCTCCGTGAAGATTTTTTTCCCGAAACTCTAAAGGGGGCCGTCAACAAATTAAAAAAGAATGAATATCTTTTGAATAACCCTGTCAAAACTAATATAGCAAAAGAGCTCAAACTCTAGATTGTAATTGAATGCCTTTTTGTAATAAGCCTTGTTCATTTTTATGCAAATAGCATGCATACTCGCAGAGTAATTAAGGTTTTTATAAAAATGATCCCAAATTTTTCCAAGTTTTTTCCTTATAATTTTCAGAGTTCTTAATATAAAATATTATTTTTTTCAGAAAATATGACAAACAACATTGCACACAGTACCCTGTAATCAGAATTAAAAAATAATGAAAATTGTATAAAAAATGAGTTGGTTTACTAAATAATTTTTTACTGCGCATGCGTCAACGATATCAAAATTTCATTTGCATATTATGTTAGCTAAATGTATAGAGCAACTTTTGTGAAAGTCACAAAATCATAACTTGAAATTTCTGACAATAATCGTCAATTGAATAAGTCGAAAATCCGTTATTCTCAAAATGAAGCAAAAACAAGAGGGGTTGTATCCATATATTCATTGATTAGTGTCAATATAGAATACACAATATGGGATGTACTACTGCATTTGGATAAAATCATTCATTCATTTTTTTGCTTCATTTTGGAAACAACGGATTTTGTCCTTTTTCTATAAACGATTACTTTCAGAATTTTCAAGCTATGATTTTGAAACTTTTACAAAAGTTGCACTATACATTTAGCTAACATAATATGCAAATGAAATTTTGATATCTTTGACGCATGTGCAGTAAAAAATTATATAGTAAACCTACTCATTTTTCATACAATTATTATTATTTTTTAATTCTGATTACAGGGTACTGTGTGCAATGTTGTTTGTCATATTTTCTGAAAAAAATATTATTTTATATTAAGAACTCTGAAAATTATAATGGAAAAACTTGGAAAAATTTGGGACCATTTTTATAAAAACCTTAATTACTCTACGAGCGTGCATGCTATTTGCATAAAAATGAACACAGTGT
Source organism: Maratus speculifer (assembly GCA_964019185.1). Taxonomy (NCBI): domain Eukaryota; kingdom Metazoa; phylum Arthropoda; class Arachnida; order Araneae; family Salticidae; genus Maratus; species Maratus speculifer. Next base: position 222,063,312 of record OZ025301.1, read on the forward strand.
ATTACAATAAGGCATTCAATCATAATCTAGAGTTTGAGCGCTTTTGCTACATTAGTTTTGACAGGGTTATTCAAAAGATATTCATTCTTTTTTAATTTGTTCACGGTCCCCTATGGCGTTTCGATAAAAAATCTTCACGGAGATGTATGACGTATACTATTATATTTATACACTAATAGTTTCGAGATGATTCCTCATGTATTTTTCTAAATATTTAGTAAAATGTCTAAAATCACAAGTGTACCATAATCAATGGCAATATAGTGTATATTATAGACTCATTCGTGTCGTACTTGAAGTTTTGTATAATCAATTTCTAATCGATTCTGTGATCCAATATCAGTAGAATCAACATTGAATAATAATTGAAACAATAATTCAAAATGTCCTGTAAATACGGTTCAGAAACTTATGAAAAGTTTTTATGAAGACAATTGCTTAACATGTAGTAAAGGCAAAGTGGAGTTTAAAAAGTTCATTAAACTGGTAGCGAACATTTTCGCCGAAAGGAAATTTGATTTATGAATGTAGGAGTAATCTGAAAAGACTGCAAATCATACATCCCGTATATATATTCGGAATACTCTGGCAGCGTAGTAATAATACTCTTAGTGTAAAGTGTAAATATGTTGATCATTGCAGACTATTCAGTGTGAAAAAATTTCAAAAAGAATAATTTTAACCGCAGCTCATAGGATTTTCTATCTTTTGGATAGAGCTACCATGTAACCTAGTTTCCTTAACTTTTGTTGAAAGACTTAGAAATTGAAAGCTTTTTATGACGAAGATGTAGATTCTGCTACAAAATCACAGTTTTTAAAATAGATGACTTACACTATCTCAAGATATTAAATGTTTTAGCGCTTTTTCGCGTTTAGATTAGATTTTTCTACATTAATAAAAAAAATTCTTTTAATTCTTTTAGACGAATATAGCTAGATAATTTTGTTCTCTTTTCAATAGTGTTTATTTCGTAAAAATCAACCTGTAATTCATGCATATTTTAATTAAATTCATTAAAGGGCTCACAAAAAAATGTTTATTTTTTAAATAGCAAAAGAATCGCATATGTAGAGAATATAATTCCCAAGAAGTTGTAAAAGAGCAGAAAAATTTTTATTAATTGGCCGAAATTAAGAAAACTAATCGAAATAGCGATTTGAAAATTTCAACGCAATGAAGAAATTTAGTTTTCACCAAAATATACATTAAAAAATCGGTTTGAAATTTTTATTAATTTTTGCAAAATTTTACGAGAACGGTATAAAAATTAAGAAAAAACAGACTGGGGCGAACATTAATTAAAAACGAACTAAAAAGTAATCTATTTCAGTAGATTTGCTACCCCGCCCACGCCTGTATAATTTAAGTTATCATAAAATAACAATTATGAAACATCACCAAATGCTAAAAACATAATTTAAAAGGATTTGATAAATTTAATCACAGCTTATTAATGTGTTTTGAGACAAAAGTTCCTTGATGCTTGTTAATAGTTTGTTCTTAAGTGTTCCATATGACTTAATAATAAGATTGACTCAGTGTAGCCGTCTATTGAGAATTACATGAACTAATTTATATTAACTGCGGTTTAATAGGTAGCAGCAATAAATAAATTTATATTTTAAAATTAACTCGCTGTATAAGTATATTGTGTTTTGTGTTTGTTGCAGATATGCAAAGCGAAGACACAAAGGGTTAAAACAAACGTACTGTTAATAAATACTGTCTCATTATCCGTAAAAATACTCTGTGAAAAAATCTGTAATTTTTACGGTAAAAGAAATAGTATTTCTTATTAAAAAAAATGTTTTAAAGAAAAATATTTCATAAAAAAAATGAATTTTGTAATTTTTACTGGAAGAATTGCGTTATATTTACAGAAAAATAATATTTTAATGAAAAATTACAACTGCAGCTTAAACGGTTTTTCACTGGCGCAAAAAATTCACAGTTTTTCTGTCAATTTAAATGATTTTTTTCTTTAAATACAGTGAAGAAACTATTTTTCTGATTGCTTTGAAAGAAAGTACGCAGAACAAAATTTTCCCATTTTTTGAAATATTGTATATAAACCGAATATATTGTTACAGTAATTCGTTTCCATGAAGTATCAAGTGAAATGCCTAAGAGAAAAAATGAATGCACAAAAATGCTGAATCACTTCATAAAGTTCTAGAAAGAAAAGAAAAAAGATATTGCTGTTCTTGCACCTATTTCCATGCTATGGGGATAAAAGAAAAAAATCTTTCATACGTAGAGTAAAATACAATAAAATTGCTTTTAGCATCTGTTTCATGGAAAAATTTCGTAGATTCTTTTCTTTATAAAGAACTGAAATATAATACACATACAGGGAATCCGTAATTAAACTATCCAACTTTATGAGGGACCGGAACATATTTTTTATTTTCCTTTTTAAAGTTAAATTTTTATTTATTTATATTTATTTATTTATAACGGTTAACCGAACGAAATAACGACATAAAATTTCTCAGATTTTTTTTTTTAATTATATTAAAAAAAGGGGTAATTGAAAATCGTTATAACTTAAAATGCTATAAACAGATATTCAATTGTTTTACATTTAAATAAGCAAGAATACCTAAATATTTGTTTGGATTGAGCACTTTTAAAAAAATAAATTATAAAAAAAATTAAAAATACTTTAATTAACAATTTTAAAATAAATAATGTAACTTTTATTGAAAAATCATATTTTCAGAAGTAACTTTCTTTTCAAATTTGCTGAATCAAAATTAAAGTAAAATAATCAAAGAAGACATCTTACAATTTTGAAGCATATTTCTTCAACGGCTTTTGACCTATAGTAATTTAAATCTAAGAAATTGTGAAAAAATCCATCAAGGACGTTTTCACAAGAAATTCCCATGACAACGATTGTCTGAAAGCTAGATTGTGAAAACAAACCAAAACGAAAAAAAATAATATTTTCTAATCTAATTAAGATAGAAAAATGAATTATGCGCCATTTTAAGCATAAAAAAAGACATTTTCATTGCCGTAAAATTTTTTTAGAAGAATTGAATAAAAGATATATTTACTTTTGATAATATAATTTTATTAAAATAAATACATTTTTTTTACTTTAAATATTTTTAGTTATTATCAAAATTAGTATTTTAAAAAAATCTGAATTATTACTAAAGCATATATATTTCGGTCAATTTAAATGAAAAAGAAAATATTTCTTATCAACACTAATGATAAAAGAAAATATTTCTTTTCAACAATATTAACAACACTATTTTTAGAGTACATTCCTAGATAGCGACACTTTTGCAGCATATTAAAAACACATTTCTAGGTTCCAACACTTTTGAAATACATTCACAGCAGATAAAACGTTTTGTAAATGTTGAAACTGTATAATTCACAACACATTAATGCGTTGTAAATTTGGCGACAAAATGTGCTCTAAAATGTAGTTATTTTTGTGTGTTGAGATTTCGCAGTGTATGGTAAAAAATCGCCTTCCTTGTATTTTAATTGTATTACAGCACTTTAAATATATACAGATATTATTGTATGAATTGAATATTTCCATCCGAGCGAAAAATTACCACGCCCGGGAATCGAACCGAGATCCTTGGATTACAAGGCCAAAGTTTTATCTTTACTGGGCGACAACCGGCGGGAATTCCTTCTCTCAGATAACCTTAGGGGCTGTGTATAACGTTATCAACTTTTTGGTAATTTTGGACCCCCCCCCCCATTCGATATCATACGTTGTTATTTCTCGAACCCCGGTAATGATGTCGTTGTCAATGTTTATTTTATTTTATTTTTATCTTTAGAATTTATCTCTATTATTTGGAGTGATATACAAAACTGGTAAACTGGTTACATACTTTATTGATTCAAATGAAGAGAAGTCAACAATATATCCCTTTATATCATATAACACTTTAAAAAATTTTCATATTTTTATTTAAAAGTATTTTATAATAGTTTTTGTTAGATGATGCATTCGACAGTAATAATGTCTTATTCCACTTGTCCTGTACGAAGAAGGGAGGGATGGAGCGATAAGATTTTTTATCAACAAAACAAGTGGGCAACATTCTTTCTCTTTCTCTATTATTTATTAGCAAACACAAGCTTCATTTCAAATATACCTCACATAAGGTTTCTCAAACAGTGATTGTATTGTATGTGTATATATATATGAAGAAAAAAATGAATATCAAATAAAGGGCTATTTCATACTTTAGAATTAAATATCTTATAATAATTTAGCAATTTTGATAAAAACTTTGTACTTTCATAAAAATAGATAGCATACTATTTTGAACCATAAATCATGTTAAAAAGAAGAAAATACATTTTGGTTGGATCAAAAATGATATCGATATCAAAAGACCCTTCCCCTAGAGATATCTTACGATATAATTTGTCAGACCCTCCTCCTCCTTAAAATGATAATATGGTATATTTGCACAGTCCCTTATTGGTCTTTACATGTGGTCTGTCATTTAGACAGCTTGGCAGAATAAACCGAAGTAAAGGAACAAACATATAACTATAGGTACGTAGATTACTATTCTCTTAACATAGTCAAACTGATTGGTAAATTTATCATACGAATTGAATGTTTCGAACTGAGCGAAAAGTTATAACTCTCATAAAATGAATTTTTATCTCATAAAAGCACACGGAATATCTCAACCAGTAAAATGAAGCAGTTTTTCGAAATATATATAATATTAAGTAAATTTCTTAAAAATTGAAATAAAAATGAAAACATTCTTTATTGTAAATAAACACATTATATAGTCGTGGAGCCAGAGGATCGTGTGGTTTCAAGTCGGGAGACTTGGCAAATTCTTTATTTTTGGAATCACCACAACAACAGCACCTCATTTATCCATGATATTTTCAAAACGAGGGTAGCTTGTGGGTGCCATATTGGAAAATGGCCACCGTCATTGAGTTAGGGAGTCGTGCGGTTTCATATCAGCGGATTAGGTAAATCATACATTTTTGGATTCATGACAACATCAACAAGTAATTTATCCATGATACATTAAAAACTAAGGTAATTTATGGGCGCAGTTTTGGAAAATGGCCGCCGTCATTCAGACAAGAGCTAATGTGATTTCATGTCGGCGATCTTGTTAAATGATACATTTTTCGAGTCACCACATAATCAGAATGACATTTATCCATGACATTTTCAAATCCAGGGTAATTTATGGACTCCATATTGAAAAAGGGTCGCCGCCATTGAGCCAGTGGTTCGTGTGATTTCGTGTCTGTGGTCTTGTTAAATCATACACATACATTTTTTGATTCAACACGACATCCGCCTGGGACTTTTGTGGTTTTCTGTCAGAAGGCTTGTTAAGCTATACATTTTTGGATTCACCATAGCATAAGAATGACATTTATCCATGATACTTTCAAAAATAGAGTAGCAAATAGACATTATATTGTACAATATCCGCTGATAAACAGGTTGATCGGAAAGATATCCTTGGTTTTGTATGCTGTTGAATTAATAGGGTGATTCAAGAGACAATAGTTAAAGATATGCAGGGTTCAAAAGCTACAGCGAAATTCAGTCAAAGAATTGCTGCAGTTAAGAGATATTTTTAATATCAGGGCAGCATTTCTTCAAATGATTAGTGAAACAACTAAAATCAGTAGGTACTTCAAACAAATCTGTTCTGGATCCAGTTCTGTCTTTGAACAAGATCCAGAAAGACGAATGTGATAATTCATATTTACGGAACACTATAATCAATGAATAGATAAATCTAGACATGGTAATAGTATCAATTGAAGCAATAATAATTCTAAAAATTGTCGAATACATATTCAAAACAGATGATATGGATGAAGAAGCTCACCAAACTTTCAAGAGAGACTATCTGTCTGAGGACTCAAAGCCAGAAGGGTTTTTCAAATTTCCAAAGATAAAGAAACTAAATACATTTTCTGACTTGAAGAAGATAGAGAGTGCAAAGTTTAATAAATCAGAATTTTTTGCCAAGACAAAAAGAAATCTATTTACTCAGATGACAATCATTGCAAAGCAAAAACATTTCGATATGAGAACTGTCTTTTCCTAATATTCATTCAAATTCCTTAGCGACACTTGATGGTTAAATGCGGAAAACTGAAAAAGCAAACTGATGAATGCCATGACAAAATTGTGACTGATGAAAGAATGCATATGATGGTGTTGCTAATATAAATGACGGAACGTGCTTTGTCAAAGCTGCCACAGGAGTTACAATCATTTGGACAACTAGCAAAAAATATATTTTCTGAAATATTACAAAAATATACATCCTCACAAAGAATAAATATTATATCTGACACATACATGCATGTTTTAATAAAAAGAAATAAACGAAAAATATGAACTATTGGTGATGTTATACAAGTCATCGTCTCCGGGGAAAATGATACGAAAATGGAAGCAGTTTTTATCGGATGAGGAAAACATGAAAAAAAAATTATATATTTCATTTCTAAAGAATGGCAAAATGAACATTATCTGAAATAGTTGAATAAACAAATGATATAAGTTATCTACTGAGGTAAATGATATAAATTCACTAAATAACTATTTAAAGAATTCACTAAATTGACCTACTTTCAAGAAGGGGTGATACACAACTTTAATTTTGCGTACACCATTCTAAAGCACGGCGTCGGAATTTAGAAATTTTATTATCTCTAAAAATACTGATGTGGCAATTATTACATTGTTTTGATTAGAAAACGATTTGAAATGCTAGGAAGTGTATTATTTGTGAAGTCTGGATGCAATGACAGGGTAAAGTAAGCAGTAAAACTTGAGCGAGATGCACGGACTTCTAGGTAAAGAGGTACGTAATGCATTACTTGAAATGCGTTCACTGTCATACAGTAAGTGCTTGCACAGGTAAGGGAAAATGGTGAATCAGAACATAAAATTTCGAGATACACATTAGGCGCTTAATACTGAAACTAATATATTAGAGGAAACAAGGAAACATCCTGAGTCGTAAGTTTGCCATCTCTATTATGCAAAGTACAAATACTGAGACATCAAAGAACAGCGCTATATTCTATGTATATTTTCGGGAGTCTGTGGAGTCGAATGGCCTTTTGACATGTAGTAATACTCTCTACGTATCGGCAATGCTAACTATTTTTCACGGTCTTTTTGGTTATGAGTTCCTACAGGCAGATCCTGATCTTCTATCCATAGATAAATATGGTTAGTTTTTTGGAACAGGTAGCGAGGGAAAATGCTATCTAGAAGTCCAGTAGAATAGCAGTTCCCTTGTTCCTGAAGCTGCTCTGGAACATGCGTCATGTTTTTATTCAAGAACGCGTATCAGATTGTCATATCTATGCCATTTTAATAAACTCAGATGTACAAGCATATGCAGAATATATAACTGTTATATGACGATGTAAATTAGTTAAACACATGAACGTCGACTATGATGATAAAAATGCAGAAGACTAAGATTTCTCTCATTTATTAACCCATTCGAGACCAGTATCTTTTACATGAATTTTATTTTGTTAACACTCTATTTTGGCATACAATTAAAATTAGTTTAGCAAACAAGTAAATATTTTAATTAAGTAAGAAAAAAATTACTTTTCTTTTTAGTGGTATCATAAACAAGCGATAGAAGCACTTTTAACGGTGCATGTATGCACCCGTGGTCCCAAAAGAGTTTATTCTTAACACACTAAGTACAATAGATTCTCTATTACCACTTTTTCTTGAATTGTTGTGACTTATTCACGTCAATTAGCATGCATTAAAATGCAAAACAAGATTCTGTCACAAAAATGTCTTTTGAACTGCTTATCCAATTGAAAATGTTAATAATCCCATTAAAGTAAAATCTTAACAAATATTTAATTTGCACAACGTCATATGTTCCACAATATTGTTTTATCCATTTTTTTCATCAAAATTTAGTTATGTAATAATACCAAAAATAAAAACTCTTTTGCATCTATGTGCGATAGATGGCGCTCTTTTTTCAATATGGCGTCTATAAGCTACCACAAATTTCATAGTATCATCGAAAAATGAACTCATTGGACCCTTGTGAATCCAAAAATGTATATATCATCAAGTCCCCAGAATTCAAACCAAAAGCCCCAATTTTGGCTTCTGGCTCAACGACTAATAGCCCATATATAATGAAAAGAAATTAATTCCATGCATAAATTAATTTCCAAGAACTAGTCAACTTTTTACATAAATTAACATGACCTAGTAATCGCGTCTGCGAGGTCTGAGCTCAATTGATAGTGTCTATATCTGTTTCTTTTCAATAATGAAACTAAAGGCAGAATTAGAAATGCATTCTCATCGTGTTTAACTTTTAAATAAAAATTTTTTATAAATAAATTTGGAATTGCCATTTTGATTCTATAGTTTAATTTGATAGACATTTATTAATCGACCTTTAGTCATAATTTGCTATCTTAAGATTTTTCTCAATTCGCAATTAATTTAGCAATATACAGAGTGATTATAAAAAAAAACTATTCCGAAATTTGGGCCCCTAACTATCATACCATTCACATAAACTGAATGAAATTTTGGCAAAAGGTATTTTGAGGTTGCGCTCAAGAAGGATATAGAAAACAACAGTGTCACTTAAACAGTTACGGCTACAGTGAAAAAGTTTCGAAAAAATCAATGGCAACACCAAGTTTTTTTGTATTGGAATGTGATCTCTCCCTGTAAAAAACCCTATATAGCGTTGGAACGGCAACTGTAGCATGAAAATCACCGGCGGTAGATAGGCTAAATGTGATGACAACCAATAAGGACAGAGAAGCAGCATATAATAAAGCAATTTATTGTGTTTCACAAAATTTCCGCATGACCTCCTTCACACACGATGAAACTTTGCATGCGGCAGATGGTGGATAGCACTACAGCACGTACCATGGCAATAGGAATCTCCTGAATCGCAGTTCTGATGACATCTTTCAAATCAAATTCAGTTTGAGGACAAACTGATACACTGAGAATTTCAGATATTCCCACAGCCAAAAATCCATTGTTGTCAGATCAGGGGACCTTGGTGGCAACGGAAGTGGGACATGACGGGAGATAACTCTGTCACTAAACTGTTGACTTAAGACACGTTTGACTGAAGACCCGACATGTGGAGGAGCGCCATCTTACATCCACACAACTTCAGATATAGCATTTTGCCGTTGCAATGCGGAAATCGTGTAACGAGTTAACATGTCCAGATAGCGAGCCCTCGTTACTGTACATGTTTGCAGATCACCGGCAGTAACCTCTTCAAAATACAAAGAATCTCGCACTGAATTTCATATTAACAAAATTTTATTTTTACCTTTACACATACATACGTATTTATATACAAATATACATACAATAACTTGCAATACACTGTGTTTGTTAAACACATTTTACTTCATGTTTATTGATGTCAAATGTTGAAATTTGTAAACAGCATATTAAAGAATTTTTCAATGAGCAGAATATAACTAAAGTAAAATGTCTTTCACTAATCACATATCATTAGTTTTCCATAATATACCACCGAATTAAGAAATAAACTACACTTATTTTCTTTGTACTTTATACTAATAACTAATACATAACGTATTTCGTCTTAGTTTGATACTATCTAAAATTCCTATTAAGCACCGCCCCTTCCTTGCAGCGAATTCACATTCACGTTCAGAAAATGGTCCCACAAGTGACCGGAAAAAGTTAAGAGAAAAGTGAGCGCGTATCGTGAGCGGAGCGTAACGTAACGTAACGCAGTTTCTTGAAGTGTCTCCCGGCAAACCAATTTACAAGACGTTGTCACGTCAAAAGTAAGTGCCGAAGACGAACATATTCCTTATACCACACCACACAGTCACTTTTTCCTCGTGTAATGAACGTGCAAGCACATCATGTGGATTATTCTCTGCCCAATGCACACAATTTTTCGAATTCACGTTACCAGTTAACAATAAATACGCCTCATCTGTCCACAGAATGTGGTAAAGACCTGCTGCTATCTCCATCGTACCGGATAAGGAATTGGTTTGCAAAATCCAGCCGTAATTGATAGTCTTACGCTTCCAACATTTGGACACGCTGGAATCGATACTGAAACATATTTAGAACAAAGCGCAGAATCTTGCGTACAGTTGAATTCGGCAGATTCAGAACACGTGAAACACCACGTGCAGTTGCTGGACGAACAGTTCTTATCGTTTGATGGAATTCTGCAACAGCTTCCACAGGAATGGAAGGTCGTCCAGAACGAGGTCGATCGCAAGGGCAATCAGTTTCTTCAAATTTATGAATCAATTCCCGTACAACTTCGACAGTGCACGGGTCTCGCCGTAATCTGTGGTTGCGGCGGTAAACACGTAATGTATCTGTGGCATTTTGTCCATTCAGGTAATAAATCTTTTCAATTTCTCCAGCGTTCTTTCCTTAAAAGCGGCATCTTGTTCGTAATGGCAGAAATCAACATACGCGGTTCGCATTTCGCAGTGCCTTTTTCTTTCATCTAGCGTGATGACGTCAGGCATGACTGTGTCTTACGCAGAATTGAACCCGAAATTTGCTTTTCTTGGTTTCTTCTTCTCGTTTTGTTGAGAACAAATCAAGCTGGGATATCAGCCGAAGAAATGGTGTGACATGTGACATAAATGAAACGAGCATTAATGCTCTGGTGCATGGCAAAGTCCTTTTTACATTTACCTTACCTAGCTCCGGTGATTTTCATTCTACAGTAGTCATTCTAACGCTATTTAGGATTTTTTACAATGGAGATCACGTTCCAATGCAAAAAACTGAGTGTTGCCATTTGATTCTTTCGAAATTTTCTCACAGTAACTGTAACTGTTTGAGTGAAACTGTTGTTTTCCATATCATTCTTGAGCGCATGTCTCAAAATACCTTCATTCAGTGTCTGTGAATGGTATGATAGTTTGGGTCCCAAATGTAGGGATAGTTTTTTTATAATCACCCTGTATTTTTATTATCTGCATAGTTGTTTTAAACATAAAATTATCAAAAAGTTATTCATAAACATATTATGATATACTTATTATTATTATTATTGCTTTTAAATTTTGAATACAATGAAAACGGTTATTATAAACATGTATTTTATATTTCAATTTTTATCAAGTACGGTATGATACTAAATATTTCTCTGCAACCTCTTGACATAATATACCATTATATTTGAATGGAACACAGACTAAAAGCAATTTTATTGTATTTTATTCTACACAACAGACATTTTACTCTATTCTCAAAGTATGAATGCAGGTGCAAGCTCAGCAATTTTTTTTTTTTTACTATATAAAATGATTCAGCATTTTTGTGGATTCGTTTTTTTCCCTCATTCTCTTTATACTTGATAACTTAGTAAAGACACTTACAATAACATTCTATTTCATTTCATTTATCTATTAGAATTTCGAAAAATAATCCCAAAAATTTACTGAAATTTTTTTTAATCCCAAGTTTAACGGTTGCGTTTATCTCTTTGATGTATCATTTTTTATTTAAAGAGAAAACATTATGTTTAAATCTACATTTGTTAATTAAAAGCTAAAAAAATGATAAAAAAATATGTTTCTGTTGGACATAGTGCCATAATGCAACTCCTGAGATATATATTAAAAATTGCTGAAAAAAGAATAATTTTAAATCACGAGTAAACACTTTTTAAAAGCAATAACACTTCCGTTTTATTATTCAGACCTACAGTATTAACAACTTAGTTAAACAATATCCAAAAATTTCAATACTTTATCTAAAATAGAATTTTTAAAAATTGTACCAAAGCATAAAAAATATTTTTAGAGAAAAAGGCGTAAAAATATGCACACACCCTCTTCACAGTGCTTAAAATAAGTTATTTTAAAACCTTCCATGACCATAATCTTTCAGGTTTACAATCATTTATCACCATAATCCTTTTGCTCTATTTTTTAGATCGGTAATTAAAATTTTAATTTTTTTTTATCATCTTATGTTCTATATACCCTTAACATTGTTTCATTGATTTTATTTTGTTCTTAATAATAAGTAATACTCCTAAGAGTTTATCCAGTAGTGCATTATATCGAGACATAGAAAACGTATTTCATAGTATAGGAAGAAATACTTTCAGCATTTATAAAATAGTACTAGCGCAGAAATCGATATTGATTTTTATAGAAATGTTCAAATGTATATTGGTTATGTTTTAAAATTTCCCTAACACTCTACCCCAGAATAAGCGAGTAACAGGGATAGCTATGTAAAATAAATAAATGCATTTTTTCATTTTCCATGCATTTTACGTCTTTCAAATTCAACCCCTAAGTTGCATACGTGCCATTTACGACACTATCACGTAGAATGAGAAAATAATGGCATAAAAGGAAAGCAGTGAGTACGGCTGCTATGTCTTGTTATATGTCCAAACCGTCCGCGTCATTAAAAGTAATATTTTGGCTAATTACTAGTAGTGTTTAATTACCATAGTTATAAAGACCTAGAGGGAATTAATACTTTAACGAAAAACAACTCATTTGGTGACAAAGTATTTGTAAAACTTGCATCAAAGAAAGAAAAATAAAGTAGTAAGTAACTCTAATTTTAGAATTTGAGGATACAAATGAGAAAATAGTTTTTGAATTTCAAAGAAAGGATAGAGAAAAGACACTTTTTACAGGCAGATGCAGATGTTGTTAGAGTTATTACTGATAATAGTAAGAATTATTCTTTCTCAACCAACTTTAAGCAGACGGTTCCATTTACTGTTTCTAATAACTTTATCAACATACAGTGTTTGTTAATGTGCCAAAATCAATATTTATCAAAATTATTATACACGTTAAAGTAAAATATATGCCTTTTTAGGCTTTAAAAATTTTCCATAGATCTACTGTTTTTTTTTTTTTTCATTTTATAATTATTTGTTATATTCATCTTAATATGAATAAATGTCTCGAACCTGAAAATATTTACAATAAAATATGTCATTTTGAAAATTTCTAAATTTTAACATATAACACACTTCTTATTTCGTCTTTGATTATGCTTACTTTAAATTTAAATGCATTTAAATGAAGCTGGACCCACTTAACCTTTCTTATGGGGTAAGTGGGACACCCAGAGAATTTTCTAAAACAGGAGCAGTTAAAAAACGCATAAAACACTGTTTTAGAAATTAATGGTAAAAGTTTGGTTTTTTAATAAAAGTCTTAAATAAAATAAGTTGACAAGTTCAAATTAAAATGTTTAAAAGTTTCTCTATAAGGCTTCAAAAATTTAACGTTCCAAATAAGGGGTTCCACTGATCTCCATTTATCCTATAAAGGATATTTGGTTAAAAGAGACTTGATAGAATCTTGTGATGAAAACAGATAACGTATTTCAGAATAAAGAGAAATGCGCTCAGTTTTCAACAGCAGCACGAGCATAGAAATCGATATGACTTTTGATGGAAATGTGGAAATTTATATTGATCAGTCTTATAAATTCAATCTTTCTTTCCCAAAAATGAAATCTAGAGATAGAAATATAAATTAAATAAATAAAATTTCATTTTTCGACACACTACATTTGAATTCAATCTCTAAGCTTCATATTTATGGTTGCGTCTAAATTTTCGAGATTATCACTCAAAAGGCAAAAGGAGGGAAACACTAAAATACTAAAATGAAATATACAATATATATCTATTAAACACCGAACAATTTCAAATTCATACATTTTGTCGTATATTTAAAGTTATATTTGTTGGATTTTTCCAGAACTTCATAATTATGAAGAATATCCATGACTTTATATTTATCAACGTTGATTTGATCAGGACCATCAGGGAGCCAACAAAAAATCTAATAATAATAATAATAACATTTGGGATCACCCTGTAAAATAAAAATTCATGATATAATCTACCGCTATAGATTAGGAAAATATACTATTATTCATTGATTTTATTTTCATTACGAATAAAAAGATTTCATATTATACTCGTCTTAGTGGTACATTATACAAGGAAGCAGAAAACTTATTATTCAGAATACGGAGAAATTCTCTCAGCATCTGTAACATCAGCACGAGCAAAGAAATCGATATGACTTTTGACAGAATTGTGGAAATTTATATTGATCTGTAATAAATCCAATCTCCTTTCCCCAAAATACAAGTTTTAGAGATATAAATATCATATAAGTAGGGGGAACTGGGGCACACTGATACATTTTTTTTCTAAGAATTTTTTTTTCTGTGTGATATCAGCAAAACTTGTGAAGTGTGTTATAAAAATGTACAATCGTAGTTTTACATATTATTTTACCTATAATTTAAAAACATTAAAAAAAATGTAATTTGTATCAATGTGCTCTATACACAGGGCAGATTAATACACCTCATGGGGCACTTTGATACGCTTAGGTAAAATAGAGACAAAATAACACCAATGTATATTTTTCATAGAAAATGAGTTAGCAAACCCTTTTATATTTATTTACAGAAATTCAAATCACCCACAATTTATTTGTAAGCAATATTAAAGCAATCAAAATTAAATATATAATGACCTGTTCTGGCTGTTCCTTGTCTGATTGTTGGCTGTGGTCACTTTGTCATATCTAGCACTTCAACCCCAGTAATAACTTCTTTCTCAGAAAAATGAAAAAAATTCCAGGTTTTCTGCTTATAAATCGGTTTATAAACAAAAAATAAAATATAATTATATTAAAAATTCTGTTTATAATATAATTATCCTTTGTTGTTCTGCATCCTGTTTCTCTTACTTAACATTTCTCATGCCGAAAATACTTACTTCTCTGGGGAATCAATATAAATTCGAGATTTGACAGGCTGCCATTATTTTCTTTTGAAAGTCCTACTAGCACTAGCTTTTGGGGGCAAAAATTCTATAAAATGTTCTAATATAAAAAATTAGAGCAATTTCACTTCAATAAAAAATAATATAAAAAGTTTTTCGCGGGAAATGGTTGGACTATGGAGTATATCGTAAAAAATAAATAAAAAGTAATGAAATAATGAACAAGAAAAGGATTTAAGTTGTCTGTAATTATCATGGGGCTCTTTGATATGTATAAATGTGCCCCGACATAGACTGTATCAATGTGGCGCATACAGCCATTTTGAATTAAATGAATCTCAATTCCAACGCTTCATAATTTACCTAACAATAAAGAATGAGGAACTGATAAAGAGTAGCTTTACTTGCCAGGGAGAGTATTTTTTTTCGTTTGAAAATAATGGAGCAGTTATATAATACCATTGCTATTGTACTACTCAAATTTACTTTTGACCTGCGAAAACAATAAATTACCCATCCCATTTCATCAAACTACTGAATCATACCAAGACGTTCTGTATGTAGTTGTGTACACAAGCATCACCTTTTGGAGCTGTTGTGAAACTTCCTGCAATGACACTGTGAGCAGTAGAGGGGGCGTATCAATGTGCCCCAGTTCCCCCTATATTAAATTTCGATTTTCGACGCATTTTTCTACGTTCGAATTTAATCTCGAAATTTCAAACTTATGGTTTAATCTAAATTTACAACATTGTAGCATAAATGTTCTGGGGAAGAAAATGGTAAGAATGAAATGCATTTATCATAGGTAGCAGCATCAGAAAGAAACATGACCTGGAAAATTGAATTGAAATTTAGTATGGTATAAAAAACAATAAATAAATTTTTGTAGATAGATAAAAAGTATTTTTTTTCTTAAATAAAACATAAGATTGGAAAACAGTGCATATGAAAAAATATTCTTTTTTAATTTTTTGGAATAGTTAGTTTTATTTTTGTTATACTAGAGGATTTAGCCACCTGATCGTAATTCGAAAAAATGGCACCAAGAAAATTTAAATAAAATTTTGCTTTTCTAATGAAAGTTCAAATTAATGGATTTGCATTTCAAAATAAATTTGTTTGAACATTCTGTTGTGAGTCAATTATTTCATTCTTTTAAGAACAAAATTTCTCTGCCCCTGAAAGGGGTAATTTTATTTATACATATATTTTTTTATGTAAGTTGTTTGTTTCATTTTAAAAGATTTTAGCATTTCATTTTAATTAATAGGTTTCTTAATTTTGTTTTAATTACTTGCTCTTTCACAAATTCAAGGATATTTAAAGATCTCATTAAATGTGCTTTTTACCTTTTAGCAGCATTTCATTCAGTTTATTTTCATTTCAAATAAAAATCATCTTACATTAAAGTAAATTCATTGTTTTCTTACATTGAAAAATAGAAAACTTATATGAAAATACAGAGAAATACTCTCAGTTTTCAGAAGAAGCGCGCGAACTCAGAAATCGTTATGGATTTTGATTTAAATGTTGAAATTCATATTGCTCAGTGTTACAAATCAGTAGATAGAAAAAACTATTCTTTTTTAATTATTTCGTATCTAAAGTGTTAGTTTTATTTATATATATGTTTTTTTGGATGTAAATTATTTGTATTATTTTCAATTTTTTTCGCATTTTATTTTAATTATTTACTTTCTTAATTTTGTTTTAAATACTTGCTATTTTAGTAGTTCTAGGATTATTAAATATCTCATTAAATGTGCATTTTACTTTTTAACAGCTTTTCGTTGATTTTATTTTCATTTCAAATAAAAATTATCTCACTTTAAAAGAAACTTAAAAACTAAGAAAGTTTTCTTATACTGAAAAACAAAACACAGAATACTGAGAAATTTTCTCAATTTTCAACAGAAACGTGCGAGCTCAGAAATTGATATGACTTTTGATAGAAATGTTGAAATTCACATTGATCAGTCACATAAATTCAATCCCCTTCTCCATTAAAAAAAAAAAAAAAAAAAAAAAAAAAAAAAAAAAAAAAAAAAAAAAAAGGAACTCTAGAGATACAAATATAAAATACATAAATTCAATTTCGCTTTTCCGCGCATTTTCCTTCATTCGAATTCAAACTCTAAATTTCATACTTCTGGTTGCGTCTAAATTTACAACTTTCGAGTAAAAATGTTTAGGGGTGGGAAATGGTACAAATGAAATCTATGAATCATAGGTAACAGCATCAGAAAGAAGCACGATCTGAAAAATTTAACTAAAGTTGAGTATCGTATAAAAAAGAAGGAAATGAACTTCAGTACATCTATATAAAGAGATTTTTTTATTATATAAAATATAAGATTGGAAAACAGTGCTTAATGAAAAATATTTCTTTTTTATTTTATTCAATTGTAAATTGTTTGTTTTAATTTTAAATTTTCTGGATGTAAATTCTTAGTTTTATTTTAAAAGTTTTTCGTATAATTTTTAATTACTTGCTTTCTTAATGTTGTTACAATAAATTTCTCTGTTAGTAGTCCTATGTCTATTAAAGATTTCATTAAATGCGCTTTTTACTTTTTAACAGCGTCTCATTGATTTCTTTTCATTTCAAATAAAAATTATCTTACATTAAAGTAAAATCGACGCTTTCTTACATTGAAAAAACAGAAACCTTCTTTCAGAATACAGAGAAATATTCTCCGTTTTCAATAAAATCGCGCGAGCTCAGAAATCGATCTGACTTTTGATGGAAATGTTGAAATTCATATTAATCAGTCTTATAAATTCAATCACTCTTCTCCAAAAAAAGAGTTCTAGAGATTCAAATATAAAATAAATAAAGAAAATTTTGTTTTTCCGTGCTAGTTCCTACATTCGAATTGAATCCCTAAATTTCATACTTATGGTTGCAACTAAATTGACTACATTATAATATAAATATTCAAGAGAAGGACATGATAAAAATGAAATATAATCATGACAGGTAACAGCATCAGAAAGAAACATGATCCGGAAAACTTTATTCAAGTGGAGTATGGTATAAAAAAAATGGATTTCTGTACGTCGATATAAAGTAATTTTTTTTTCTTAAATAAAATATAGGATTGGTAAACAGTGAATATGGAAAAATGTATATTTTTACACTCTTAAAACGAAAGAGTAGATTTGGCTTCTCAAGAAAGAGCTGTAATTTATTGAATCGTGAATGAGTTGTTTTTTAAATGCTTTATTCATCTTGATTTAGACTGCTTATTTAAATAACTCATCTCGATTTAAATTGTTTAAGAACAATTCACTCACTTGAGTTGTTTCAACTCGTTATGAGAAGCTGCATTTCAAAACGTGAGATGAGAGAATTTCGGCTCAACTTAAGTTATTTTTTGGCTGACATTTTAAGAGAGTATTTTTGAAATGTAAATTGTTAGATTTATTTTTATATTTTTAAATCTGAATTGTTTGTATTCTTCTTAAAAATTTTTTAATGTAAATTGTAATTTTTTTCCACATTTTTTGCTTTATTTACTTGTTTGATTAATTTTGTTTTAATTACTTGCTACTTTAGCAGTTTTAGAATTATTGAAGATTTCATTAAATTTGCTTTTTAGATTTAACAGAATTTCATTTATTTAATTTCATTTCAAATAAAAGTTATCTCACATTAAAATAAACTCGGCTCTTTCTTACTTTCAAAAATAGAAAACTTATTTCAGAATATAGAAAAATACTCTCAGTTTTCAACAGAAGCGCGCGAGCTCAGCAATCGACATGAATGTCGATGGAAATGTTGAAATTCATATTGATCAGTCTCATAAATCAGTAGATCGATATAAAATATTCCTTATACATATAACATATAAGATTCGCAAATAGAGTATATAAAAAAGTATTCTTTTTTAATTTTTTCGAATATAAATTGTTAGTTTTATTTATTTTTTTATGTAAATTTTTAATTTATTTTAAACTTTTTTCGCATTTCATTTTAATTACATGCTTTCTTAATATTTTTTCAATTACTTTTACTTTTAGTAGGTCTAGAATTATTAAAGATCGCACTAAACATGCTGTTTACCAGTTAACAGAGTTAGTGTTTCATTGGTTTTAATTTCATTTCAAATAAAAATTATTTCACCTTAAAGTAAGTTCGACGCTTTCTTACATTGAAAAAGCAGAAATCTTCTTTCAGAATACAGAGAAATACTCTAGTTTTTAACAAAAGTGCTAGAGTTCAGAAATCGATATGACTTTTGGTTGAAATGTTAAAATTCATATTGATCAGTCTTATAAATTCTATCTCTTTTCTCCAAAAAAGGAGTTCTAGAGATACAAATATAAAATAAATAAATGAAATTTCGTATTTTTCCGCGCATTTTCCTACATTCGAATTTAGGAACTAAGTTTCATACTTACGGTTGCGTCTAAATTTACACAATTATAGCAAAAATGATCAGGGGAGGGGAATGATAAAAATGAAATGCATGTATCATAGGTAACCAGCATCAGAAAGAAACACGATCCGGAAAATTGAACTGAAGCTGAGTATGGTACAAAAAAGAAATGAATTTTAGTAGATCGATATAAAGCATTTTTTTTTCTTACATGAAATATAAGATTGAAAATCAGTCCATGTGAAAAGATATTATTTTTTAATTTTTCCAAAAGTAAATTGTTAGTTTTATTTATAATTTTTTTCTGATTTAAATTGTTAGCTTGATTAAAAAAAAATCCCATTTCATTTTGATTACTTGCTTTACTAATTTTATTTTAATTACTTTATTTATTACTAGTTCTAAGATTATTAAAGATCTCATTAAATATGATTTTTATCTTTTAACAGCGTTTCAATGATTTTATTTTCATTTCAAATAAAAATTACCTCACATCAGAGTAAGCGGAGAACTTTCTTGCATTGAAAAATAGACAACTTATTTCATAATACAGAAAAATATTCTCACTTTTCAAAAGAAGTGCGCGAGTTCAGAAATCGATATGACTTTTGATGGAAATGTCGAAATTCTTATTTATCAGTCTTAAAAATTAGTAGATCGGTATAAAATAATTTTTTATGTAAAATATAAGATTGGAAAACAGTGCATATGAAAAAATATTCTTTTTTAATTTTTTCGAATGTAAAGTGTTATTTTTATTCAATTTTTTTTCGGATGTAAATTATTAGTTTTATTTTCAATTTTTTTTTCGCATTTTATTTTAATTTCTTGTTTTCGTAATTTTGTTTTAAATACTTGCTATTTTAGTAGTTCTAGGATTATTAAAGATCTCATTGAATGTGCTTTTTACCTTTTAACAGTGTTTCAATGATTTTAGTTTCATTTCAAATAAAAATTATCTCACACTAAATAAACTTAAAAAATAAGTAAGTTTTCTTATAATGAAAAATAGAAAACAGAATACTGAGAAATATTTTGAGTTTTTAACCGAGGCATTAAAGTTTAGAAATTGGTATGACTTTTGATAGAAATGTTGAAATTCACAATGATCAGTCTTATAAATTCAATCCCCCTTCGCCAAAAAAAAAAAAAGCTCTAGAGATACAAATTTACAATAAATAATTACAATTTTGCTTTTCCGCGCTTTTTCCCACATTTGAATTCAATCCCTACATTTTATACTCTGGGTGCGTCTAAATTTTCAACTTTAGAGTATAAATGTTCAGGGGTGAAAATGGTACAAATGAAATGTATGAATCATAGGTAACCAGCATCAGAAAGAAACACGATCTGGAAAATTGAACTGAAGTTGATTTTTGTAAAAAAAAACAGCAAGTGAATTTCAGTATATTGATATAAAGGGATTTATTTTTCTTATATTAAACATGAGATTGGAAACAGTGCGTAAGAAAAAATATTCTTTTTTTATTTTTTCGAATGTAAATTGTTAGATTTATTTTGTAATTTTTATTGATCTAAATTGTTAGTTTTATTTTAAATTTTTTTCGAATTTTACTTTAATTTCATGCTTTTTTAATTTAGGTTTAATTACTTGCTGTTTTAGTACTTCTATGATTATTAAAGTTCTCATTAAATGTGTTTTTTTTTCTTTACCTTTCAACAGCTTTTCATTGATTTTATTTTAATTTCAAAAAAAGTTATTTCACATTGATGTAAACTCGGCTTTTTCTTACACTGAAAATAGAAAACTTATTTCATAATACAGAAAAATACTCTCAGTTTGTAGCAGAACGCGCGAGTTCAGAAATCGATTTGACTTTTGATGGAAATGTTGAAATTCATATTGATCAGTCTTATAAATTCAATCCCTTTTCTTCAAAAAAGGAGCTCTAGAGATGGAAATGTAAAATGAATAAATGAAATTTCGCTTTACCCCGCATTTTCCTACATTCGAATTCAACCCGTAAATTTCATAGTTCTGGTTACATCTAAATTTACAACATTATCGCATTAAGTTAGGGGGTTAGATACGCCAAAATTGAAATATATCCAACATAGGTACAAATGTCAGAAAGAAACATGATCAGTCAAATTGGACTGAGCGTGAAAGGGGTATAAGATGACAATAAATTGATAAATAAATAAGTAAATTACAGTGAATGGATATAAAGTGATTTTTTCTTCTTATGTAAAATGTATAATTTATAAACATAAGAAGAATTTTTAAATTTTTTTTAATTGTTTGTTATTTTGAATTAAATTTTATCATTTACTATATGAATAAAATAAGCTATCATTAGATCTCCGTCACAGTTTGCAGGGTAACGCATGGTGGAGTCCAGATGAGTTTACATTTCAATTTTCGAGCCAAATCTTCTCTTATTATTGTAACATTGGCTCCTGTATCGACAATCATACGGCTCTGAATTCCGTTAATAAAGCCTATCACATATAATTCATTATCACCGCCACTCATTTTTGATATCTGGAGGATCTTCAGGTGGGGCTTTTCATTCTCTGGCAACCTCCGCCCCGCGAGATGGCCAAAATTTAGTTTCCCTGCTGACTGTTTGAATTTATTTCACGTTCGTGGATTTTGGGGCAATTTCTTCGGAGATGTCCTGTATCACCGGTCACCGCATCCCCAGCACGTGAGATTCTGTCTTCTTGAGCTTGTTCTTCCGTATTTTACAGCTTCAAGTTCTTGATTTATTTTCCTAATTTCTTTCAAGACGTCGTTCTCAGTGTCTGAGCTTTTGTTCACCTTTGCCCCTCGGACTGAATGACGATCTCTTCGGCTGGCTTGTGTAGCTGCTTCCAACTTTAAGGCATATAGTAGTGCAGCCTTTAAATCCTGTACATCTGCCATTCGTACCGCTCTCTGCACTTCTGGATCTTTTATTCCGTCTACAAAATATTGCAGTGAGAGCATTCCCGTACATTTGTAGGACAGTCAATGAATGCTAAATTTGCAAGCCGTTCAATTTCCGAGGCAAACTCTTGAAGGGTTTCACTCGATTTTTGATGGCGGCTCTTCATTTGTATTCTCGTATAATCCTTGAAGAATTTTTCGCCGAATCTCATTTCAAGTGCACAACTTAGAGTCTCAAATTTGAGTTGCGTCATATCGGGCAATGTTTGCAGCACGTCGGCGGCTTCTCTTCTTAAAGATGCTGCCAGTTGACAAGCTTTCACCTCGTCACTCCATTTTTGTTCGCTTCGGCTACAATGGTGAATTGGGTCTTGTAAACTTGCCAGGAACTCTTTCCGTCGTATGTCGACAGCTTAACTTGCACAGGAGAAGCAGGCGGATTCCTAAATTCTTCATAATTACCACTGGACGCTGAAAGTTTCTTCTCAAGAACTTGTACTTTTTTATTTAGCTTTTCATCTACTTCACCTAGTATTTTCTCTTCAACGTTACAAACTTCATTCTGAATTTTCTCTTCTACTTCCGCCATTTTCCTTTCCATTTTCTGTTCAACATTACTAACTTCATTCTGAATTTTCTCTTCTACTTCCTCTATTTTCTCTTCTACCGAGCCCATTCTTCTCTCTACCGATGAGAACTTTTCTTCCAAAGTTTTCTTCATTTCTTCTTGGCTTTTATTAACTTCCTCCTTTAATTCATCCGTTCTCTCTTGGCTTCTTTTCATTTCTTCAGTCACATCTTCTTGGACTTTGTCGATTTTATTCGATAACTCTTCTTGGCCTTTGTCAATTTTATTTATCAACTCTTCCATTCTTTCTTCGTTTTTATTCATTTTTTCCGTCAACTCTTCTTGGCCTTTAATCATCTTTTCAGTCACATCTTCTTGGCATTTGTCAATTTTATTTGTCAACTGTTCCATTCTTTCTTCGTTTTTGTTCATTTTTTCCGCCAACTCTTCTTGGCCTTTATTCATCTTTTCCGCCAACTCCTCTTGGCCTTTATCCATTTTATTTGATAATCCATTAATAGCTTTCAACAACTCATTCAGTTGCTCTTCCGTTGCTCTCGTTTTCGCCATAAGATCCCACTTCTGACACCAAATGTTGCAGCGTATATAGGGTTCTTTTGATCTTACGGTTAGACAACTTCAAACTCTTGCTTATAGAAAAGTAGAAAATAATTTATTTACAGAACTTCAGAACAACAGAGTCTTCGAAACTCACAAATATTTCTAGATATTCAAAAATAATTGTTCAAATCTATCGTATAAGTGCAGATATAGATTCCAGAGACTCTTTATACAACGTCTCAACACTAAATCACATTCAAAATAACGTAAACAAGACTCAAGCAAACTCGCTTAACAAACGCCTTGTTCACTCAATGACTGACTGGTAAATAATAACCACAGCTCGCATCGCTTCTCTTCTTATATAGGCTCGTAGCAGGTGCTGGAAATTTCTAGAACCAACTCGAAAAATCCACGGAACAACAAACAAGGTATCAGTATATCTAAAAGGGGGGTTACCATTGAGAGGGAAGGGTTACCATCGCCAACAATCGCCAAGTTTGTCACCAACTTGGCGATATATCGCCAAATTTGGCGACCAAAATTAGTCGCTAAAAGTGACGCCAACTTGGCGATATCGCTAACATTTCGCAAAGCTGTCATAGACATTCACTGAAAATAATAGACAAGTTTGCTTGATAACAGAGACAATGTAACAACAACTAATATTAGTAAAGAAATGGAGCTTAATAAGATTATTTACATTATTTTACAGAACAAACACTAACTATTTACAAAATTCGTAACAATATATAAATAAAATTTCGTTTTTCCGCGCATTTTCCTCCATTAGAATTCAATCAATAAATTTCATACTTCTGGTTGCATCTAAATTTACAACATTATCGCATTAAAGGTAGAGGTATTGCATAAAGGTAGAGGGTTAGAAACGCCAAAAATGAAATGTATCGAGCATAGGTAAAAACGTCTGAAAGAAACATTATCAGTAAAATTGGACTGGGTATTAGAGCGGTATAAAATGGCAAAAATGTATAAATAAATTAATATATTATGTAAACTTCAGTAGATAGATATAAAATGATTTTTCTGCTAAGATAAAATATACAATTTAAAGACAGGGAAAAAATATGTTTTTTAATTTTTTTATGAAAATAGTTTGTTATTTTTCTTTCATTTTAATTATTTGCTATTTGAGTAAGAATAGAATTATTAAAGATCTCTTTAAATGTGCTTTTACCTCTTAAAGGCGTTTCAATGATTTCATTTTCATTTCAAATAAAACGGATTTCTCACTAAAGTTAACTCAGCTGTGCCTTATATAGAGAAATGGAAAATTTATTTCTGAGCGAATTTTTTTTTAGTATATAAAAATAACACGAGTACAAAAATCTATATCATTTTTAATGAAAGTTTATACTGATTAGTCTTTTAAATACAATTACTCTTCCCCCAAAACAAGTTCTTTAGATACAAATAAATAAATGCAATTTTTCTTTTCCAGGCATTTTCCTACGTTCAAATTCAATCCCTATATTTCGTACTTCTGGCTCCATCTAAATGTACAACATTATTGCATAAAAAATAAGGGGTAGGAAATACTTAAGTAAAATATAAGCAACATAGGTAAACGCTATCAAAAAGAATCAAAATAGAATCAAAATACATCAAAAAGAAACATGATTAGTAAAATAGGACAAAGTATGAGAATAGTAAGATGACAAAAAATTTATAAATAATTAAATAATTAATTAAATTGCAATAGATGGATATAAAGTGATTTTGTTTCCTATTTTAAATATATAAATTAAAAACAGAGAGAAAAAAATCTTTTTTTTTATTTTTTAAATGTAAATAACTTACTGTTTTAATTTAATTTTAATTATTTGCTTTTTAAATAATAATAATAGGATTAATAAAGCTCTTATTAATATTACACCTTTTCACGTCGTTTCAATGATTTGATTTTCATTTCAAATAAAAAGGATTTCACACTAAAGTTAACTCAATTGTGCCGTATATAGAGAAACAGAATTTTTTTCTCAGACCACATAGAGAATTTTTTTTTTTTTTTAGTTTTTAAAAATAGCACGAACACAATAATCTATATCACCATTGATACAAATGAGGAAATTTTTACTGATTGGTCTTTTAAATTCAATTCCTTCCCCCCCCCCCCAAAAAAAAAAGTTCTAAAGATACAAAATAAATAAATGCAGTTCCGCTTTTCCAGGCATCAACATATATTCAAATTCAGTTCTTATTTTTTATAGTACTTATGGTTGTGTTTAAATTTACAACACTACTGCATGTATATGTTAAGGTATGTACAGTCGCGAAAAAAAAGTAAACAGCCCCTAATAAATCTTCAACAAATTATCGTAGAAGAAAGTTACTGGTACCAAACGATTGGAAATAAAGTCTACTTTTTAAAAATGTATATAAAATTTGCTTATGGGACATCAATATTTTTAAATGAGACCAAACTTTTTTTTTTACAATAAGTTTGGGCTTATTTAAAAATAATGACCCAATACCCAATTTTATCAAGACATTTCAAAATTTTCTTTCAAACAATGCCTAAGCACCAAATACCAAGTTATATGAAATAAAATTTTGAATTATAAAAAATCAAAATTTAGTGCTTCTAATGTTAAATTAAATTTCACATTTTTATTAATATCTGCAGAAATTATGCTCTAATGTTCTAAATTTCTATGTAGCAATAATATAGCAATGATTTTAGAATCGTGTACATTCGTAGAACCTATAGCGTGAAAACTAGAGCAACCGCCTCCCACCCCAAAAGTTGTCAGATCGACTCACCCCGACTATGTTATTTTTTTCTTCGCTCAATAAATACAGATACTTCTAAACTGTGCAATAGATGGCACTACCAGCCAGTTGTGACACTATCTTTATAATGGAAAGTTACCGCTTCTGTAAATGGAGTTTTTTCTTCTTTTATTTCCCAAAACGGAAAATATATTAATGGAACGGAAAAGATCTGACAACTTTACTACCAATAGTTTTTTAGAGCATTCACGGATTTATTTTTAACAGTGTAATAAATGTTTACTTTTTAAATTTTTAACGTTTTGTTTTAACATTTACATTTTGAAATATTTCAATGCAAAAACTAGGCTTACTTATTCAAAGTTTAACTCTTATTTATGAGTACATGAAAAAAAATCAAACGCGTATTCGAATTATTTCAAAATTTTATCAATTGTTTCCTCCTTTTTAATCGAAAATTCGATTTTCTCTTTTCTTCCTTTTCTTTTGTCTAACGTTATTTATACGATTTCGAAATACATTGAAATTAGAAACACTATCTAGTTTTTAATCGAATTAGGTACAATAAATTTTCCAATTTAAATGACATTACATTTCAGCAAACATACTTTACACGAAAACGTTATTTAATTAATGTATGTGAAATCTTTCTATTCAAACAAATGACGGAACTTTTAATTAAATAAAAGTCATGCTCTAAAATTTTTTCGAAATACTCACTAATTTATTTTTGAAGCGAAGAGTTCCCTAATGTGTAATTTGTAAGAACTTTTTCAAATATCTTCTTAAATTTTGCTTTAAGCTCCATTTACTAAACAATTCTTAAATTTATGAAACGGTTTGTGTAAAGAAATTGTACGTTTTATTATTAGAAATTCTTTCTTAAATTTATTTTCACAAACTTTTAAATTAAATCTAAATAAGCATGTTTAAAAGATTCAATGTTATTTGTATACACTGTTCAAAATGTATATGAATAAATCAATCCACTACTCATATTATTCAATTGAAAAGATTTAATCATTCAATTTAATAAATTAAATCTTGAAAAATGTAATTTCTCGATTGAAATTAAGAGAGTGGCAAGTAAATTAATTTATTGTCAGATGTAGAAGTAATAACTATGACATGTTAAAAAAAAAAAAAAATTCTCGAATTTAAATTATTTTAAAAATTCTTGAGTTTTTTCCTACTTTGTCTCGAGTTTAAATGTATCATTAAAAAAATTGGCAAATTAGGCAACGATTCTGTCAGTTTCTTTATAAAAAGTATTTAATTAGTACTAGATATAAGATTCAAAGTTTTATCCAGGGTGTCCAGCAAATAAGACCCCGATTTCAAAATTAAATTTCATTGATTTAATTTTCATTTCAAATAAAAAGGATTTCACACTAATGTTAACTCAACTGTGCCGTATATAAAGAAACAGGTTTTTTTTTTTTTTTTTTTCCCTCAGACCATAGAGAATTTTTTTTTTTTTTTTTTTTTTTTTTTTTTTTTTTTTAAATAGCACGAACACAATAATCTATATCACCATTGATAGAAATGAGAAAGTTTTTACTGATTGGTCTTTTAAATTTAATTCCCTTTTCCTAAAAACAAGTTCTAAAGATACAAAATAAATAAATGCAGTTTCGCTTTTTCAGGCATCAACCTACTTTCAAATTCAGTTCTTAATTTTCATAGTACTTATGGTTGTGTTTAAATTTACAACACTACTGCATGTATACGTTAATGTATGTACAGTCGCGGAAAAAAGTAAACAGCCCCTAATAAATCCTCAACAAATTATCGTAGAAGAAAGTTACTGGTACCAAACGATTGGAAATAAAGTCTACTTTTAAAAAAATATATATAGAACTAGCAGACCCGACAGACGTTGTCCTGTCACCGACAGACGTTGTCCTCTTGGCACCGACTCCAGAAAATCAAATAAATGTACGTAAATATAGTAATACGCGCGATAAACACTACGCTCTTCATTTAATTTCTTATTACAATTATGTAAGGAAATTATTTTTCACTCTACAGTATTTTTTTAAGGTGCAATTTTTGACAGAAAAGCGCATTTTTCTCTTTTTAGTTAAAAGTTAACGATTTTCTGAAGTCGGTTAATAAACAAAATATTACAGGAAATATTATTGTAAAGCATACACGTTTGTCAGGAACGGGATACGAACACGTGATCTCTTTCTTCAAGAAGCAGAGCTTGAATCTGCCGCCTTAGACCGCTCGGACATTCAGTCCGCACTCTTTTCGTCGAACTTAATCAACACTTTCAATTAGCGAAAAATCACTAACTATTAGTTTTTGCCTAATTACTAAAAAAGTACTGAATTTCGACGAAATGTGAATCTAAACCATTCTCGAATCCACTGGAACGCACACACAAAATTTCATGGAAATCGGTCCAGTCGTTTAGGAGGAGTTCAATTACATACATACGCACAAAAGATTTTTATATATAAAGATAAGCATTGAAAATTTCAGGTTTTTGCGCCGAAGACATCGCCAAATTAGGAAAATGTGAATTATCTCACGAACTACTGGATTTAAAGAATTTGGTTAGTACCATTCGATTCAGAATGAAAAAATGCACTAAAATATGTTATCAGTTGAAAAATAACTACAAAAGCTTATTTTTAAGGAAATTTTTTAAAGTTCGTTCTTTTTTCTACTCATCGTAGGGGTGGAATTTTCGAAAATCCATTTTTAGCGGCACTCGATGTTATAAGAAGTACTTTTACCCCAATTTTCAAGATTTTTGGTATGGTAGATTTTTTTGTGCTATGATTAATACGAAATCCTGACTTTCTTCAATATATATATAGCACTTTTAATTGGCGAAAAATCACTAACTATTAGTTTTTGCCTAATTACTAAAAAAGTACTGAATCAATTTCGACGAAATGTGAATCTAAACCATTCTCGAAACTACTGGAACGCACACACAAAATTTCATCCAAATCGGTCCAGTCGTTTAGGAGGAGTTCAGTTACATACACACGCACAGAAGATTTTTATATATAAAGATTTGCTTAGAAGACATCAATATTTTTAAATGAGCCCAAATTTATTTTTTTTACAATAAGTTTGGGCTTATTTAAAAATAATGACCCAATACCCAATTTTATCAAGACATTTCAAAATTTTCTTTCAAACAATGCCTAAGCACCAAATACCAAGTTATATGAAATAAAATTTTGAATTATAAAAAATCAAAATTTAGTGCTTCTAATGTTAAATTAAATTTCACATTTTTATTAATATCTGCAGAAATTATGCTCTAATGTTCTAAATTTCTATGTAGCAATAATATAGCAATGATTTTAGAATCGTGTACATTCGTAGAACCTATAGCGTGAAAACTAGAGCAACCGCCTCCCACCCCAAAAGTTGTCAGATCGACTCACCCCGACTATGTTATTTTTTTCTTCGCTCAATAAATACAGATACTTCTAAACTGTGCAATAGATGGCACTACCAGCCAGTTGTGACACTATCTTTATAATGGAAAGTTACCGCTTCTGTAAATGGAGTTTTTTCTTCTTTTATTTCCCAAAACGGAAAATATATTAATGGAACGGAAAAGATCTGACAACTTTACTACCAATAGTTTTTTAGAGCATTCACGGATTTATTTTTAACAGTGTAATAAATGTTTACTTTTTAAATTTTTAACGTTTTGTTTTAACATTTACATTTTGAAATATTTCAATGCAAAAACTAGGCTTACTTATTCAAAGTTTAACTCTTATTTATGAGTACATGAAAAAAAATCAAACGCGTATTCGAATTATTTCAAAATTTTATCAATTGTTTCCTCCTTTTTAATCGAAAATTCGATTTTCTCTTTTCTTCCTTTTCTTTTGTCTAACGTTATTTATACGATTTCGAAATACATTGAAATTAGAAACACTATCTAGTTTTTAATCGAATTAGGTACAATAAATTTTCCAATTTAAATGACATTACATTTCAGCAAACATACTTTACACGAAAACGTTATTTAATTAATGTATGTGAAATCTTTCTATTCAAACAAATGACGGAACTTTTAATTAAATAAAAGTCATGCTCTAAAATTTTTTCGAAATACTCACTAATTTATTTTTGAAGCGAAGAGTTCCCTAATGTGTAATTTGTAAGAACTTTTTCAAATATCTTCTTAAATTTTGCTTTAAGCTCCATTTACTAAACAATTCTTAAATTTATGAAACGGTTTGTGTAAAGAAATTGTACGTTTTATTATTAGAAATTCTTTCTTAAATTTATTTTCACAAACTTTTAAATTAAATCTAAATAAGCATGTTTAAAAGATTCAATGTTATTTGTATACACTGTTCAAAATGTATATGAATAAATCAATCCACTACTCATATTATTCAATTGAAAAGATTTAATCATTCAATTTAATAAATTAAATCTTGAAAAATGTAATTTCTCGATTGAAATTAAGAGAGTGGCAAGTAAATTAATTTATTGTCAGATGTAGAAGTAATAACTATGACATGTTAAAAAAAAAAAAAAATTCTCGAATTTAAATTATTTTAAAAATTCTTGAGTTTTTTCCTACTTTGTCTCGAGTTTAAATGTATCATTAAAAAAATTGGCAAATTAGGCAACGATTCTGTCAGTTTCTTTATAAAAAGTATTTAATTAGTACTAGATATAAGATTCAAAGTTTTATCCAGGGTGTCCAGCAAATAAGACCCCGATTTCAAAATTAAATTTCATTGATTTAATTTTCATTTCAAATAAAAAGGATTTCACACTAATGTTAACTCAACTGTGCCGTATATAAAGAAACAGGTTTTTTTTTTTTTTTTTTTCCCTCAGACCATAGAGAATTTTTTTTTTTTTTTTTTTTTTTTTTTTTTTTTTAAATAGCACGAACACAATAATCTATATCACCATTGATAGAAATGAGAAAGTTTTTACTGATTGGTCTTTTAAATTTAATTCCCTTTTCCTAAAAACAAGTTCTAAAGATACAAAATAAATAAATGCAGTTTCGCTTTTTCAGGCATCAACCTACTTTCAAATTCAGTTCTTAATTTTCATAGTACTTATGGTTGTGTTTAAATTTACAACACTACTGCATGTATACGTTAATGTATGTACAGTCGCGGAAAAAAGTAAACAGCCCCTAATAAATCCTCAACAAATTATCGTAGAAGAAAGTTACTGGTACCAAACGATTGGAAATAAAGTCTACTTTTAAAAAAATATATATAGAACTAGCAGACCCGACAGACGTTGTCCTGTCACCGACAGACGTTGTCCTCTTGGCACCGACTCCAGAAAATCAAATAAATGTACGTAAATATAGTAATACGCGCGATAAACACTACGCTCTTCATTTAATTTCTTATTACAATTATGTAAGGAAATTATTTTTCACTCTACAGTATTTTTTTAAGGTGCAATTTTTGACAGAAAAGCGCATTTTTCTCTTTTTAGTTAAAAGTTAACGATTTTCTGAAGTCGGTTAATAAACAAAATATTACAGGAAATATTATTGTAAAGCATACACGTTTGTCAGGAACGGGATACGAACACGTGATCTCTTTCTTCAAGAAGCAGAGCTTGAATCTGCCGCCTTAGACCGCTCGGACATTCAGTCCGCACTCTTTTCGTCGAACTTAATCAACACTTTCAATTAGCGAAAAATCACTAACTATTAGTTTTTGCCTAATTACTAAAAAAGTACTGAATTTCGACGAAATGTGAATCTAAACCATTCTCGAATCCACTGGAACGCACACACAAAATTTCATGGAAATCGGTCCAGTCGTTTAGGAGGAGTTCAATTACATACATACGCACAAAAGATTTTTATATATAAAGATAAGCATTGAAAATTTCAGGTTTTTGCGCCGAAGACATCGCCAAATTAGGAAAATGTGAATTATCTCACGAACTACTGGATTTAAAGAATTTGGTTAGTACCATTCGATTCAGAATGAAAAAATGCACTAAAATATGTTATCAGTTGAAAAATAACTACAAAAGCTTATTTTTAAGGAAATTTTTTAAAGTTCGTTCTTTTTTCTACTCATCGTAGGGGTGGAATTTTCGAAAATCCATTTTTAGCGGCACTCGATGTTATAAGAAGTACTTTTACCCCAATTTTCAAGATTTTTGGTATGGTAGATTTTTTTGTGCTATGATTAATACGAAATCCTGACTTTCTTCAATATATATATAGCACTTTTAATTGGCGAAAAATCACTAACTATTAGTTTTTGCCTAATTACTAAAAAAGTACTGAATCAATTTCGACGAAATGTGAATCTAAACCATTCTCGAAACTACTGGAACGCACACACAAAATTTCATCCAAATCGGTCCAGTCGTTTAGGAGGAGTTCAGTTACATACACACGCACAGAAGATTTTTATATATAAAGATTTGCTTAGAAGACATCAATATTTTTAAATGAGCCCAAATTTATTTTTTTTACAATAAGTTTGGGCTTATTTAAAAATAATGACCCAATACCCAATTTTATCAAGACATTTCAAAATTTTCTTTCAAACAATGCCTAAGCACCAAATACCAAGTTATATGAAATAAAATTTTGAATTATAAAAAATCAAAATTTAGTGCTTCTAATGTTAAATTAAATTTCACATTTTTATTAATATCTGCAGAAATTATGCTCTAATGTTCTAAATTTCTATGTAGCAATAATATAGCAATGATTTTAGAATCGTGTACATTCGTAGAACCTATAGCGTGAAAACTAGAGCAACCGCCTCCCACCCCAAAAGTTGTCAGATCGACTCACCCCGACTATGTTATTTTTTTCTTCGCTCAATAAATACAGATACTTCTAAACTGTGCAATAGATGGCACTACCAGCCAGTTGTGACACTATCTTTATAATGGAAAGTTACCGCTTCTGTAAATGGAGTTTTTTCTTCTTTTATTTCCCAAAACGGAAAATATATTAATGGAACGGAAAAGATCTGACAACTTTACTACCAATAGTTTTTTAGAGCATTCACGGATTTATTTTTAACAGTGTAATAAATGTTTACTTTTTAAATTTTTAACGTTTTGTTTTAACATTTACATTTTGAAATATTTCAATGCAAAAACTAGGCTTACTTATTCAAAGTTTAACTCTTATTTATGAGTACATGAAAAAAAATCAAACGCGTATTCGAATTATTTCAAAATTTTATCAATTGTTTCCTCCTTTTTAATCGAAAATTCGATTTTCTCTTTTCTTCCTTTTCTTTTGTCTAACGTTATTTATACGATTTCGAAATACATTGAAATTAGAAACACTATCTAGTTTTTAATCGAATTAGGTACAATAAATTTTCCAATTTAAATGACATTACATTTCAGCAAACATACTTTACACGAAAACGTTATTTAATTAATGTATGTGAAATCTTTCTATTCAAACAAATGACGGAACTTTTAATTAAATAAAAGTCATGCTCTAAAATTTTTTCGAAATACTCACTAATTTATTTTTGAAGCGAAGAGTTCCCTAATGTGTAATTTGTAAGAACTTTTTCAAATATCTTCTTAAATTTTGCTTTAAGCTCCATTTACTAAACAATTCTTAAATTTATGAAACGGTTTGTGTAAAGAAATTGTACGTTTTATTATTAGAAGTTCTTTCTTAAATTTATTTTCACAAACTTTTAAATTAAATCTAAATAAGCATGTTTAAAAGATTCAATGTTATTTGTATACACTGTTCAAAATGTATATGAATAAATCAATCCACTACTCATATTATTCAATTGAATAGATTTAATCATTCAATTTAATAAATTAAATCTTGAAAAATGTAATTTCTCGATTGAAATTAAGAGAGTGGCAAGTAAATTAATTTATTGTCAGATGTAGAAGTAATAACTATGACATGTTAAAAAAAAAAAAAAATTCTCGAATTTAAATTATTTTAAAAATTCTTGAGTTTTTTCCTACTTTGTCTCGAGTTTAAATGTATCATTAAAAAAATTGGCAAATTAGGCAACGATTCTGTCAGTTTCTTTATAAAAAGTATTTAATTAGTACTAGATATAAGATTCAAAGTTTTATCCAGGGTGTCCAGCAAATAAGACCCCGATTTCAAAATTAAATTTCATTGATTTAATTTTCATTTCAAATAAAAAGGATTTCACACTAATGTTAACTCAACTGTGCCGTATATAAAGAAACAGGTTTTTTTTTTTTTTTTTTTTTTCCCTCAAACCATAGAGATTTTTTTTTTTTTTTTTTTTTTTTTTTTTTTTTTTAAATAGCACGAACACAATAATCTATATCACCATTGATAGAAATGAGAAAGTTTTTACTGATTGGTCTTTTAAATTTAATTCCCTTTTCCTAAAAACAAGTTCTAAAGATACAAAATAAATAAATGCAGTTTCGCTTTTTCAGGCATCAACCTACTTTCAAATTCAGTTCTTAATTTTCATAGTACTTATGGTTGTGTTTAAATTTACAACACTACTGCATGTATACGTTAATGTATGTACAGTCGCGGAAAAAAGTAAACAGCCCCTAATAAATCCTCAACAAATTATCGTAGAAGAAAGTTACTGGTACCAAACGATTGGAAATAAAGTCTACTTTTAAAAAATATATATAGAATTTGCTTAGAAGACATCAATATTTTTAAATGAGCCCAAATTTATTTTTTTTACAATAAGTTTGGGCTTATTTAAAAATAATGACCCAATACCCAATTTTATCAAGACATTTGAAAATTTTCTTTCAAACAATGCCTAAGCACCAAATACAAAGTTATATGAAATAAAATTTTGAATTATAAAAAATCAAAATTTAGTGCTTCTAATGTTAAATTAAATTTCACATTTTTATTAATATCTGCAGAAATTATGCTCTAATGTTCTAAATTTCTATGTAGCAATAATATAGCAATGATTTTAGAATCGTGTACATTCGTAGAACCTATAGCGTGAAAACTAGAGCAACCGCCTCCCACCCCAAAAGTTGTCAGATCGACTCACCCCGACTATGTTATTTTTTTCTTCGCTCAATAAATACAGATACTTCTAAACTGTGCAATAGATGGCACTACCAGCCAGTTGTGACACTACCTTTATAATGGAAAGTTACCGCTTCTGTAAATGGAGTTTTTTCTTCTTTTATTTCCCAAAACGGAAAATATATTAATGGAACGGAAAAGATCTGACAACTTTACTACCAATAGTTTTTCAGAGCATTCACGGATTTATTTTTAACAGTGTAATAAATGTTTACTTTTTTAAATTTTTAACGTTTTGTTTTAACATTTACATTTTGAAATATTTCAATGCAAAAACTAGGTTTACTTATTCAAAGTTTAACTCTTATTTATGAGTACATGAAAAAAATCAAACATGTATTCGAATTATTTCAAAATTTTATCAATTGTTTCCTCCTTTTTAATCGAAAAATCGATTTTCTCTTTTCTTCCTTTCCTTTTATCTAACGTTATTTATACGATTTCGAAATACATTGAAATTAGAAACACTATCTAGTTTTTAATCGAATTAGGTACAATAAATTTTCCAATTTAAATGACATTACATTTCAGCAAACATACTTTACACGAAAACGTTATTTAATTAATGTATGTGAAATCTTTCTATTCCAACAAATGACAGAACTTTTAATTAAATAAAAGTCATGCTCTAAAATTTTTTCGAAATACTCACTAATTTATTTTTGAAGCGAAGAGTTCCCTAATGTGTAATTTGTAAGAACTTTTTCAAATATCTTCTTAAATTTTGCTTTAAGCTCCATTTACTAAACAATTCTTAAATTTATGAAACGGTTTGTGTAAAGAAATTGTACGTTTTATTATTAGAAATTCTTTCTTAAATTTGTTTTCACAAACTTTTAAATTAAATCTAAATAAGCATGTTTAAAAGATTCAATGTTATTTGTATACACTGTTCAAAATGTATATGAATAAATCAATCCACTACTCATATTATTCAATTGAATAGATTTAATCATTCAATTTAATAAATTAAATCTTGAAAAATGTAATTTCTCGATTGAAATTAAGAGAGTGGCAAGTAAATTAATTTATTGTCAGATGTAGAAGTAATAACTATGACATGTTAAAAAAAAAAAAAAAAAATTCTCGAATTTAAATTATTTTAAAAATTCTTGAGTTTTTTCCTACTTTGTCTCGAGTTTAAATATATCATTAAAAAAATTGGCAAATTAGGCAACGATTCTGTCAGTTTCTTTATAAAAAGTATTTAATTAGTACTAGATATAAGATTCAAAGTTTTATCCAGGGTGTCCAGCAAATAAGACCCCGATTTCAAAATTAAATTTCTCAAAAGAAGATCGATAGAATAATGCGGTAAACGGTTTATTTATTAGGTAAGCTGAAAAAACTTATACAGAAGTTTCGAATGGTGAATATTTTGAAAAGATTGTGTTCTGATTGCAAAAAATATTTGACTTGACATTTTTCTTTTATTAGATTGCTTGCAGAGAATGAGTTTTTCGGATTGCAAAGCCATATATTAAATATTTTTGGAATTAAATTTTTGAAATTTTGGAATTATAAAAATTTAGTTCCAAATATATGGCACGTTAAAATATGGCACGGTATGCCGAAAAACTCGTTTTCTGCACGCAATCTAAAACAACAACAACAACAAAAAAAAATGTCATGTCAAGTATTTTTTCCAATCAGAACACAATCTTTTCAAAATATTCACCGTTTGAAACTTCTGTTTAAGATTTTTATAGCTTACCTAATAAACGAACTGTTTACCTCATAATTCTTTCGATTTTTGTTTTTCAGAAATTTAATTTTGAAATCGGGGTCTTATTTGCTGGACACACTGAAAATACTTAAAAGTTTTGAATTTTGAGAGTTGCTTGAATACATAGTTTAAAGAATGCTATCCACACATGAAACATATTTTAAAGTAAATACCATTTTCATATAAATAACAAAAACAAATGCCATTTTTTCAACCATTTTATTTTTTCATGAAAGACTAACAACAATCTACTTTTCAACGTAATTTTCACATATTTTAAGGCATAATATCGTACAACCAGCTTTATTATCCCATCCTTCTTAAATTTTACCACCTTCTGTTAATCACTACACTACCTTAGTTTTCAGGTTATCATCGTCGCTGTAGCGTTGCCACTAAGAAGTTCCTTTAGCCCCTTCGGGACGAGCGTCTTTAACAGAATTTTTGATATATCATCACCAGTTTTTGAAAGCAAAAGGCCAGTTTTTGCCTAATTGAATCTCTAAAATGCTTGAATTTAGTAAAGCAAAATTTACCATAAAATTTTACTCATTAGAATAATCAAGGATTCTGAACGTCTTTTGCTGCACGTATATCGGTCGCACTTCCGCAAGGGGTTTACTACAGTTGGTCTCGTAATTTAGAACCTTGATCAGATGCTCGCGTTATCTGATCAAGGTTCTAAATTATGAGACAAACTTGAGTAGCCATTTGCAGTACAAACAACAGGATAACAGATGTAAATTTTCCATTTTTTTTTTGGGGGGGGGGGGCTGAAGAAAGTCCGGCTCAATAGAATAAATCGAAGGTCAATATATGGAACTGCAGAAAATCGCTGCATACGAGCTATTTTCTGCAGTTCCATATATTGACCTTCGATTTATTCTGTTGAGCTGATTCAGAGTATCAGACCAAATTAAGTGATCATTGGTGTTAAATGGGTGAAATAGTCCTCCAGTGTTCGTGTCCGGGATGGCTCAGTTGGAAGAGCATTGGCGGCTTCAGCCAATACATCCCTGGTTCGAATCCTGGCCCGGAATTTTTTCACCCCAAAAATGGAAAATTTACATATGTTATAATTAATTTACCAATTGAATAATCGTGTTTAAAATTAATCTAAACAACAGGATGTAACGTTAAGTAACAGGCAAAACAAAGTATGCTCAAACGAGAAGGAAGTACTGCAGCTATGATGACATGCGAAGCAAAGAAATCAGGTTTATTGCCACTACACGGCGATTAGGCAGTCACCCGTACCGTTACCAGGTTTTTAACCCTTTAAGCTGAGATAACACGGCTGGTAGGGGCCTGGTCATTGGTGAGAAAGAGAAAAATGTATCTTCTTACATCAATCCAATCGTTACGCATCCCGCGAATGCCACAAGAAACATAAAAGTACTAAACAGGCGATAGTATGAACTACCCGCAGGAATTTAAATGTTTTTGGATAATTTTATGTATTAGAAGTTCACAGTGTGCAGACTTTATTCACTGTTTTTGTTTGACTCATTTTTTCAGAATTTATTTCCATTTTAAATTCAAATTTACAGCATTTTGAGACATATTTTGTACACATTTTAGAAATGGTTATTATTTTAATAGTTGCCAAATAGTCGAAGAATAATATTTCCTTCAAATTAAAAAAAAATATTTACGTGCGACTATGACAAACAGAAAAAAATCTTTTATATGAGAATTAAGTAATTTCTATTTAAAAGAAAAATATTGAAAATTACGTCATAAAACCATATTTACATGTCAATATTAAAAGGGAAAGAAAATATTAAAATAACGAATGCATTAAAAGATATTAATTGCCGTAAATGGGAAAAAATACTTCATATTTAAAATAGCCAAACAAAAATAATTCCGACTGTTTAAATAAAAAAATATATTACGTGAGACATTTCACAATTCTTAAGGATCTTTTAAACTTGCCAATTCTAAGGCAGCGAGAGTAAAAATATCTTCACATGAACATCAAAAAGAGAGAAACAAGAATTTTAAGTAATAAATAAATTCATTTATGGGCGTTAAAAGTAGCAAGTAAAATAAATTTAGTCATATTTAAAATGACCGAGTGATGTTGCAAAAAACTTTTTAAAAAAAGTATTTAGACGACACATTTATATCGATAAGATTTGATGAGATATTTTTAATTATCATTGTGAATTCTAAGCCGGCACAAATGTTACTCCCTTTCAAACAAAAAAAGTTTTTTTCATGAGAATCTTAAAAAGAGAAAAAAAAATAGTAAAAATTACATATGATTTTTATGATATATTTAAAAGGCCTTACTTAAATTATTTATTTAGACTTTGTGTAAAATTTGTCGTATATACCTCCTCAGTAAACTGAGCCTGTGTTCATCCTGTGCATCAGTTTACAGATCTGTTTCAATGTGGTTGTGAATCAAACAATTTTTATACTTCTTTTTAACGGACTATCTCTTTATTTTTAAATAGACTTGCAGTACACTATAAAAAAGAAAACAAATCTGTAATCCTACAGACATAAAATTCCCGTAATCTGTATGGTTACTAACATTTTATCTGTACGCTGTACAAGAAAAAATGTAAAACTAATTTTTGTAAAGTTACAGAAATCTGTAACTTTACAAACGAGTCTACAAAAATTACAATTACCTTACTAAAATTTTATCTGTAACCTGGATTGCAGTTACATGAAAAATTCTTGGAATCTCAATTTCCTAAAAAATTCTAAGTAACCTTACAGATTTTTTTTATTTTCAGTGCAAATCTGTATCTGTTACATTTTTGCTATTGCCGTTACATAAAATGTCTTAGGAATCGCAGTTTCCTAGAAAACTTTTAGTAACTTTACAATTTTTTTTACAATGTACTATGGCTGTGAGCTCTTCATATGTGTAATTAAAAAATATTGAATTTTTATACAACAAAATGTATTAAATATTGCTATTTAGCATGGAATGTTTGTATTAATCTTTCATGCATGTAGTTAATATCTCTCAAAGTGGCAATTTATTTTATTGTTACGAATTTTGTAAATAGTTAGTGTTTATACTGTAAAATGATGTAAATAATCTTATTAAGCTCCATTTCTTTACTAATATTAGTTTTTGTTACATTGTCTCTGTTATCAAGCAAACTTGTCTATTATTTTCAGTGTATGTCTACGGCAGATTGGCGAA
Organism: Maratus speculifer; assembly: GCA_964019185.1. NCBI lineage: Eukaryota > Metazoa > Arthropoda > Arachnida > Araneae > Salticidae > Maratus > Maratus speculifer. The sequence continues at coordinate 222,103,245 of OZ025301.1, forward strand.
ATATCAGAGATATCGCCAAGTTGGCGTCACTTTTGGCGACTAATTTTGGTCGCCAAATTTGGCGATATATCGCCAAGTTGGCGACAAACTTGGCGATTGTTGGCGATGGTAACCCTTCCCTATTTATGGTAACCCCCCTTCTTAGGTCTACTGATACATTGAATGTTGTTCCGTGGTTTTCCAGTTTTTTCTAGAAGTTTGTAGAAATTTCCACCGCATGCGGCGAGACTATATATAAGGAGAGCGATGCGAGCTGTGGTGGTTTTTATTTACCAGTCAGTCATTGAATGAACAAGGCGTAAGCAAGTTTGCTTGAGTTTCATCTATGTTGTTTTGAATGTTATTAAGTGTTGAGACGTTGTATAAAGAGTCTCTGGGGTCTAAAGCTGTAATTGTACGATAGATTTGAGCAGTTATTTTTAAATATCCAGTAATATTTGTGAGTTTCGAAGACTCTGTTGTTCTGAAGTCTGTAAATAAATTATTTTCTACTTTTCTAAGAGCAAGAGTTTGAAGTTGTCTAACCATAAGATCAAAAGAACCCAATATACGCTGCAACATTTGGTGTCAGAATTTGGGATCTTATGGCGAAAATGAGAGCAACGGAAGAGCAACTGAATGAGTTGTTGAAAGCTATTAATGGATTATCAAATAAAATGGATAAAGGCCAAGAGGAGTTGGCGGAAAAGATGATTAAAGGCCAAGAAGAGTTGGCGGAAAAGATGAATAAAGGCCAAGAAGAGTTGGCGGATAAAATGAATAAAGGCCAAGAAGAGTTGGCGGATAAAATGAATAAAAACGAAGAAAGAATGAGAGAGTTGACTGAAGAATTGAAGAAAGAAGTTAATAAAAGTCAAGAAGAAATGAAGAAAACTTTAGAAGAAAAGTTCTCGTCGGTAGATAGAAGAATAGATTCGGTAGAAGAGAAAATAGAGAATGAAATTAGTAAAGTAGAAGAGAAAATTCAGAATGAAGTTAGTAATATTGAAGAGAAAATAGTTGAAGTAGATGAAAAGCTAAATAAAAAAGTACAAGATCTTGAGAAGAAGCTTTCAGCGTCTAGTGGTAATTATGAAGAATTTAGGAATCTGTCTGCTTCTCCCGTGCACATAAAGCTGTCGACATACGACGGAAAGAGTTCCTGGCAAGTTTACAAGACCCAATTCACCATTGTAGCCGAAGCGAACAAATGGAGTGACGAGGTGAAAGCTTGTCAACTGGCAGCATCTTTAAGAGGAGAAGCCGCCGACGTGCTGCAAACATTGCCCGATATGACGCAACTCAATTTTGAGAATCTAAGTTGTGCACTTGAAATGAGATTCGGCGAAAAATTCTTCAAGGATTATACGAGAATACAAATGAAGAGCCGCCATCAAAAATCGAGTGAAACCCTTCAAGAGTTTGCCTCGGAAATTGAACGGCTTGCAAATTTAGCATTCATTGACTGTCCAACAAATGTACGGGAAATGCTCTAACTGCAATATTTTGTAGACGGAATAAAAGATCCAGAAGTACAGAGAGCGGTACGAATGGCAGATGTACAGGATTTAAAGGCTGCACTACTATATGCCTTAAAGTTGGAAGCAGCTACACAAGCCAGCCGAAGAGATCGTCATTCAGTCCAAGAGGCAACGGTGAACAAAAGCTCAGACAATGAAATCGACATCTTGAAAGAAATTAGGAAAATAAATCAAGAGCTTGAAGCTTTGAAATACGGAAGAACAAGCTCAAGAAGACAGAATCTCATGTGCTGGGGATGCGGTGATACAGGACATCTCCGAAGAAATTGCCCCAAAATCCACGAACGTGAGATAAATTCAAACAGTCAGCAGGGAAACTAAATTTTGGCCATCTCGCGGGGCGGAGGTTGCCAGAGAATGAAAAGCCCCACCTGAAGATCCTTCAGATATCAAAAATGAGCGGCGGTGATAACGAATTATATGTGATAGGTTTTATTAACGGAATTCAGTGCCGTATGATTGTCGATACAGGAGCCAATGTGACAATAATAAGAGAAGATTTGGCTCGAAAATTGAAATGTAAACTCATCTGGACTCCACCAAGCGTTACCCTTCAAACTGTGACGGGCGACAAGATTGGCATATATGGAAAGGCCAATTTAACCATACACTTTGGAGGAACGAAATATTACCATACGGCATATGTGGCTGACATAACAGATCCTTGCTTAATCGGGCTAGATTTTCTGAAGAAGTATGGCTTCAAGCTTGATTTCAAAAATAACAAAATGCTCTCAAAATTTGAAGAAATAAGTCTTTTTGGATTAAATAATGAAATTGAATCTAAACAAACAGTAATAGCCAAAGAAGACATCAATCTAGATCCAAGAACAGAATTTTTAGTTCCAGCTGTAATTAAAAATGAAACTAATTACCGATTTGGCCATATAGATTATCCAGAAGACAATAGTAAACAAGCAGGAGTATTGGTGGCTTCATCTGTAGTGGACCTCTCGAAGAAGACTATTCCAGTCAGAATTGCTAACATCAGTGATAAGACGAGGACTATCAAGAAAGGAGAGGTGATAGCGTCATGTGCTCCTGTGACGTGCATAAGTCAAAATTCCAGTCACTCTGAGAAATCTTCAGATAATTTAGTCAAGGATTTGTTACAAAATACAGACTTAGATCCAAAACAAATGGAAGCTTCGGAAATTTTAATTAGAGAATTCCAAAGTTTATTTTCCCAAACATCTGAAGACTTTGGACGAACTAAAATGGTACAACACAGAATTGACACGGGAGATCACTCTCCTATTAAACAGCACCCTAGACGATTACCTTTTGCCAAGCAAGAAGAGGTGCAGAATTTAATTAAGGATATGGAAGAAAATGACGTCATCGAACCATCGACAAGTACATGGGCATCTCCCATTGTATTAGTAAGAAAGAAGGATGGTTCTACAAGATTTTGTGTAGACAACCGCCGACTGAATGACGTCACTAAAAAGGATAGTTACCCTCTGCCAAGGATCGACGACATTCTCGACACACTTGCGGGCAACACTTGGTTCTCGACTCTGGATCTGAAGAGTGGTTACTGGCAGGTAGAGATCCATCCGGACGACCGCGAGAAGACTGCCTTTACAACGGGACAAGGATTATGGCAGTTCAAGGTAATGCCTTTTGGTCTGTGTAACGCACCTGCAACTTTCGAACGGCTTATGGAAACGGTTCTCCGGGGGCTGTCATATGAAGCATGTCTTGTTTATTTAGATGATATCATAATCATAGGAAAATCTTTTGATGAACATCTGAACAACCTCAGGCGGGTGCTACAAAAATTAAAGGAAGCTAATTTGAAGTTAAGCCCTTCGAAGTGCAGTTTGTTTCGAAATGAAGTCGCCTACTTTGGACACATCATTTCAGCGGAAGGAGTTAAGACTGATCCGGAGAAGATATCGGCCGTGAAAAATTGGAATCGTCCAGCAGATGTTCACCAGCTTCGAAGTTTTCTAGGATTATGCACCTATTACAGGAAATTCGTCAAAGGCTTCTCGATTATTGCACGACCACTTCATAAATTAACAGAAGCCAATCAAAAATTTATGTGGACACAGGAATGTCACGCTGCTTTCGAAAAGCTTAAGGAGGCCTTAACATCCACTCGAATTCTGTCATATCCTCAAATCGATAAACAGTTTATACTTGATACGGATGCAAGTAACGAAAGCATTGGCGCTGTACTGTCCCAGGAAATCGACGGCCAGGAGCGTGTTATCGCCTGTTTCAGCAAGTGCTTATCAAAGGCAGAGCGAAACTACTGCGTAACAAGAAAAGAGCTTCTTGCTGTAGTGAAAGCCATAGACCATTTTCATCACTATCTTTACGGTCGAAAATTCCTGATCCGAACTGATCATGCTTCTCTAACTTGGCTATTGAATTTTAAGAACCCAGAAGGCCAGATAGCCAGGTGGATACAAAAGCTTCAAGAGTACGATATGGAGATACGCCATCGAAAAGGCTCATCACATGGAAATGCAGATGCTCTCTCAAGAAGACCCTGCTCAGAGAATTGTAGATACTGCGACCGGGTTGAGAAGAAATTTAATGTCAAAGGTCCTATAGTAAGACAAGTTACAACTGGGTCTACATCATCGCAAGATCCGTGGAGTGACGAGAGCCTGCGTAAAGATCAACTTGCTGATCCTGAAATTAAGCCAATTCTAGAGCTGAAAGAGGAGTCCAACAGGAAGCCCAGCTGACAAGACATGGCCCATTACCATCCTACGACTAAACGTTATTGGGCTCTCTGGGATTCCTTACATTTGAAGAACGGCATCTTGTACCGAAAATGGGAGTCTGACGATGGAAAGACATGTAGATGGCAACTACTACTCCCTAAGTCGAGAATTTCTATGATTCCTTCAAGAACTGCACGGTAGTCCCACAGGAGGTCATTTTGGTGTAATGAAGACCCTGCAAAAGGTTGGAGAACGTTTCTACTGGAATAATGTTCGCAGTGACGTGGAGAAGTGGTGTCGAACTTGTGACACCTGTGTAGCACGTAAAGGTCCAAAGAGGCGAACCCGTGGGCGATTGCAACGTTATAATGTAGGAGCTCCTTTCGAACGAATTGCTCTAGACATCCTGGGTCCACTTCCTAGAACATCTGATGGCAATAAGTACATCCTCGTTGTCATGGACTACTTCACTAAGTGGCCTGAAGCCTATGCCATTCCTAATCAAGAGGCGGTAACTGTTGCAGACATACTAGTTCAACACTGGGTTTCCAGATACGGAGTTCCTCTTCAAATCCATTCCGATCAAGGAAGAAACTTTGATTCGGCTGTGTTTAAGGAAATGTGCGGACTACTCGGCATGGACAAAACTCGAACTACACCTCTACATCCTCAATCGGACGGCATGGTGGAGCGGTTCAATCGTACCATCCTAAATAGCCTCTCTCTCCTGGTGTCTAGAGACCAGCAGGACTGGGACAAGAAATTGCCTCTTTTCCTGCTTGCCTACAGGAGTGCCCTTCATGAGGCCACTGGTTACTCCCCTTCTCAAATGCTCTTTGGTCGTGATCTTCGTCTGCCTGCTGATCTTTTGTTTGGCCGTCCTCCTGATGCTCCTTCATCGCCTGAGGAATATGTCGATGAACTCCAGGCACGGATTGAGGAGATTCATTGTCTAGCGAGGAACCGAATTCGACTGGCATCAGAAAAGATGAAGACACGGTACTACACAAAGGCAACTGGACATGAGTTCAACGAAGGTGACAAAGTTTGGTTGTGGAATCCGATACGTCGTAAGGGACTGTCGCCAAAACTACAAAGAAACTGGGACGGTCCTTACACAGTCGTCAACAGGCTGAATGACGTCGTCGTACGCATACGAAAATCGCCACACACCAAACCCAGGGTCGTACATTATAACCGGCTAGCCCCTTATTTTGGCCAAAGTGATTAAAAATTCAAAACTGGAATTTCAGACCATGGTCATGAAAGTCACTTTTTGTAAATATGTAAATAGTAATTAGTTCTTATTTATGTAAATTTTATTATTATTGTTATTATTTATTTATTTATTTGTATATTTATTTTAAGTGTTTTCCACTTATTCAAGGATTGCACTGCCCGGGACGTGCAGTCTTTGAGGAGGGGGTAGTGTTACGAATTTTGTAAATAGTTAGTGTTTGTACTGTAAAATGATGTAAATAATCTTATTAAGCTCCATTTCTTTACTAATATTAGTTTTTGTTACATTGTCTCTGTTATCAAGCAAACTTGTCTATTATTTTCAGTGTATGTCTACGGCAGATTGGCGAAATATCAGAGATATCGCCAAGTTGCGTCACTTTTGGTGACTAATTTTGGTCGCCAAATTTGGCGATATATCGCCAAGTTGGCGACAAACTTGGCGATTGTTGGCGATGGTAACCCTTCCCTTTTTATGGTAACCCCCCCCCTTAGGTCTACTGATACATTGAATGTTGTTCCGTGGTTTTCCATTTTTTTCTAGAACTTTGTAGAAATTTCCACCGCATGCGGCGAGACTATATATAAGGAGAGCGATGCGAGCTATGGTGGTTATTATTTACCAGTCAGTCATTGAGTGAACAAGGCGTAAGCAAGTTTGCTTGAGTTTCATCTATGTTGTTTTGAATGTTATTAAGTGTTGAGACGTTGTATAAAGAGTCTCTGGGGTCTAAAGCTGTATTGTACGATAGATTTGAGCAGTTATTTTTAAATATCCAGTAATATTTGTGAGTTTCGAAGACTTTGTTGTTCTGAAGTCTGTAAATAAATTATTTTCTACTTTTCTAAGAGCAAGAGTTTGAAGTTGTCTAACCATAAGATCAAAAGAACCCAATATACGCTGCAACATTATTATTTATTTATGTTTATCGAACTAGGCAATTCTTATCAATATTCTATTTTTACATTCTTAAAATATCATATACGTCAGTAAAATAATTTAAAAGAAATAAACATAAAAATTTTTTCGAAATCAATTATTAAATTTTTTTTAAATAAATTTCTGTTATTTTAATGTATACTTTTTATTATCTTATTCCAAATATCAATATCAACAGGAAATACTTTATGTAATTTTTCCGTAATTGAAATAAGTTTTTATCGCAAATATGTTACATAACATATTTATTCTGCATATTTAGTTAACTAAATAGAAAAAAGAGGAAACTGAAATGCGAAATTTCGTAATATGACTTCTTCGCATATGAATATTTATTTACAAAGCGGAGCAACATCAAATATCATTTTATATCTGTTGTAACAGATGGCATTTTCTTATTTATAATACCGTTAGTAAATGTAATATGCAGAATTTATTGATATTTAATATGGAAATATATGGAAAATATTTTCATATTAAAGGAAACTAGTATTGAAAAAATAGAAATATTGAAATAATAATATTTTTATTGTTGAAAATAGGCTAAGTCATTTAAATGTATAAGAAAATATCATGCAGCATCAAACAATAAAACTCATTATGATATCTTTACTTAATAGTTGTCAAAGTATATATAACACAGAAAATTTCAAATTAAATGGAAACAAAATTCATATCCGAGTTCGATTAAATGCAGTTAAAATTTTTTTTTATTAATTTATGATCCAATGCTCTAAAATACGAATTTGGATATCTGAAAAGGTTTTTTTGTTTTGTTTTTCTTTAAATGAAGAATGGTTATTATGATGTTTATTCCTCTCGAAATGATACGAATGTTTGCAATTTGTTTTCCATGGTTGCGATGGAATTGTCGATAAGGTTTTGGGAAATTCTGCTCCATTCATTTCAAAGTGCATCCAAAGCTAATAATATAAAGATGCATAAATAGATGCATTTATGCCTTGCTATTCATTGAAATGTTTCCGAATAATGTGCAGTCATGATTAATTTAATAGAGTATGGTTACCATTTCATGCGATCTATTGTTTCCGCTTCAAACATGTTCTCCACAGGTCGAGCTGTATGGTGTCTTGACTTATCAGGTATTAAATGAAAGGAATCGTCAATGACTACAGCTCAAGGCAAAACATGGAACTGTGCATCTCGTCTGTAAGTCATTTGGTCGTTAGAATAGCATTGCGTATAATAACAGATGTAAATTTTCCAAGTGGGTGAAAAATGTCCGGGCCAGGATTCGAACCAGGGATGTATTGGCTGAAACCACCAATGTTCCTCCAACTGAACCAGCATTCGTCCGGGAGGACGAATGCTGGAGGACTGTTGCACCTAAATGACCTCAACGAACACAGAATCTGGTGTGATGCATTGGATCAGCTAAACAGAATAAATCGAAGCTCAGTTTTTGGAACTGCAGAAAAGGCTGCATACGAAATAACATTAAATTGATTTTAAACACGATTATTCAATCGGTAAATCAATTATAACGATGTAAATTGCATAGGACTAGAACAAACATCTAGAGACGTTTAAACTTATTAAAAGGTCATTTCCTATCACGCTCCAAAGCAGCTTTTCTATATATTATTGCTGTTTTAACCCTTGGCGCTCCGTTTTCTCCGCTGCGGAGACATCATCATGCAAAATTCGTTTTTGTCATCAGTAATAAAGGAAAATAAAATTTGCCTTTTTTAATCAGAGCATTTTTGAAATTGTGTACTTGAACGAAATTTATTTTAAAAAAGTGGTGCTAGCCAAATAAAGCTTGTGTTAGAGACGCCGGAGTCCGAAGTGTTAAGAATACTATTCTATCCTGAAACTAAAGCAAATATGCATATATGAAAATCTAGTTTTATTGTTATTTTTAATGTATAGTTTATATTTCAAGAAGTTATAAATTAACAGAGATATGGATTTAAGGAAGCGTTACATACAGGACATTTTGTCCATTTTTGTCAAGGAATGGCCATAATTAGAAATTTATTTTATAATAAACATTTAATAAATTAAATATACTGTGTTTTAATAATGGTTATTATTTAAATCCAGCTCTCAGTACATAAAACTATTTTATTGATAAAACAAATTTAAGATTTATGTTCCGTAACCATAAAAAACAAACAATTTGTTCTGTACGTAAGTAGATTTTTGGGACAATTATTTTCTTATCATCTTTAAATAATAAAAAAATACTTTTACAAAGCATATAAAATTTTACACTGCAACTCTTAAGGGGAAAACAGTTTTATAATTTGTATCAAATGGCAGATGCAAAAAATTACATAAAATATCTTACTGGAACTTTATGACGTTTAAGGACCATTGCAAGGCGCGCGTGGGACAGCTATTATGCATATTACTTATTTTTAACAATGCTATTATATCTTCAAATTAAAATAAGTATGCTAATATGGAGATTTAAGTTTCACTGCCAGTACATAAAATACATTTTATTCATTAAAAAAAAAATAAGATTTATGTTTTATTGCTACAAAAAGCAAACAATTTACTCTATACATAAGTAAAATTTTGGATCAATTAGGTTTTTTTTTATGGCAATTAAATCATAAAAAACAGTTTCCTTCAAATGTCTGCGGATAAGTTGCACCATGCAGAAGTCTTAATTTTATTGCGTGTCGTAAAATTGATAGTTTACGACTATTATTAATTTTCTGGAGAGAGTAATGAAGATATCCGACATGGGATTTAGTGCAGCGTTTTAGTACTAGCGTAAAAATAATGCAGTCAACAAATCAAAACAAAAGCGATGTTAAAATACAGATTCGACTTTTATAGGCTTCAGTTACAGTCAGTAAAATAAAGCGCTTTAAGCGCACAAAAAATATTTACGGATGATAAAACACGTAATAGAAAACATTTTTTATTATGGGAGCTAGTATCACAACCAATAAAAAAAAGAAAAAAAGAGGATTTCTTCACCTAATAAGTATTTTTTTATTCTTTACTTTAAAAACGATGCTGTGAAGATATCGGTTATTGTAACGATATTATCATTAGACGTAAATTTTGGCCTTAATAAAAGCTTGAATGTTTAAAGAGCTCTACTTGCTAAACTATTCGAAATAATTAAAAACGATAACATTTAAACTATTAAAAGATTGAATAAGGTACCTGTGCCTAATATGGACACCCTAAGGAAAGTCAATTTTTATCACCCCTATGTACACGTAATAGGATTCCAAAAATATATGACCATGATCCCTGGACTGTTAACTATCATTATTAAAATTAGCGACCTTGTAACTATCCCGGTTTAATTTAAATGATAAAAACAAAAAATGTTTACAAATGTCCATATAAGGAACCACTAGTCCCTATTATGGACAGGTGGCTCCTTATCGATCTACTACAGAAGGTGTATGAAAAAAGCACTTTTCTATGGAATTTTAGAGGAAAGGGGATAAAAAAAATTATCTTAAAGTAAAGCAGGGGAGGGTAGAGCACAGTAAATATCTCCAGAACATGCACTTAAGAACGGGAGGTCATTTTCGATTGTGGCTCTTCGAAGACCGATCCAAAGCACCTCAGTTACTACAAAATATTATGAAATGGTAGTTGATTTTGCTTAGCTTTCTATTTTTGTGAATCTGAAATTCACCTGCTGTGCTTCCAAGTGGACATAAGGTGTCCATATTGGGAATCGGGAGTAGTTTTATTAAATCTTGTAATAAATAAATAACGAAAACTTTTTCAAGCAATATATACAATAGCAATTGAAAATATGTCTTAAAAGCTTCCTAAAACACTCCACTTTTCAATGTTTAAAGTAACTTTACGATGTCTAATAAGAATTTAAACTTACCTGTATTTACGATCAGCACACCACGAAACAACAAGTTTCCTTCTAAATGGCGAACAGCGCGCTTTTTTTGTACTTTCCTGGCTTAATTATCTTTTCAACTGCTTTCCTTCACGGACATGTAGCGCTATTTCTCTATCAAAATTGTTACTTTTAAAAATATTAGGGGTGTCCATATTGAGAACACTGTCCATATTGGGTACAAGTACCTTAATATAAATTAAGACAGACTTAAACATATGTTTTAAAAATAAATAAAATGTATATATAAAAAAATAAAATACTAAAAAACATTTTAAAATACAGAAGTAAACGTTTCGCCAAGCTACACGCAAGGCCTCGTCAATACACCAATACACATAATAATTCATTGCAAAAAAAAAAAAAAAAAAAAAAAACATTGGAAGCAATTAAGACAGTTACAATTAGTTATTATTTTTTAGAAAAAGATAATATTCATTTGGGACAGCGCGAGCCTCACGTATATTGAGCATGTGTATTGCAAAAATTTAAACTGTTTAGATCTTGTGGGCAAAAGCTCACAATAAAAAAAAAATAGTTTAATATTGAACCAATAGATGGCACTGTAGAACATTAAATATTGATTAGAAAAAAAATTCAACCAGTTCTATTTTAAATCGTTTTAATTAAATTTTGACATGGTACTAATTTAGGATATTAATCACTGGTCTACCAATCAAGAAAGAAAAAAAATCATGAATCAAGTATAGATTATGGAACACATTCCAATATATTCATAATAACGTAGCAAATCTGCAACGTTTAACCCTTTCCGGCACGGGCAAAATCTGTTAGTGAAATCCGAAATTATCGACTGACACCGGAATTCACAAGCGAATTTGTTAGATATTTTGAATTTCTTAATTTAACCATTTATTGTAAAAGCAAAATTTTACTAAAATATTTTTGGTGCTGTTTCAAAATTAGCTATCCCAGACCGGGTACAGTGTGCCGGAAAGGGTTAAAAGATTTAAATATTATGTCTAATTCAACTATATAGAAATGCACAAAATATTTGGAAACTCAATTTCAGCTGTTCTCATCGATAATCGGAAAATTATTTGAAATTTTGGAGCGTCTTGTATATGATAAATAGCTTTGTATTTATTAACTACATGCATACCAGAATTTTGTTAACTTAAGATATACGTATACCTCAGTTGAAAATTCCTCTTCAGTAATTTCCTGTAATATGAAAAATTATACGAGAATACTTTTGTTCAGCATTGCATATGAGGTGCATAATTTATAATTATACAGGGTGATTCAAAAAAGATGGGAAAATTTTTAAGAGGTGATAGTACACATCAAGACAAATAATATTAAATGGGAAACTAAGGATCCCAAACGTCTTCCGAAGGAGATAGGCGCATTCAAAGTTTAGGGTTAATATTTTAGTTGTTTATAAAAAACGGAAAAATTGGTCGATTCGTTTGCGGTTTTCACAAAAACTATTCTTTATGTCAGTATTGTCTTGAAAATAAATTATAAAGATAAATCTCAAAAAATGCCGATAGAGGGCGCTTTAGGCTTTGGAGTAACGAACAACTATTTTTTGCGTCTCATTAATTTTTTTTAGACGTTTAGACAAAACTTAAATTTTGAGCTCAAAACCTGTGGTTAAATAGCGCAAACGGAACTGTGTTCAATGGGAGTGGGTAGGTTCAAATTTCAAATGATTATAAAAAGCAGAATAATTGGTCAATTGATTTGCGGTTTTCACTAAAACTATTTTTTATGTCAGTATTGTGTTGAAAATAAATTATAAACATAAATTTCAAAAAATGTCGATAGAGGGCGCTTTAGACTTTGAAGTAACGTACAACTATTTTTTACCATTATTTTTTGCATCTCATTAAATTTTTTTAAGCTTAGACATAAACTCAAATTTTGTGCTGAAAATCTGAATCGTTGAGAGTGGTTAAGTAGCGCTAACTGAACTGTGTTCAATGGGGGTGGGAAGGTTCAAATTTCAAATGATTATACAAAACGGAAAAATTGGTCAACCTCACTAACATTATCAGCCTCACTAACATTAGAATTTCAAAACTTAAAATATTAACCCTTTCTCAGATTAGATATATATCGTAAGAAATACTATCAACTATAATTTTTCTTGTGTTGGAATTTCTGAAAATATTTTGCAGATCTGCACCGATCATGATCCCTAGAGCCCAAAACAATACTCAGTTTAAAACTTCATCTGTCTATCTAACTATCTACATATATTTCTCTTTTATGCCACGATAACTTTCATAATACTGCCCAAAAATCTTCGAAACTCACACATAAAATCAAAGGGTAGAAAATCTAGCTTACATTTGTTAACATGTTGATTGCCACGTCAGTCCTCGGTAAATGACACTGAACTTTCTCCATAGTTAGTCATCGGCGACTCATAAAATAAAATATAATACAAAATAAAGTAAGTTGTAAATTGCACGTCAAACTTAGTAAATGATGTGCGTACTAAAAGGAAGTTAAAAAAACTTCGTACTAAAAAAAAAACAAAAAAAAAACCGTCGCTGAAAATGAATTATTTATGGTCTATCGAAGGTCTATCTTCTCTAATACTCAAAAAAAATCTACTAAATACATCGATATGAAAATTGGCATTCTTTTACAGAAATGAATGATAAATATGGTCACGCAGATAGTTTTTAATCGAAGAATTATTTTACGATAGATTCGATGTTAAAGTTGGTCAAAATACTTCAATTTAAAAAGTTTTATAAAAACAAAAACTATGCATGGGGATTTAATCATTCTTTCTATGGATATTTACGATATTTTCTAACGATTTAACATTATAAACTTGTGGTTTGCAGGCTGTAATTGTTATTTTAACCCTTTAAGACTTAGCAACTCCGATTTGAGAGATACTGACTCACATGTTAGAATATATTATTTCAAGAGTGTAAAAAATAATTTAAAAATTTAGAATGTAAGACTAAAATAATTGTTGAATAAAAGGTATTTTTTCACATCTACAATAAACAAAAATTGACATATTTCTCATAAATCTTGTCCTAAAAATTTTAAAGTATGTAAAATTACCTTTTAAAAAATTTCCTTTAGGCTATCAACAGCTTTTTTAATTTGATAAAATTTACTAAGTTATTTTTTGCAATATCGAACTCAAGCTTCTCAAATGATAAACAAAACTTTAGTATGAGAAATTAACTCAACATCATCGTCTGTTGAGAATTCCAATGATCGATCTGTATTAACTGGTGTGTAAGGATGTTAGGAAATAGTAACAACAAATAAAATTGTGTTTTAAAACTTACTGTGTAAGTACTATTGACTTTTGGGTATGATGGTAAATCTACAACATGATATTACAAAGAGTTAATGAGGTTTATTTTTTTAGAATTTTTTAATCTTTTAATTTGAAATTTTTCTCAAATTTGCATCATTTAAAAAAACTATATTTAAAAAAAGTCATTATTTAAAATTTTTGTCAAGCGTAAAATACAGCGTAAAAAATACAATTTCATTTTAATTAAAAATATATTTGCACATGACTATTACAAAGATAAATATAATTTCGAAATAAGAATTTAATGATCTCACATTAAAGGCACGGAAATACTGAAATTTATGATTTTCTTCTAAATATTCAAGAGAAAAATAAACATTTGTTGGAAATTACGTAAAGTTTTAAACAATGCTTTCAAAATCTCTCATTTAAAACAATTTTCGAGAGCGTTGTTAACAAAATTAAGGGAGGCAACGACTGCGTTTTATTTTTTCTTTTATATTAGCTGATTTTTAAATGTTGCTTATTGATTTTATTTCACCAATTTCAAAAACAACAATTAAATATCTCAACAATGGAACTGTTGAAAAAGAGGAAATGACATATACTTAAAATAGATAATCTTCAACTGTAATTGCTTTCAAAGGGTTTCGTTACCAAAGTGGAAAAAATCCAGCAGTAAATTTATGAGAAAGTGTGAGGGAGTGACCTTTAGTCATAAAGGCACTCTAGTGTTTCTGAGATCGTGGCGTCAATAATTTAACATTTTGTAGGCGTAAAAGTGACATCTATCCTCTCTTTTACTTTAACTTTCTAGAGTGTGTGTGCTCTTTCGTATTCCGCAGTTAGCTCGCGGTTATTAGTATTATGTTAATGAGAAGTATCTCAGTTTGTCGCGTATAAAAGCTTGGGTGTGAGTTTGTGGTGTGTGTGTTCTGGCCTTGGCCAGCGTCTGTGTGTTTCTGGCCTTAGCCAGCAGCCAGCGTCATTGGACAACGAAGTTGATGATTGTTTATTAAGGTGCTGACGATTAGAGAATAGCTACGGCCTCCAGTAAAGCGGAAGGAGTTCAGATAGTGGATTAAAGATTCTGCCTTGGTAAGAAAGTTTAGTTTTGATTATTTGAGAAATAAAGGAATATCCACAGCCACGGGCTGTGAAATTAAGATTTGTTTAACAGATCAGCCAGGGAATAGTGTCAAGTGTTAGACGGTGCCCCGACTGAGCTAGACCGACGCCTGTGAGTATGATTTAGCTTTTCATAGTGTTCTCAGTGAGTGAAATTATAGACTGGCTCCACTTTCCTTTAGCCCTTATCATTTTAATAAACTGTGTTGTTTTAACCTAAATTAATGAGTATGTCTGCATATAACGTGACAAATGACACCCAGCATGAATATACCGTCACAAATGGCGCCCAACGAAATGTCGGACATTATGAGATTGTGCCACGTGTGTATTTCACCGGTGAGGGTGATATTAGTGAATTTTTAGTGAAATTAGATGATTATATTTTGTTCAATAATATACCTGAGAAAAACAGGTACGTAGTGCTTAAATGCTCGTTAAAGGGCGAAGCACTTTTGTGGTTAGAAAATATAGGAAAGTTTTTGATTACTGAGGAAGCGAAAAGATTTGAACAAACTGTAATTGAGTTAAAGAAGGCATTTCCTCCCGTTAAAGATAAAAGTATTTTGAGAAAAGAGTTCTATTGTAATAAGCAGAATATTTATGAGTCGGCGTCAAAATTTTATCTTCGTAAGCTGGAACTAAAAAATAAATTAGATTTAGATATTACATTTGAGGGATTGTTGGACATTGTTTTTCCTCTTTTCAATCCAAATATACAGGACTTTATTGAAATTAGAGCACCGAAGAATTTTGCAGAAATGCATCAGATATTATCGAAGTATGAGTCTTGGCATAGCTCGGATCAACGGGATTTGCGTAACCCTCGGAAGAGACCTGTCACGGATGGTAATTTGAGAAATGAGGGGGAACGTAATTTTGTGAGGGGGAGACAGCGATTGCCGGATAGTAATGTGCGTAATAGAAGTGATGGATTTGGTCGTAATATGTCGAATACGAGTAATGGTAATAGGAATGGTGGTGGTGCTAATAATTTTAGAAGTGGTGAGAGAAATATGCATGGAAATAGGCAGAATAGTGGTTATAATCGTAGTGGGGGAGTACGGGACAGGAATGTTTCTTCGCAAGTAAGGAGATTAACTTCGGATGAGAATGTTGAAAATAGGTCAATGCAAAGCAAATGTGTTCAGAGGTCGGAAAAGTCTTCGGTGAGTTTGAATAAAATTACTATTAATCCGGTTGAGTTACCTGAAGTGTTAATTGTGTTAGATGGTATTGTCGTTAAAAGTGTCTTCGATACAGGGGCAGATAAGTCGTTCATTTCTTTTGATTGTTATCGGAAATATTTTTCGTATAAGAAGTTGAAAAGGTCAAGTCTGGTGGTTCAGTCAGCACAGGGAGTAGCTTGCGATAATAAAGGTTCAGTAGAATTGGAAGTTGAAATTCGTTCGGTTAAGACATGTTGGGAGTTTTGTGTGTTAGATGGATTAACAGTGCATTGTATAGTTGGTGTGGATTATATGAAGGATAGAGGAATTAGTTTGGATTTCTTTAAAAAGTCGTTAATAGTGAATAATGATGAGAATGTGAGTAAGAAAGAGCCTGTTTCAGTGTCAGTTAATTTGGAGGAGTCGGGGTTAAGTGAAATGGAGAGGGAGGAATTTAATAAGTTTTTAAATGAATTTGGAGAGGTTTTTTCTGATAAACCGGGTTTAACGCATGTTGCGTGGCATGAGATTGATACTGGTTTAAAAGCACCTGTTGCTAGTAAACCATATCGTTATGATAAAGTTAAACAAGGTATAATTGATTATCATATTCAAAAAATGTTAGCGGACGATATTATAATGCCAATTGAGTCGCCTTTTGCATCTCCAGTAGTGTTATGTCGTAAAAATAATGGGAAAAGTTTAGATAATCCAGAGGCATATAGGTTTGCAGTAGATTATAGAAAGTTAAATGCGATAACGCAATATCCTCAGTATCCTATTCCAGTAATTGACGACATTTTGGCTAATATAACGAGTACGAATTATATGTCAACGTTAGATCTTACGTCGGGTTATTTTCAGATTGCAATGAGGCCGGAGGACATACCTAAGACTGCGTTTATTACTCGGGACGGTTGTTTTGCTTTTAAGAGAATGAGTTTTGGTTTATCGGGAGCGCCGGCAACGTTTCAGAAGGCCATGAATAATATCCTTAAACCTTTGCTTGGTAAGGGTGTCTTGGTCTATCTGGACGACATAATTATAATGGCAGCTACTTTTGAAGAGCATTTAAGATTATTGAGGGAAGTGTTTACGTTGTTAAGAGATGCTGGGTTAACGGTTAAGTTAGAAAAATGTAAATTTTTGAGAAAAGAGATAAAGTATTTAGGAGTTAAAATTACGCGTGATGGTATTAATATAGATAATGAGAAAATTGAGGCAATTACGTCAATGAATCCCCCCAAAAATAGTAAGGAAGTGGCGACATTTTTAGGGATGGTGGCTTGGTTTGCCAAGTTCATTCCACGTTTTTCGGAGTTATGTGAACCGTTGTATAATTTAAAAAGGAAAAGGGTTAAGTTTGTATGGTCATCAGCAGCTCAGAGATCGTTTGAATTATTAAAAGAGGCAGTAGTTTCCCCTCCTGTTTTGGCTCACCCCGATTATTCGTCTCAGTTTGAAGTGTATTGCGATGCGAGTGCAGTGGGGGTTGGAGCGATGTTAGCACAGAAAGGTCGACCTATAGCGTTTGCGTCAAGAATTTTAAATGCGGCGGAAAGGAATTATTCAATTACGGAAAGGGAGTGTCTTGCAGTAATTTGGGCTTTGAATAAATTTCGTTGTTTTTTCACTAATATACCGGTTAAAGTAATTACGGACCATTCAGCTTTGACAAAGTTAACTAATGGAAAGGGGTTGTCGTCTCGTATGGTCAGGTGGTGTTTGAAGTTAGCAGAGTATAATGTTGTTATAGAACATAGGGCTGGCAAGGAGAATGCGGTAGCGGATGCTTTGTCACGAAACCCGCATGGTGGTTTAGAGGTCACGGAGGAAGTTAAGTGTTGTGCATTGTCGTCGTTGGTGTTAAGGTCACGAGAGCAGTTAATAAGGGAACAGAAGCAAGATGAAGAATTTGGTAGCTTGTATCGATATTTGGAAAATCCTGATGATGTCCCGAGCGCAGATGTGCCTATGTTTGAGAAGTGGTCCCAATCTTTTAAGCTTATCGATGGTCTTCTTTTTTATTCTAAAATTGTAAATTCACGTGGTGAATTAAGAGTTTTTATTCCGGCTAGTCTTCGTAAGGCCATCTTGAAAGAATTTCATGATAATCCATTAGCAGGTCACTTAGGAATCAGGAAAACTTATGCTCGAATTTGTGAATCCTGCTACTTCCCTAAAATGCGGGAAGCAGTGCGCGCTTATGTCTCCAGCTGTAGCACATGCCAACGTTATAATTATAAAAATGTAAGTCCAGCTGGCAAATTAATTCCTATTAAAGTAAATTTTCCTAATGAATGTGTAGGTGTAGATTTAATCGGTCCTTATCCATTGTCTAATCCTAAAAGATATAGATTTGTACTAGTTATAGTTGATTATTTTAGTAAATGGGTAGAGTTAGTCCCCCTCAGGAAGGCTTCTGCACCTGCAGTTGCCGATGCATTTTTCGATAATTATATTTCTAAATATGGTGCACCAATTAGGGTAGTGAGTGATCATGGCCCTTGTTTCATTTCTGATATATTTAAGGCCCTGTGTGAAAAGCTGGAGATCGATCATTCTTTTACTGTTCCGTATCGTCCGCAGTCTAATATGGCTGAACGAGTAAATCGTACATTAATTCAAATGATTTCTTCTTATGTTGGTTCTCATCATGCAAATTGGGACCAGTTTCTTCAGCATTTTGCGTACGCACTTCGTACGGCAGTTCACGAGTCAACGGGGAAAACGCCTGCTGAATTGTTTTTGGGTAGAAAAGTTATTACTCCATTCCAAAGGTTAGTTATGGTGTCAGATGCGGAAAGTCAGTACATGTGTCAGGATATTGAGAGGTTGGTTAAGGAAGCTCAGGTTCAAATGGGAAAAGCGCAAGAAAAGCAAGCTCAGTATTATAATATGCGTAGAAGGGAGTTAGAAGTGAAAGT
The DNA here is from genome assembly GCA_964019185.1 of Maratus speculifer. Taxonomy (NCBI): domain Eukaryota; kingdom Metazoa; phylum Arthropoda; class Arachnida; order Araneae; family Salticidae; genus Maratus; species Maratus speculifer. Next base: position 222,121,973 of record OZ025301.1, read on the forward strand.
TGGAGATTTTGTGTTAGTAGAAAAGCATTGGTTAAGTTCAAGTCGTCAAAAGAGAGTAGCTAAGTTTGGTCCGAAGTTTGTAGGTCCGTTCGAGGTTTTAGAAGTTCGGAATAATAATTTGATTGTTGATGTCAATGGTGAAAGAATGACTGTTAATCTGGATCAGGTTAGAGTGTATAAGTTTAGAGAGAATGGTAGTGAAGGTTCTCATATGTCGAGTGGTGTTTCGCGAAATTCCCGATCCAATGAGTGTCCCGAGTCCAGCACTTCTTCATCGAATTCTTTTCATCAATATTCAAGAAGAAAATTTGGTCAAACAGCTCCAAAGACTGTTATTGAAAGTCGAAAGCCTAGCAATCCGAGAGCAAAGTATAATAAAAATAAGAGAACTGTGTCAAATACGTCGGACTCTGTGTGTCATAAAAGACAAAAAATTATAAATTGTCCAGTTCCTCCATCTATTAGACAACAACCTCACAAGCATAAATTAACTAATAGTTCACCATCTTCAGTGATTAATCCCCAGAAAAGATTTCGTTTGGACACTCGTAAAACTGTTAAGCGAACTTTAAATGCCGAATTTTTGCCTAACAAGAAACTACATAGGTCCGGAAAGAAACGTGGCCTAGGATCTTCGGTAACTTCGGGTGCGTCTAGAAAGAGGAGGCAACTCTCAGATTACCGGCAACAACAGTGTGAACCTCGCCATGGAGTGAACCCAGCGAACCGGCCAGAGCAGAGTCGTCGAGTGGAACCTACGAGTATTCCACGGCATCCATTCAGAACCAGGCTCCAGGCACGACAGTCAACTGTGGCGTCACCGTACAGTTCTGATGACGAGAGATCCTTCGTACAAGCCTTCTGGGACAGGAGGAGAAAGCCATCTTGCAGTATGAAGCCTGCTAGCAGTGAATCATCTCTATGATTGGGTGATAATGTTCTTTATTAAATTTCTATTAGAGTGCATATATGTGGTAGCAATGTGAAGGAATAGAAAGCAGAGAGACTGTTTTGTACTTTTGGCCATTTTTGGAATTTTTTGACGGACTCACGTTTAGTGCTTAATTGTGTTCAAAATTTGTTTGCAAAATTGTTAGTTTTATGTATGTTGGAAATTTTGGTCTTAACTGCTTTTTTAAAATTCTGGATCTATTGTTAAATTGTTATATTATTTGTTTAAAATGTTACTATATTGTTATTGTTCATGTGTTATAAAATGTATGTTAATGTATGTTTAAATTTTCAGAAAGTACAGATAGTAGTTTGGGTTATTTTGTACACGCGCCGCGGTTCAGGCGCGCACGTGTTTTGCGGTCAAGAAGTCCTTGACACGCGTTTCTATCTCTTATACTAACATTTAATGAATTAACTTTCTTCTTATCGTTCGTGTTTTATGAGTTGCGTTTTGTACTTTAGTTGAGAATGGTTTCCGCAAGTTGCGAAGTTTTAAGCTGCATTTGAATTTGAAATTGTATTAAAATTGAATGTTAATGTGATTTTCTTGCAGGGAAGTATACTTTTTGTTATGTATTGATTCTGCTATTTTTCTTTTAGTTAATACAGATGAAGAGATTGATGACGTCATTTTGTAAATTTTTGATATTTTTTGATTGTTGCATAGGCACAGCGATATGCCGCTGTACGTATGTGCCCCAATTATTGTTCAAGTGGAGTTAAGTCTGAAGAAGTTTGGGAGTTAGTTCATTGGCTAATGGGGATGTAGGTATTACGTAGTAGCAGAGTTAGTTTAGTATGAAGTAAATGTAATTTTAGATGAAGTCGGAATTTGGATGAGGAAAGTTTTTGCGCATTGGGTTTTTTGGACTTGGTGCGAATTCTAGTATATTAAAAGTTATGGAGAAATTTTTGGGTAAAGTTATAGTTGCATTGGAATATTGAGGAAAATTTCGGAAGGTTAGTGTTTTGAGAAATTTTAGCACTCCCAGTGGAGTGGGTTGTTTTGAGAGAAGAAGTAATTAGTTTTGAAAGTTTTACGAGTTTTTGGAAGTTTTACGGAGGCTATTTGTAAGATAGAAGAATGGTTGGATTGGATATATGAATATTTGAGGCAAACTGAGTTTTTTTTTTGGTTGTGATGGGTTAAAGTTAATATTTTAAAAGTTATGTTTCGGCGTTAAATTTCACCCATCACTGTGTTTTATTACGGCTCTAAATTTATAACAAGAAAAAGTTCTGGGCATGCATTTAGCCCAGCCCTTTTTCTCTGCGGAGTTCGAGGGGGGGTTGTGAGGGAGTGACCTTTAGTCATAAAGGCACTCTAGTGTTTCTGAGATCGTGGCGTCAATAATTTAACATTTTGTAGGCGTAAAAGTGACATCTATCCTCTCTTTTACTTTAACTTTCTAGAGTGTGTGTGCTCTTTCGTATTCCGCAGTTAGCTCGCGGTTATTAGTATTATGTTAATGAGAAGTATCTCAGTTTGTCGCGTATAAAAGCTTGGGTGTGAGTTTGTGGTGTGTGTGTTCTGGCCTTGGCCAGCGTCTGTGTGTTTCTGGCCTTAGCCAGCAGCCAGCGTCATTGGACAACGAAGTTGATGATTGTTTATTAAGGTGCTGACGATTAGAGAATAGCTACGGCCTCCAGTAAAGCGGAAGGAGTTCAGATAGTGGATTAAAGATTCTGCCTTGGTAAGAAAGTTTAGTTTTGATTATTTGAGAAATAAAGGAATATCCACAGCCACGGGCTGTGAAATTAAGATTTGTTTAACAGATCAGCCAGGGAATAGTGTCAAGTGTTAGACGGTGCCCCGACTGAGCTAGACCGACGCCTGTGAGTATGATTTAGCTTTTCATAGTGTTCTCAGTGAGTGAAATTATAGACTGGCTCCACTTTCCTTTAGCCCTTATCATTTTAATAAACTGTGTTGTTTTAACCTAAATTAATGAGTATGTCTGCATATAACGTGACAAATGACACCCAGCATGAATATACCGTCACAAAAGTTTTCGCTTTATTAAAAGTCCTCATTAATGGCAAAAAAATTTATTCATTTTTACTGGTGGTAGTTTGCTTCTGCGTTAGTTGGCGCAACATTTTGAAAACCAAAGCAACCTACTGTCTGTGTAAATGAATAGATTATAATGCTTCAGCAAAAAAACACCATTAAAAAAAAAAAAAGAATATTTTCTTTATATTTGTGAACGGAATTTTCCATCAATAAGGCTCTTAATTTTGACGAAATTTTCTATTCAAGTTTACGGGTGGAAATTGCCACCGGCGATAATCTCAAACTACTGAAGTGATTAAAAGAATCTGCCGTTATCTTGTGACAACCTCCTCAGTTATTTCACTTGTAAATTTTAATAATATACTATATATCGTCCCTTTTTTACTCATAACTCCACTATCTCAACAGCAGCTGGTTTGGTGTTGAAACCCAATAGTGAAATGGAAAATAATTTAAACCTGTTTACATAGATATTACCACTGGCTGTTAAGTTATAATTAAATCTTCCGCAATCTTTTCTAAGCCAAACAGATTAGTGGGTTTTTTTAATAACTCGTTGGAGGCAAAGCCCCCTAAATATTGAAAAAGTATTGAAACCTCTCTATTTTTATAAAATCTGTCAGATGTACTATGATCTCTCTGTAAATAAAAAAGTTTTTTTAGATAAATTTTTATTCTAAAATATTTTTTGCTAAGTAAAGAGCTACAACTAGGTATAGAGGGTCCAGCAAATGAGACCCTGATTTCAAAATTAAATTTCTCAAAAACAAAGATTGATAGATTTATGCGAAAAGCAGTTTGTTTATTATGTAAGTTGTAAAAATCTTATACAGAAATTTCGAACGGTGAACATTTTAAAAAGGTTGTGTTTTGATAGCAAATAGTGTTTGACTTTATATTTTTCTTGTAATAGATTGGTTGCAGAGAACGAGTTTTCCGACGAACAGTGCCATATTTTAACTATTTTTAAAACTAAATTTCTGGAATTCCAAAATTTCAAAAAATTAATTCCAAAAATCGTTAAAATATGGCACTGCAAGCTGAAAAAATCATTATTTGCAAACAATCTAACACAAGAAAAATGTGAAGTCAAGTATTCTTTGCAATCAGAATAGAATCTTTTCAAGATTTTCACCGTTCGAAAGATAAAATTATAAGATTTTTACAGCTTACCTAATAAACAAACCGTTTATCGCATAATTCTATCATTTTTTGTTTTTGAGAAATTTAATTTTGAAATCAGGGTCATATTTGCCCAGGTAAATTCTTAAAAAATCGCCCTTTAAAAAATTATTTACCTTCAGTTATTTTGATGTGCTTTCTAATATGTAACTAGGAAAATTGTTTAGTATGATATGTAAAATATATCTTTGTTTATAGACGAATTAAATAAAATATATCCATATGTCATTTCATTTAGTGGTACTTAAAAATATCGTCACTGCGTAGAAGGATAAACTCTGAAATTTATAATAGTGCCGGTAAACTGCAAAGAATTAATTCCATTTAGGTTTTTAGTCTATTATTTAAGACTTAAAATCGCTTAATAAACAAAAGAACAGCCATATCACTTATTATTTATGCAGTCGCTTTATTTATAAGCAAATGACGTTTGTTTTCCCTTCATTACTTGGATAAATAAAGAGTTTTCTTACACGAAAATATTCTGCGTAAATAAAGTAACTCATTGAAAAAGAAGTCTTAAGTAGTGTTTGCTTATATATTACTTAATTACTGTAGTTTATAATAGTTCCATGATATCATTTAAAGAAATTTTTTTTGCTAAATTTCTACTGTATTTATTGAGGCAAAACTTAGCTAAATAAACAAAAACCTGAATTTGTTAGTTAATTATGCATTGCCTTCATTTATAAACAGACTATTCCTAATTGCATTTTTTCTTTGTTATTTATAGATAAAAATAGTTTGCTTGTAGAAAAGAACCAATTAATTTAACTTAGGGTCTGGTATGGTAGGATTAGACAGTATGCGTAATGTTTACGCTATCGTTTAGGGTAGATTCACCGATAAGCTTTAAGTGGTACGTTCTTGTTAAATTTCAGCAATTCTAGTCATTTTATTTATAAATAAATGTCTGATTTCCTCGTAATAGTTAGGTAAATAAAAATAGTTTTCTTGTGGGAAAATGTACCACGTAAATAAATTAATTTATGGAAAAAGAAGTCTCAAGTACTGACTATTTTCATATTATATAATCACTGTATAGATTATAATCGTGCCATAACAAGATTCAACGAATAAGTTCTTTGCTTAATCTCTACCGTATTTATTGAGACACAGCTTAGCGAAATAAACAAATGAGTAACAATTTATTCGTTAATTATGCAGTCCCTTCATTTACAAAGATGATTTCTAATTATATTTCTTTTTTGTTGTCGTTGTTATTTGTAAATAACAATGGTTTACTCGTAGAAAAAGAACCAATTAAGTACTGTTAATATAAGATTAAGCAGTGATTTAGAATGTATAACGATTAGTATATGATTATGATAGGTTCACTCAAAAATTTCAACCGGTAAGCCCTTTGTTAAACTTCAACATATCTACTCGCTTTATTTATAAGCAAACGACGTCTAATTTCCTTTTATTACTTAGGTAAATAAGAAGTGTTTTCTTGTGGGAAGATGTACTGCTTAAATAAATGAATTCATTAAAAAAGAAGTCTCAAGTAGTAACATTTTTGTGTTATATAATCACTATATAGTTTATAATAGTGTCATGATTAATTGACGAATAAATTCTTTCCTAAATCACTATCGTATTTATTAAGAAGGTTAAATAATTAAGCAAGTGAATTCTAATTTTACTGGTTAGTTATGCATTTGTTTCATTTATAAGCAGAAGATTTCTAATCTGTTTCTTTTTTTATTATTTATAAATAATAATGATTTACTTGTGGGAACAGAAATAGTTAAATTTAATTAGTGTTAGATGGGATTCTGCAGTGACTTAGAATTTATAATATGTACGCCATGATTTATATGTCCAAAAATATTGAGCTGGCAAGTCTTTTGTTAGGTTTCAAAACTCATCCTTCATTTTTTTTTCTCTTTTTCTGGATCATATATTTGTTTTATATCTTAACAGACTGCATAATGTATGTCATTTCAATGTCCGCTTTGTCTGCGTTAGAGAACATTCAACCATTTAAAAGTATTAATAATTAACTTGGAATACTTTTATGCGCGTTATTAAATATATGTATCTATCAAAAATTTTGGTAGTTCATGAAATCCATAAGCATTATTTTTTTTAAATGATTCACTGAATTACCAATTAACAGGATTTAAATTTTTATATGTATTTTTATTAAATTTTATTTATAAAATATTAATTGGTAAATTAGAGTTATAAGTTCAAATCCGAGCTCTCAAAAGGACAGGAGAAATTATTCATCATACCAAATATAATCGTAGATAATGTCTAATGCTAACAAAAGTATTCAATTTCCGAATTAGCGAAATGACAATTGTAAGAAATTTCCTTATTTGTTTTTCGTTCTTTTAGGTCATCCGGAAAATTCTGTGGTTTTTTGATAAAGTTTGAATTACAAGTGCGGTATTTTCACCGGAATTTCCGCTATGAAATTTTGTTTTTTTTAGTGTATTTATAGAAAACTTTTACTTATCTTGTCATAAATGTACTCATAATCCCGGTGTCAATAAAATATTTTAACGTTGTCTCAACAGAAGAATGCAGCAGAATTTCCCGGATGATTCAGTAGTTTGATTTAACTAATGCCTGTATTTTCCCTCGCAGCTACGCTAATAATAAACAAGACATAAGTCGGGACGTTCGGTAACTTTATTGCCCCTGGCCCACCCTTCCCGCCCTTTTCAGTATCGTTAATTTGCGTAATTTTACTTTAAAATGGGTTATTATCATTTTTTTTCAATTCCTCTAGAGAGTCGAACTATTCGGAACGTAGATATCGGTCGTAGACGAAATTTAGATCCAAATTTCATCTCCGACTCCTAAAAACTGTGTTACGAGGAAGGATAAAAAAAATAGTATAATAAGTAGCATTTGAAAAGCAATTATTATGGAGTAAATTTTTTTCCTAGAATGGATATAGATGATGTTAGTTATCTTCCAACGGTTAAATATTCTGATTTCGGGAAGGCGTCAGAGCGAATTAACCTCCTGACTGCCGCTGGCTGATTTTTTGGCACACTAATTTGCAGGTTTCACTGCAGCATAAGCAATATTTAAATTAATATAATTCTACAAATAAAACCCAGTTTTGAAAAATTAAGTTAGGATTAATACTCTAAAAGATTGTACACCCATACATAATAACATATTTTGTATCAGGTTGCAAAAAAAATCTTTTTTTAATATTTTTAATAAATTACAGAGAAAACCACATTACAGTTTTACCCTTTTGCCGGGCAGTCAGGGGGGTTAAATGGCAAAACGCTTAGAAAAGTGGCCTCGCTTGTGTTACTTTGATAAGCCATCGAAAACCAACGCTCTAGTGTATTTCCTGATAGTGTAATCCTCCTGCATAATATATCAGATCCATATTGTTCACCAAACGGAAGAATCGCTGCAAAAATATTCATGTGAGAAATCTGGAAGCCAAACCCTTCCCCTCCCACTTACAAAAAAAAAAAAACAATAAAAAACAATTAAAAAAAATACTCAGGTTTTTGCATTTAGTTACTACGTCTTGATTACAAAATTGAAACGAACAGTAATGTGGAACAGGGTTTTTTTAACAGTATTTAAAGAGCATTCATTGTGGAGAGAATATCTTTTCCCCCGAGTGGAGGCAGTTGGAGTTAGTTATCTTCCAGCAGTTGTGCATGTTGGTCTTGTTCGAAGATACGCAAGAGCAACTGAAGTGAAGGGGCGTTTAGAAAAGTGTTTTCCCATTTATGCCACTTTGATAAGTTTACGTAAAGTCATCCAATGCAAATGTCCTGGTATAATAAATGATCATGTCATCCTCTTGATTGGTATTATCAGACCCATAGGTTTTCAGCAAACTCCAGAATTGCTGCAAAAATGTTCAAGTGAGAAGTCTGAAGCCACCTCTCCCCAACACGCACACATACACACCGAGAGAAAACTGTCGGATTTTTGCATCCAAGGGCATTCTGATTGTAAAATTGAAAAACAAAAAACACTAAACTAGAACAAGGATTTAAACAGTGATGTTAAAACGACTGCTAAGAGTTGGCTCAGTGGACAGGGACGTAATTTCTACAAAGTTGGGCTAAATAAGTAGGTCCTGAATTCAGATAAATGCCTTTAAATAGAATTAGTTTTATGCAGAAAAATGATCGGGAAATGTAGCTCCTAATTCCACTTTATATTTTCTGTTTGTTGTTAATAAGCACATTTTTATTGTAGCTGTAACATTTTTTATCCATACTTGTACAATGATTAAACACGTGTGTAATTTTATTATCTTCATTTAAAGTGTATGTATTGTACAAATGAATAATTATTTTTCGTTTAAATGGACTTATCTCAGTAGTTTTCAAGTTTATATTATTTATGTTGTAAAATTTGTAAATTACCTGTGAGTCTGCATATTCACAAACATATTTTTTCATTCAATATATTTAATAAAAGTCCACGTTTGATTTCATATTCCCTTTTGTTTTCAGCAAATAAGTATAATAAAACAGATTAAATAATTCTGAAAACTCTTTAGATGTTTAATGTTTTTCAACGTAGGAAACATTAAATATTCAAACTAATCCTCTTTCAGAATTTCGTTCTTTGAAAAGCGAGCTTTCTAAAAAAGGTAAACATAAAACAAGTATTTTATTCTTAAAAGCAAAATTTTACGTTATTTGTTAAAAATATTTTCACAACCGAGAAAACATTAAATTTAAATTGATAAGAGTAAATATTTTCATGAAAATTTTGATTCCCTTAACACTCTTTAAAATGTATTTGCATATAAATATGTCTTTCTGATAACAAAATATATTTGCTTGGTATTATATATTTTTTAAACAACCACTTCACTTTTTATTTTTAATAGAATCATTAAAGGTACTTATTAAATATCTATAAAATATAGTATATGTTTTAACCGTAAAAGCGTGAATGGAATACCGGAATATTTTATATTTATGTAGTTTAGACATGACAAGGGTCTCTCATTTAAATATCATGATTCAAAATAAAAGGAAAATTGGAGAATTTTTTTCACTAGCACAATGCATGTGCATATTTTAAAATGACTTGTAATTCTGTTGGATAAAAAGAAAATGAAGTGGGATTAACTTTATAACCTTTGTAGCACCACGAACAAGATACACTGTATGGCCAAAGGTGACCGGGCACTTGTAATTTTAGACATTTTGTTAAATATCTAGCATAATATTACAAGTCATATATTTCCATGAAGAGTTTTTTCCGAAGATTTATAGGGAACCATCAACAAATTGAAAAAGAAAGAATATCTTTTGGATAACTCTGACAAAACTAATGCAGCAAAAGCGTTCAAACTCACGATTATGATTATGTGGTTTATCGTAATAAAGTGTGTTCATGTTTACACTCGTAGAGAAATTAAGGTTTTTATAAAAATAGTCCCAATTTTTTTCAAGTTTTTTGCTTATAATTTCCAGATTTCTTAATATAAAATAATATTCTTTTTCGAAAATATGACAAACAATATTGTACACAAAATGCTGTAATTAAAATAAAAAATAACAATAATTGTATGAAAAATGAGCGGGTTTACTATGTAATTTTTCATTGCACATGCGTGAAGACTATCAAAATTTCATTTGTATATTGTGTTAGCTAAACGTATAAAACAACTTTTGTAAAAGTCTCAAAATTAAAACTTAAAAATTCTGAAAGTGATCGTCTGTATAATAAGCTCAAAATCTGTAATTCCTAAATTAAACAAAAGGATGAGGGACTGTATCCATTTATCCATTGATTTTTGTCAATATACAATACACATTATGCACGTACTACTACATTTGGATTAAGCAATTTTATTTACATTCCAATAAAGTTTTACCGTTATTTTTGCATTCACTAAAAATATTTGTAAATTTTTATTATGTTCAAATGATTTATGCCGCTTGGCCGCAAAACCAAAATAATTTTTATTTACATTTTCAACGATGTTTTGCATTATTTTTATCTATTACAAATATTTGAAAATTTTTATTATGTTAAAATGATTTATGCTCATCGGCAACAATAACTAAATGCATTTTTATTTATATTTTTAGCAAAGTTTTCCATTATTTTTGTTTAAATAAAAAATATTTGTAAATTTCATATGTTATAATGATTTATGATAGCGCTCATTCTGACTAGAGTCTAAACAGCGGTGAGCGAGCAAGGTGATCTGGGATTGCGTAGCAATTCATGTGGGTTTGTGAGCGTTAGCAATCAGGGGGTTGAGTCCCTAGTACTTTTAAAAATGCCTTAATTTGATTCTGTTTATTTGAATCTGTGACTGTCAACATATGACATAAATTTTGTGCGTGCTATATCTCAAAAACTAAAGAACGGAATTGATTTTATGTAAAATTTGTATCATTTCAGGGAAACTTTATATTTTGTGTTAAAGACGTAAATATTTCTGGAATAAACAGAAAAATCTCGATTTACTCTTACTCTTTTTGTTCTTTTCTATCTCTACAAGAAGGAAAAAATATTGGATTCGTGAAAATTTTTGAATTCCAATGTTTAGACGGATTTACACTTTTTAAGTGCCAGAGTAACAGTAATATTTTTATTATGTTTCTATTTTTGTTTTTAATGTGTAAAACTGCAAAAAATACTTTCTGCTCTAAATGATAATAATTTTATTAAAAGAAATCACCAACTTAATAATCCCTCTCTGCTTCGGTAGAGTCGCTATGGGTCCGCATATCGCATTCTTAACATTGAACTAAGCGTCATTCCCCACATTTTTGTCCAGAGAGAAAGCAACCTCTCAGAAGACATAAATTGCATCATTTCATTTTTTTTAAATCCAATTTCTGCTCTTTTTCGCTAGGCCCTTTTTACCACATGGGAAATCGGGACTTTCTCCACGAGCCCCGAATCTTAAAGCCCCCCCCCCCCCGAAATCCATAGATTAAATTATAAAATAGTTACTTTCATTTTTCAATTCCAACTCTTCCATATGCTGAAGTTATTAAATTTATCTTAAAGTAATAAAAGAAATTTCTAAAGTTATATAAATATGTTTTGTTCCGTTACTAAGGAAAAAAGAAACAGGTGTGCTTTTATTAATTAAACTATTTAATTTAGAATAAACCGAAACCGAATCGGTTTTGAAAATATTGCCATTCGCAAAATGACGTATGCGTTACGCACTGATAAGTTTGGTCTTTATAATATAGATACGAGGGAAAAAATGTAAAGATGTGTATCCTATAGGATACATTATGTTTCAAGAAATTAATTTATCGATTGAATTATTGAACATCCTGTATGCATTTTTCGAATCACAAAGAGAGATAATGAAAATGTTATTCAATTAAAACTTATTTTCAACTACAATGAGTCAATTTTCATCTAAGTAGAAGGCTTGACATTTTTATTGTATTTTCGTTCTACAATTGTTATTACTGTAAATAAATGGAAAAATAATTTCTTTTATCTTTCATTCATTCATTATTATGCATATAATCATACAATACATTTAATTAAATTTTAAAGTTGTTAAAACTAACACATTCGTAGTAAATATTTAAACAGATTAATCAAATGCATTCCATTGTTACTTATGTGTACTTATTACATTTAAACGAGGTTCTTTTAACAACCAATATTTTTTTTAAATTACTTTTAAAATATCACTTAAGAGATAAGTTAATATTTAATGTAGCAAATCAGAAAATTTAATTAAATTTTTTATTACAGATTTCAGATACATATGAAAAAGGATTTATATTAGAATGTTTTTTTTAAAGTGGATTTCAAAAGTATAGTTAATAAAGATTTTAATAATTACACTTACTGAAATAATGATAATTTTAATTTAATGTTAATTTAATAATTAACATGCATTGACAGTAAAAAAATAAGATAACTGGGGAAACAACTAAGCGTAATATAAACTTAAATTCCGGTACTACAAACAAAATAGAAAAAAACTTACAAAAAATGAATGTAAAATTTTAAAGATAGACATGACGCGTTTCAAACTTTAAAAATATTAGAGCCGTCATTAGCCCCTTCAAAATGCAAAAAGGTCCTTAAGGAAACAAAGTCCTTTGTGTGACAGTTGCAAGGTCAAAAATGAAAAAATTTTCATTTGTAACATTATCCCCTTACGGGGACGTGCTTACATTACTGAGGACAAACTACTATAATTTCCAACTCGAAACACGTCCTGTGTTTTTTAAAATTTTACATTGATATTTAAAAAGTGTTATTATTTTATTTATCGCAGTATTATTGATTTAACGCATTGTTATTATACATTACCAGATTTCACGCTGCACCAGGCTTTAATGAGACACCTCGCTGCGCCTCAGTCATCGAAGTTTGCAGTAGGAAAGCCCTCATACGCACAGCCGCATCAATTAGACAGAATACATAATTACCTGCTTCTTTCCCTCCTTCATATGCAGATGCTCACGTTTTCGCACAACCACACAGAATACTCCAATCGTGTCCGTCAATGTCTAACTTCGTAATCCCAAAGCGACATATTTAAGTTTCTAACGGTTTCGATTTTACGAAATGTCGTACCTTTTCATTTAAACTCTCTTAACTAAAGAAAAAAATTGGTTGCTTTCTTTAAAAAAATGTACGTATTTTTTAAACTAAATAGTCTAAAAAGCAGTAAAATTCTCATTTAAATCCATAAAATATTTTTCCTAGAAAACGAATTAATTTTATTATTTATTTGAAATTTATAGTCTCAAGAGCTATAGAATTTTTATTATTTAATAATGCATTTACAAGTTCTGTATTCATTTGCTAGTTGACATTACATGCTGTTTAGTGACTCTTGCAAAAATACCCACATCTTTGCATAGACAAATTTATTCATATCCGAAAAGCTCATAAATACCATACCAAGAAACTGTTGTCTCCTGACTGTGTTATATGCATATCTTATTTTCACGTGATACCTGCTATATATTTTCCAAGTCTCTACAGCACAGAGCCTGCTGGGAGTTATATTAACTTTTTTAATGGCAATCACTGTGCTCAAGCTAGGAGCTCGGATTATTCTTTAGTTATTTCCTTCCCTCTCTTTTCTTTTTTCTTAATCACATATCACTTATTATTACTTTATAAGAAAAATATTTCTTACTAAAAATCGATATTGACGAGCATTTCTTTAAAATATACAGAATAAAAAAGAAATTAGCTACGAAGAATATTTTAATATATTTTTATGAACTTCTAAAGTTCTTCAAATTTTCAGTTTCCATGTTAAATTATTCTTATAAAATGGAATGAATTGAATATAATGCATATGTAATATATTGTGGCCTCCAGCAATAGAAAATGATTTATGAAAACATGGTTTTTTAGGAGGAACTACATATTGATTAAAAAATAATGAAAATTCATATATGGATAAAAAATGATTTAAAAAATAAAATTTTGCGCATAATAATAAACAAAAGCTTAAGACCCAGCATAATATTTTCTTAACATACAAACATGGAAATTAGTTTATGAAATATCGCATTTTATTGTCCATTCTAAAATCTTTATTAATAAAAATCTGTGCACTTTTTAAACTAAGCAATCTAAAAATTACCAGAATTCTCATTTAAATCCATAAAATATTTTTTTCCGAGAAAGCAAATTCATTTAAAAATATATTTGGGACTTACAGTCTTATTTAACAATGCATTTACAAGTTTTGTATTCATTTGTTAGTTGAGATTAAATGCTGTTTCTTGACTCATGAAAAAACACCCACATTTCTGTAAAGAGAAATTTATTCATACCCGAAAGGGTCATAAATACCATACCAAGAAACTATTCTCACCTGACAGTTTTGTATGATGTATCTTCTCTCACTTCATACCTGTTGTACATTTTCCAAGACATCCCCAGACAACACAAATGTATCCTAAAAACACCCAGAAGATATCACGTTTCGGATATGCATGATATCCGGTGGACCGATGAATTGGTCCTGTCGACAGTTACAGAACATCCCCGGGCTTCGAAATGTCACACTTGTCAACATCCTATGGATGTCATTTCATGACACCTCTGGGATGGCTATAGGACGCTTATATTATACCCTCTGGACGGTCCTAAAATCATCCTAATAGTGTCATATTCCAGATAGGCTGATATCCTACGGATGGATGAATTCGTCTTGCGGACAGTTGTGGGGCATCCCTAAAATTCGAAATGTGAAACCTGCCAATGTCCTGAGGACAACATTCTACTACACATTATGTACAGTAATAGGACAGTTGCAGATAACCCCTGGATCACCCAAATTCAACCTGCAGCCTATAATTTTCTTTTTTGACATGTCAGGAAATGATCCAGAATTTTATTCTTGGGGCCGATTTTGTGAAAAGTAAAATTATTTTTTTCTGGGAGAAAAAATAGTAATGAAACTTGAAACCCAGTTACGCAAATTCGAACCAAGTATTTATTAACAAAAACATCTTTAAATCATTTTGCTAAAGGTTTTCTTTTTCATAAACTGGTTATATTTACAAATTATGCATTTTAAAACAGTTTTTATGAAAAAGAATTTTATAAAAGAGCCTATTTTATTAAAAGGAATTTTGTGATGGGGCCAATTTAATTAAATTTATTTTTTTGAAGGGACAATAAATAGGCCACAAATTTTGCCTGGATCGACCTCTGCATGTGTATAAAAAAGTATGATTTTCAGCATTCTTGTTTTTCCAATATCTGAACGAGAAATTTTGTTTAATGACACTTCTTACAAGGTATCAAGTTGATTTTATGATGTTCAATTTATAATTTTCTTTTCGGTTTTAAACAAAATATCTAAAACAAACAAATAAACAAAATAATAATAATAATGAAATCAATGAAGACCCAAAATGGTACTAATAAAGTTAAGACCTCTCTTGTAAAATGTCCAGAATAATTACAAAAACGGTAAAAAAAATAAATAAATAAATAAATAAATAAAATAAGGGAATTCTTTTCAAAAAACATTTTTTCTGAAAAGACAAAATTTTATGACACATTTTTAAAAATAAAAGCATGAAACTCGCTGACATAACATTTGAAGAGATGTATAAGTAGTTGTTGTAATGGAGATTCTTGTAGCGTAGTTTTGTAGCAGCTGCTATTTTATTAGAATACTTAGAAGAAGCGTGATTACGTATAGTAGTCCAGATTCGGATGTACGAAAAAAACCCCACAATGATTGCTAAGTTATTCTTTATTTAGACATGTAATACTAGGGGGGGCACACATACAGTACTCGGAGAAAATCTCCGAACAGCGATTAGCAACTTCACTAGCCAAGAGCAGTGAGTCAAATGGCCTCGTACATAGCAACAAACCGCCACTTTTGGCATGATAGAAAATCGCCAACATACACAAGTACGCCCATGCACAATGGATAGAATACGCCAAATAACAGTTAAAATGCAGCCAGCAAGATCAGAATTCAATTTAGTTTCCCAGCTGGGTTGGGAAAGGAAAAGGTTGCCAAACGATAAAATGTTACACGTGTTGTTTTGTCTAAACACAGAGGCACACCGAAGGGACATCAGATTTTACTGCGCAGATGTTAAATTCTTTTTAGGGTTTTGTCGAGAAAGGAAAAAGAAGCGTAAGCATAAATTTTAACTGCAAAACAGAGATGATCTCCTTATAAGGTAATGCAGAATTGCTTCGATCGGAAAAAGCAGACATCTGGAAATAGTTTTAAACGGTTGATTAATATGTGAGTGTATTTCTCACAGATAAAGTTAAGCAGCTGCCGATTTTCGGTTAGAGAATTAATAAGCAAGAAAAATGGAAAAGGAATGAAGGACAACTTAAAACTAATTTTGAACTGAACAGAGACGGGGGGTGCAAAGGAATAATTTAAGAAAATAACCAATATATAACGAAATAATCGTTATATATATCACCCGGTGCACCACAAAAAAACTTTTGCTGTCCACTTAAATTTGGCTTTTGGAGTAGTTAAGTTTATGAGAGGCTGCACAAGTTCAGAAAAGGATGGAACCAGAGATTTGTAAAATGTAATGACGCCTATGAGTGCTTTTAATTGACGTTTTGCTGTAGGTGTTGGAAAATATGTTATTTTTACAATGTTCGACTGAACAGGAGAAATAGTTTGATTTTCTATGTGAAATCCAAGATAATCTAAACTGGTTTTGTGAAAAGTGCATTTGTTAGGGGACAGCGTTAAGTTAGATTTTACTAGTATTGCAAGAATTTTATCCAACTTATCACACATTTCTTGATATGAGTTGGCACCAACAATAAGATCATCTTGGTAGGTATAGACACCTTCTAACTGTAATTCATCGAGTAACGAGTCCATTAAAGTTTGGAAAACTGAGGCACTTGTTTTTAATCCGAATACTAATCTCTTATACCGAAAAGAACCGAACATTGTAGTGAATGTGAGCTGATTTTGAAATTTTGCAGGCAAATCAATCTGATGATATGCCTGATGAAAGTCGAGAGAAGAAAAAAAACGATATTGTGAAAGATTTGAAATAATAGTTTGAATTTTTGGAAGTGGATAGGACGAACCTTGAATTATAGTATTAACCATTCTGAGATCTAATGCGAGTCTATATTTCTGTATACCTGTACCGTCTGGTTTCTTTTTAACAAGGAGCATGGGGCAGGCCCATTCGGAACAATGACGTTCAATGATTTTGGCATCAAGCAACTGTTTGATTTGATTTAAAACATCCTTTTGCACAGCTTGGGGAAGAGGGAAAGGGAGTGTCTTTATGGGGTAGTCATTAATGAATTTCAAATCAGGTACAATTTTATCAGTATGACCAAGTGTGTCTAATGATTTGGAAAAGGCAGGATAATAATTAAGTAGCAATTTAGTTAGGTTCTTTGCTTCATTCGAATTTAAGTGAGTAAGATTAAAATCCTTAGCCGATAAATCCTGCTTTCTTTTTTGTAAGATTTCATTAGACGCCTGAATGAAATTTACAAAGTGCTCTTCTGAGTTATTTTGCTTGTCAGACATTTCAGAAGTATAGTCGCGAATTTCCTCAATCTCAGATAATTGACCTATTTTTGTGTGTTTAGGGAGATGAATGGTCTTTTCAGAAGTGTTTTTAAGCGTTATTGAGAAGAAATGATGTATTTGTGAAGTTTTCTTTTTTTTATTGGATAATTTATTCATTTGAATAATGGCATCATTTCCTATTAATTCTTTTGTTTGTGCCAAATATTCAAATAGATAATTTCTGTCATTGTTGATGTTATTGGAGGTGTAAACAGAGCACCATATTTGTTGTTGAGGTTCTACTATAATTTTTCGAGTTAAGAACACCGCTTGATTCATTACAACATCACTCAAAGAATTGCATGATTTTGATTGTTTCTCTCCAGAAGATTCTTTACTGGTTTTTAAAGGAACAGAGAAATTATTGTTGACATGGAGACACTTGTTAAAAGTATCGATGACAACATTGTATCTAGTTATGAAATCAAAACCTAAAATGCCTTCAAAACTGGAAGACTCGGGTATGTCAACAATATAAAAGTGGTGTGAAAACGCTTTTTGTTTTAGCTTAATGGATGTTCTGATGCAGGCGGAAAATGAGACATCAGAATTGACAGTTTTAATATTGACGTCAGTGGACAGTCTTTTATATTTTAAGACAGGTTTAAGTTGATTAAATAATTTTTGTGAAAGTAAAGATATACTACTACCAGAATCAGCCAACAAAGTAATATCATGGTTTGCTATAGTGGCTTTAACAAGAGGGAGGGATGGTGACATAGTGTTTACACTACAAATTATTTGAACATTATCACTTTCTGTTTGTGTACTGATGTTATTTGCTATCTTAATGGAGTCAAAAGTTTGGGAACCTACTGAATTAACTAGTCTCGAACTTGAAATTTTAGGTAAAACAGGGTCAAAAACAAAAGTTGCTGATGTAGAAGTATTAGACTGAGACACAACACCATCAGCATAAAAATTGTATCTCTGTTTCAGTTTTCCTGAAATTGGGGCGTGGAGTTTGTGTAATTGTTTTTCCTTTGAGTATTTGCTCTTTTCCATTTAAAACAAGAGAGAGCGTCATGATTGTTTCGTCCACATAACTGACAAACAACTGGTTTTTTTTGTGAAAACTTGTGTGGGGAATAACGTCTAGTGTAGTTTCGATTTTTGTAATTTTTTTTGAAGCGTGAAACACTTGCGGAATGTTTTGGTCTAGTCTGCAGATTTTTTTGCTGAGTTTCGGTTTTAGTATCAGGAGGGACAAAAGATAATGCATTTATTTTCTCAGAGATTTCTTTTAATTGCGATTCAATAAGATTTTCTGGTCTGTGTACCGAAGGTAAGGAATGTAAAATTTTTTCATTCCTTAAAATTTCATGAAGGGTTTGCGCTCTTTCAACTGCTGTTTTATAATCATTAATGCCTTCTTCCTGTAATTTTATTCTAATATTTGAAGGAAGGGCTTCTAGAAATTTCATGAGTTTGATAGTGTTGCGTGCATTTTCGTCGTTAATATCTGCATACACTGTAGCCGCAAGAACATTTAGTCTATGGGCTAAATTTTTTATCGTCTCAGAAGGCATAAGTGCTAAACTGGACAACTCAACAGAGGCAACACATTTACTAGGGGGGGGGGCGAAAAATGACGCAAATTCCTTTTCCAGCAAATCAAGGTCTGTTATCTTTTGCAGGTCAGGGTTCTGTGCTAGAAATTTTTGTGCAGGCCCAACTAACTTTCCCTTTAAGATTGCAATTGTTGTTTGTGGGTTATACTTATTAATTTCCACAGAGCCTCTAACCTGATCAAAGAAAAATTTAAGTAAATCTGGATCTCCATCAAATTGAATGATATTTATCGGAATTTGCGCTGCCGCCATGATTAGTTTTTTTTTGTTGTTTTTTTTGTTTTGTTTTGTTTAAGTTCACAAGTTATAGAGAAATTGTTACACAGACCGAACTTATACCCTAAAGCACATTGAAAACAAGTAAATTTCCTAGCTAGTAAAAAATATGTAAACTAGCAAAATAAATAGATCTTAAAAATATACCTCACTTTAAAGATATCATATTTGAACCTCTTATAATAGTAAAGCAAAGGGAGCACATACAAAATTAACACATTTAGAAAATAAATTAAATAAAATGGCAAAATAATTACACTTTGAAACATATATCTATATATTCCTTCACTTTAACAAAGTACTTACTTTAGATAATAAAGCAAAGAAAACTCTATAGAAAACCGCAAAAACTGTTAGCAAGCAAGCAAAAAAAAAAAAATCCTTTAACTTCTTTACACAAGGAAAAAAATTCCTTTTTTTGTAACTTAAAACCTTCTGATTTATTTATATTTTTTGGATGAAAAAGAATGTTCTTATTTTAACCTTGTAATTAAAGTTCAAAACTGGTTAAACACATTTAAGCATATTAGAGAATCTAAATACAAATTAAAAAAACAAAAAAAGGGGTGGGACGTAAAATATGAAACAATAGCACATAAATGTAAATAGTTGATAAAAACTGCATAAAATGTCAGCAAAGATAATAACTAGAAATAACAACAGTTACCGTGCTTTCGCAAATTAAAAATCTTTGCAAAAACACAATAACAGGATTATATTAATGCTCTATACAGAACATAAATGTTGACCGTTGTGTCCTGAATGTGAAAGCAGAACATGAAATAAACAAAGTAGGTGGGTTGACTTACTGATTTAGTTTTAAAAAATAATTAAATGATTACTAACTTAATAACACAAAAACTTAGGGAAATGGGGCACGATCTGCTCTCACGTTCAAAATGTAGATTATTTCGAAGTTGATTTTCGTTGTTGTGCACTTTTTTTTCTTTTTTTATCACAGAAGACTAGCAGAAATTTTATATTGTAATCAGGTAATTGAATATGCACTTATCAAAGGTGGTGACATCTCATTTAGAGAATTTTTGTAATTCTCTTATTTATTTATTTATTAATTTTGTGCACTGTTAACTGATATAAACGATGAATTATTTCTGATGGATTTTCTCAGAATTGAAGACAATCACTATTTTTTTTTTGCACGATGAACGACTTAACGATGCATAACACCACAGGAATACTGTTATTCACTAAATTTTCTATGAGGCTATATGAACTTTCTGTAGATTACGTTCACTAAAGACACAAAACACACTGGTATAGAAGCACAAAATGAGCACATGCAGCCCTCGATGATATCTGGCTGCGATGAACACGTCAATCACACAGACGATGCGAGGAGATGAAAACAGGGGGGGGGGCGCACAGCGCTCAGGTGACAATCAGCCGCAGGTTTCTTTTAGTAGATGGAATATCGAGGGGAGACCCTCCGAAGCAGTTGAGATGGAGCACACAGGGGAGGAAAAGGGGGTGTCCAGCAAAGGAATTTCAGGACGGGAACAGCTCTGTACTTTTTCGGTTGACACTTAGCAGGCAAGACTAATAGGATTTTCTACCGGGGGATGCAGAGAAGAAAAAGAAGAAACAAAAAGCATCACATCCGCCGGAACGTCGCAGTTGATTGTACCCCCCTCCATATATTTTTTTTTTTTTTTTTTTTTTTATGTGGGGAAAAACGAAAGAGTCAAACGGTACCAGTTATTTTTGTAATGGAGATTCTTGTAGCGTAGTTTTGTAGCAGCTGCTATTTTATTAGAATACTTAGAAGAAGCGTGATTACGTATAGTAGTCCAGATTCGGATGTACGAAAAAAAACCCACAATGATTGCTAAGTTATTCTTTATTTAGACATGTAATACTAGGGGGGGGCACACATACAGTACTCGGAGAAAATCTCCGAACAGCGATTAGCAACTTCACTAGCCAAGAGCAGTGAGTCAAGTGGCCTCGTACTAGAGTTGGCCGAGGAGTCGAGGAGTCGACTCTAAATCTCGACTCCTTACAAGTGAATCGAACTATCGACTCCTATCTGGCTAACGGAGTCGACTCAAAAGAGTCGAACTTTCATTTCAACTCAGTTTGGGATTCGGAGTCGAAGAGTCGAAAAGTCAACTCACTCACTCAAAGAGTGGTTGGACCAGTTTAACAGAGTGTCGGACTTGGAGAGTCGAGAGTTGAAGATTGGGTGGTCGACTCTTCGATTCTTCGACTCCTTGAAAACCACTCTTTCGACTCGGTATCAGATTTCGACTCTTCGAATCCGCGCTGGGCTTTTTATCAAAAAACAAATGTCTTGGTTTAACTTTATATTGGGGTTGGGGATTTTGGGAAAAGTGGAGGCAATGTAGATGTGCATTTCACGTGTAATTAGGAAGATAGCGAATGAATGAAAAGAGTGGGCGGGGCAGAGAAAAAGGGGCGTTCTGCTGGTTATTTCTGGAAAGATTAATTGAATTTATGGAAAAAGGGGCGTTCAGCAGGATATTTCTGAGAAGATTAATTGAATTTATGATAAGCTTGTGCCGATTTCCGTATTGAGGAAAGATCGAACGATCAAACAAAGCAGATATTATGTTTGTATTTTTTGCTAAAAGAAAGTAGAACTGGTTAGGGAAATATTTTCAACTGCCTTTATCTGATGCAATATAGAAAAAAAAAGTTGAAGAGAGAGAAATAAAATTTTACTTTAATAGCAAATTGTTTAAAAAACAGTGTTAAATTAAGACACATTTTTTTTCAAGAGGAGATATCTGTGGGTGTAGGTGGATGTTATAAAGAACTTTGGGTGGGGTAAAGACTACACTATTTTACCATTTAAAACACAAACTGCCTGATATTTCAGGGGGGGGGGTCTGATTGTTCCGCGGGAATGCCTGACACTTTGGCCATTTTCCGAATTCACCACTGTTAAAAAGTTTTATGAGTTTATTTTATGATTGATGTATTTTAGATAAAGTGTTGTCCTTCATTTGATTACGAATATATTCTTTTAACTAGCTGACCCGCCCGGCGTTGCCCGTGTCCGTTTTAACAATATTAAACGAACTTGAAATTTGTATGATTTTATCATTAACCCATTAATGCCCAAATTATTTTCTTCATTAAAAAGGAAATTTTGGTTTTCCCACCCCTTTTAAAAGACGAATAACTTTTATCATAATTTATTGAGGAATTTGTCTCATGAAAAATATTTCTTATTTATTTTTCTATTTACTGGTGTGAAAAGTGTTTTATTGCCTTTTTATAATTGTCCCTAAAAAGGGTCGCTAGGCACTAATGGGTTAACTCGAAGCATGCAGAAATGCATTGTCTGAAATACGTGGCAGCTGACTGTGTGAAAAATCGGTTTAAAAAACAACAACTAATATTAAGCTCTCAAAATACTTAAAATGAACAATGCGAAACGCGGGAGGGAACATGTATCCAACGATTGCGTTATTTTTGTGTTAAAGTGTTGATATTTACCCGTAAAAATCACTGTTAAGTCACGTAACTAATTATTTTTTTCACATAAAAATCCCAAGTGAAATATTTTGAATTTCAAACTAATTATATCACTCTTAAATCCGACTATACCGTGAATGAAATCGATACTCAATAACAAAAGGTTGGTATATAGTATTATAATTTCAGAGCTATTTAACAAAAGTAAGTGTATATTTTTAATTAAAGCATGCGTAATGTTCACTCTGTGGACAAATTCCTAACCGTAAACTTTTGTACCGTAACCATAACCTGTCTGTAACCTAACTGCGACTTAGCAGTACCCTACCGTAACTTAAATATAACATAAATGTAACCTAGCCGTCACTTTATTGTAACCTATACTTATTCTAAATATAACATAAATGCAATTTAACTTTAACCTAACTTTAAAATAACCGTGATCTAACTGTAACCTAAAGTGAAATTAAATAAAATCAAAGACTTACGGTAATGTAATTGCAACCTAATCTCAACCCAAATGATACCTAACCATATATTGGGTTCATGTCCATGGAAATTATTTTGTCTTGTTCGGACAACTGGTTATGATTCATTAGAATATTTTCGTCGGGTTCAGATTTGGTTCAATTCAGATTTCAGGTATTTTTTAAAATTCGATTTAAATGTTCGAGTCGGGTTTATGTCCATGGAAATTATTTCGTCTTGCTCGGATCGGGTTATAGTTGTTTGGAATGGTTCAATTTAGATTTCGGGTTTTTCTTGAAATAGAACTTTTGGGTTCGGGTCTTCTTGCGTGTTCACGAAAATTATTCTGTCTTGTTCGAATAAGAACATGCTTCACTGAAATTTTTTTGTCAAGTTCAGACTTGGCTTAATTCAGATTTCGGCTTTCTCTTCAAATATAATTTTTGGGTTCGGGTTTTCTTGCGTGTTCACGGAAATTAGTCTGCCTTGTTCGAATGCTTCACTGGAATATTTTCGTCAAGTTCAGATTTGGTTCATTTCAGATTTCGAGATTTTTTCAAAGAAATTTTTTAGGTTCATATTCGGTTCATGTGCATGGAAATTTTTTGTCTTATTCGGATCCGGTTACGGTTCTTTGGAATATTTTTGTCTGGTTCAGATTTGGCTCGATTCAAATTTCAGGTATTTTTTCAAATAGAATTTTGAGGTTCGGATCTCGTTCATATCCACGGAAATGATTTTATCATACTCGAGTCCGTTTATGATACTTTCGAATATTTTGGTCGGATTCAGATGTGGTTCGGTCAAATTTCAGGTTTTTTTCAAATCGGATTTTTTAGGTTCGAGTCGGGTTTATGTCCATGGAAATTATTTCGTCTTGCTCGGATCGGGTTATAGTTGTTTGGAATATTTTTATCGGGTTCAGATTTGGTTCAATTTAGATTTCGGGTTTTTCTTCAAATAGAACTTTTGGGTTCGGGTCTTCTTGCGTGTTCACGAAAATTATTCTGTTTTATTCGAATAAGGACATGCTTCACTGGAATATTTTTACCAAGTTCAGATTTGGTTCAGTTCAGATTTCGCGATTTTTTCAAAGAAATTTTTTGGGTTCGGACTGGGTTCATCTGCATGGAAGTATTTTGTCTTGTTCGGATCCCGTTGCGGTTCTTTGAAATACTTTTGTCAGATTCAGATTTGGTTCGATTCAAATTTTAGGTATATTTTCGAATGGAAGTTTTAGGTTCTTATCGAGTTCCACGAAAATTATTTTGTCTTACTCGAATCCGGTTATGGTTCTTTCGAATATTTTAGTCGGATTTAGATGTGGTTTGGGTCAAATTTCAGGATTTTTCAAATGGAATTTTTTAGTTTTGAGTCGGGTCTATGACCACGGAAAGTATTTTGTCTTGCTGGGATCGGGTTATAGTTCTCTGGAATATTTTTATTGGTTTCAGATTTTGTTCGGGTGATATTTCGAGTATTTTTTAAAGAAAATATTTAGGTTCGGGTCAGTTTCATGCCCACTAAAATTATTTTTCCTTGTTTGGATCAGGTTATATTTCATTTGAACATTTCTACGGGATTGAGATTTGGTTCGGGCCAGTTATCAAATCCATAGATTTTTTTTTTTTTTTTTTTTTTTTTTTCAAACAGAATTTTTTGGTTCGGATCGGGTTTAGACTCACGGAAATTTTGCCTATCACGGATCGGATTGTGGTCTGTTTTTTTCTGGTTGGGATTGGGTTATTTGTTAATTAGTCTAAACATTAAGGTTATAATCAGTTTTACTACTGTTTTCTTTTTATGGCTATTTGTGATAAATAATTTATTTTGCTTTTTGATAATTTATTATGGTGTATGAATCGTTTGCGGATTCGAACAATTGTACGCAAAACAGCTATTTTATTTTTGTTTTAAAAATAAATTAAAGCCATAATACAATTTTTAATTCAATAGAATACGTTTAAATTTTATCAATGATAAAAAAAAAACTCCTAGAAAACTGTACATTAAGTCCAAATAAGCACCAATAAAACCACTGACATGCCGATCAATTCAAACTGGTTTAAACCCGTATTTCTTTGTTTTTATTTTTTACCTTTTAAACTGTTATTGAATAGATGACTAAAATTTCGTTTAAAAATTAACGTTTTGGGCCATTATCGGCTGTAATACACAATCGGAATGCATAAAAGATACAAATATATCAATCATAGGCAAGAATTATTTGATTATTTTTATCATATGACTTTGATATATCAATATAGAAGCATCATTTAAGATTTTGCTTGAAAAGTTAACATTCTTTCGTTAATGTCTTAAAATCGCCTGCACTCTGAAATCTAGATTTTAGATTAATATTTGTTACTTAAGTTTTCATGATTGATTTTAAAAGAATGTTTTCATCAAAATATTTTATATATTAACATAGAATTATTAATATGTTGTTCAATCATAAACATTTTTCATCTACGTTATAAAGTATTAAAAAGTTCTAAAAAAAAGAAAACTTTTAGTAATACAATTTTTAGTTCAAATCAAATGTTTTCAATATTTTATTTCAATTCATTTTGACATGTAATTATTTCTAATTTTCCGATTTATTTGAAAAGCAAACATTTTTTAAATAAGTAATATAATAGAAAAAAGAGCTTTTTAAAAAATTGCTATTTCTTCGTAAAATATGCTTTAGCTGTAATCCATTTCTTTCAATTCGTCTTATTAATACAAAATCCCTTCCTTGTGCTTTTGTTTGGGACATTAAAATTTGAGCGATAAATGATTTCATATTGCAAACCTTTTTCGCGGTTTACTTCACCTCCTATCTTTTTCCTCCATGGCGTACAACAACTGGGATAAAAAAAAATCATCATTTAAATTGACAGTTTGCCAGTCTATGAATTTTAAAGGTTTGTCCAAACATTTTAAATTATTTTTGCGAAAATTTTATGCAACCAACCAACCATAAATAAATGAAGGGAAATAAAGAAGAAAAAAGGCGATTTTTTTAATGAAAGTGAGCTTTGGAATTTAATAAATTACTCAGTTAATAAATAGAATTTTGAAATTCTGAGCATCAGGTGCATCAGGAGAGATATTGGGCTACTCTCAGAAAAATTTTGAGCTTCGTACGTATCGTAGTTTTCGCTAACTATCGCAGACACACACACACAGAGCGATTTGTTTGCGAAAATTTTATGCAACCAACCAACCATAAATAAATGAAGGGAAATAAAGAAGAAAAGAGGCGATTTTTTTAATGAGAGTGAGCTTTGGAATTTAATAAATTACTCAGTTAATAAATAGAATTTTGAAATTCTGAGCATCGGGTGCATCAGGAGAGATATTGGGCTACTCTCAGAAAAATTTTGAGTTTCGTACGTACCGTAGTTTTCGCTAACTATCGCAGACACACACACACACACACACACACACAGACAGAGCGATTTGTTATTTTATTAATATAGATATATATATATATATATATATTTTTATAAGTTATAAATGTTTGCAGATAATGTAAAAATGGATATAATTTTCATATAATTTTTTAATGTTTAAATGTTCGATTTTTTTAAATATTCTTTTTTTCAAACCAGATTGGGATAATATTTCATGTTTTTTTTATTTTATTTATTTGATTTTTTTTTTTTTTTTTTTTTTTTTTTTTTTTTTTTTTTTGTCGCGCAAGTAAGTTTTGAGTGTCAATCGGGAGGAGAGGGGATCACAATGTCATAGCTGCCAAATTTTACGCTTTTTTTTACAGTTATTTTTTATGAAGTGCATTTGCTTGTTTTCCTAAATTTCCGATGATTTTAAAATACATTTTTTTATTTATTATTATTTTTTTAAATAGTGGTAGGATAAAAACATAAAACCTGGCAGTTATTCAGTATAATATCATGATTTTATAAATAGAATTTCAAAAGGAAATCAATTACAAAAACTGTAAATATGAGGGAAAAAATTAAAAAAATAGTCTTTCCGCCGATTTTTTATGATCGCATAAGGGGTAAATTATGTCCCAGACACTGAACATTTTGATAGATTTGTAAAATGAAATTTATTAAAATTACAGAAAACTTGCAAATATTCATAATTTATTTAGAGGAGCTCACAGGTCTAACCAGGCCCGGTACAAGCGAAAGCTACCCCAGGCTAATGTAAAATAAAAAGTTCTATCCGGTCCCGACCCGTACAAATAAATAAATTAATAAACTTACCCGGCCCGGTTCAATTTCTACAAAAAAATCCGATTTTTCTTAGCATACAATAATTTTCTTAAGAATATTTTATGCACATTCATGAGCAATATTTCAGTTTAGTATGTATTCGCAAGACAGAAAATACACAATAGAAATAGCAATGTTATCGTTTACTTAGATTTCTAGACTTCAACGTTCGTTAAAAAATTAATGTAATTTGGAATAAAAGAAAAAAAGAGGGTTAAAAATGTCGTATATTTTAAAGCTGTATAATATAAAGTAGATTTCTGAAAATATTTCTCTGAATTTATTAAATCTGTTCTTAAATTTAAAAAAACTACTTTCTTACACATTTCTGAATTCATTTTTAGTTGGAAAAAAAACTCGTAAAATTGAAAAGTTTTCTTATTCAGAAATTATGTAATTGATTGGCGCTTTCCAATTTTTGGCAAAATACATTAGAAAATTACTCTTAAAATTGAAGTTTATATTGCAAGGGAAAAGAGAAAAACCTGTCGTTTCATGACAAAAATACATTTTTTCTTCATATGTAATGTATTTATTAAAAAATGGAAATGCTGTTTGATTTTTCATCTCCTCTATAGCTGCCTGTCAATTTTTAAAGTTCTAAATAAAAATGTATCAGAAATTATGTCAATGCTGAATTTTTTTTCTAGAATTGAACCTTAAATTTTCTAATATCTCTTCACCTCTTCAAACACACTACAACAGCTCCGTTTTTTCTTTTTCATATTTAGTTTGATTAGCAGTTCATTTATTAACCAAATGGAAGACCTTATTTGATTCGAAATCCCCTCAATAGTCAGGCTATAAATTTTATAATTGTACATTAAAACATGCTGACATTGAGCCCTGCAATATAAAGCTTGTGTGAAACGAAAAATGCAATTTTTTACAAAACAATGAGACTCAGGATAATCGCTATTATTTTCCAGCAAAATTCGAATAAACTACTGTTGCTCCTTTTTTTTCATAATTTTAGTTTTAATAAATTCATAAACAGAGTAGCCCGGAGAGGGGGGGGGGATATATTTTTTGCATTATATTTTCTATAGAATCTAAATGTAAAGTAATTAATTCCTTTTTATTCGATGATACGATATCTTTCCAACATAACCAACACGACATATATGTAAACGCACACATATTAAAAAAAAAAAATTTTAAAAATCACATAACTTAATTTGTACTAATATTTCTCTTTTTTTTGGGGGGGGGGGATATTTGTGAATAACTAATAATTTAAAAATATAAAAACATAATGAACTTAAAGTATCCTTTTTAAATTTTTAAGTAAAGACCCCCCCCCCTCTCCTCAAAAAAAGAAAGGGAAAAAAGGAAAGAAAACAGTCTAAAAATTTTAAACGTTGTGATTGCCGGATCCTGGCTCGAAGCTCCGGCCTATTTTTAGCGGCCCTCGGGTCGAGCCTTACTTTATTTTACAAGCCTCGGATTGGGCCTTGTCATTGCATTCTCCCAAGCCGAGCTCGAGACTTACTTTTTACTAAAAGACTGGTTCGGGTCTAACCTTTTTTTCCTTGTAGCGATCGGAAGGGAACTCGTCTATAGCGAATTTTTATTTAATGATATTCCGTCTTGGAAGATTTAACTTTGTAGCATTTTTCAGATTTTTAAGCCTCTAATAAGTAGAGTAGCACATAATATGTGGATTAACAATATTAATATCAACTGAAACATTTACATACAAATTAACGTTAATTAAAAAATTAATATCATAGCATAGGGTTCTTCTTTAAAAATAAAGATTATAAACATAAAAAAATCTAAAATATTAATTTTTGATTAGAACTTCTCAAACGGAAAAATCCATATTTTCTATAAATTTAACTATGCCGGATCAGGCTAAGAAGAAGATTTTAACTTTTTTCTTCTCGGGTTAATAACTGTTCTGCACGAAGCAAGTTGGCCGAACAATTATGTTTTTTACCAACCAGGTCATTATTTTTTTATACGTTCTGGGCCGGTGCAGGACTGAAAATTTCGGCTCTTACCACAAAAATGTATCTTTTATCTAAAAACTAAAGCAAAATAATTCGAGCATACATTTAAAAATTCCCTTTTGTGCGATATACGTGATAGAAGACATAAAATTGCATCATTTTTACAACCAACCAACCAATCGTGAGTCGGGAGTCGACTCACTATCTCGACTCATTAACCCAGTGAATCGAGTCAGTGTCGACTCCTCAAGATGAATCGAAATGCCCATCCCTACCTCGTACATAGCAACAAACCGCCACTTTTGGCATGATAGAAAATCGCCAACATACACAAGTTCGCCCATGCACAATGGATAGAATACGCCAAATAACAGTTAAAATGCAGCCAGCAAGATCAGAATTCAATTTAGTTTCCCAGCTGGGTTGGGAAAGGAAAAGGTTGCCAAACGATAAAATGTTACACGTGTTGTTTTGTCTAAACACAGAGGCACACCGAAGGGACATCAGATTTTACTGCGCAGATGTTAAATTCTTTTTAGGGTTTTGTCGAGAAAGGAAAAAGAAGCGTAAGCATAAATTTTAACTGCAAAACAGAGATGATCTCCTTATAAGGTAATGCAGAATTGCTTCGATCGGAAAAAGCAGACATCTGGAAATAGTTTTAAACGGTTGATTAATATGTGAGTGTATTTCTCACAGATAAAGTTAAGCAGCTGCCGATTTTCGGTTAGAGAATTAATAAGCAAGAAAAATGGAAAAGGAATGAAGGACAACTTAAAACTAATTTTGAACTGAACAGAGACGGGGGGTGCAAAGGAATAATTTAAGAAAATAACCAATATATAACGAAATAATCGTTATAGTTGTGTGTTTTTATTTTTCGCTCTTGTAAACAGTTCTTTTATTAGGACGACCATTATTTTCATTCTTATTCTCTAGCTTCGACAAATTTCGTTTAAAATGTTCATTTCGATAATGCTTTTTGTAATATATTTAGCCTGTATCACAAAATGTTAAACATGGCACATTATAGTTTATGAATAAGATAGTCTTAGAAGTGTGTTTCATCTGCTGGGGAAAGTGCTAATATTTCTACAAGCACACAAATTTGCATGATTTTAGAGTAATTTACAAACCTCCATTTCTAGCCACCCTGATATATTTTATGAAAGTTGACATTTACATGGATGCAGATACCTTTGAAATGAATAGCAACCAGATCAATTGTGTGTTGGGAGCTAGTGCAAAAACATGGATTATTTTCATTTAGTAATCCTTGAAATTGCTCCTGAATTTTGTAAACATACTTAAAGGTCTACATTAACGATTCAAATTTATATATCTTTGAGATTTGGAAAAGGAAACTTTATAAAATTTGATTCCTATTTGATAAATGAGAATGACCCACCTGTCCACCCCAACCATCGCATAGATCAATAAGCTCAAATCCCATTTCAGTAGCTTTATCACCCCAAGCTGACCCCATCCTGCTTTTCAGTGTCTTTATTTTGACTTTTAAATTTGTCCAATATCATTTTCCTCCATTCCGCTGGAGTATTGAATATTTGTTCAAATGTAGGGTCATGGGTTGCATTTCTAAAAGGTATATTTGCATTATATATTTCCATGCATGAACAGACTTTAAAGAGCAATTATAAAATGTAAGAATATTGTACTGTATACTTTTGGTATCTAATTTTTCTCCTCACCCCATGGCTGAAACTTTCAAGATCTAGATTATCTTAGTATAAAAGCTAAAAGGACAAGCCCATTTAGAGTTCATAGGCAATATAACATTATTAAAAAATAAATCACACTAGGCCACTAGACTAATTTTGATAAAAAAAAGACATTTGGCAAATTAAAATTACTTTGCAATTAAGATAAAATCAAAGATAAAAAAACAAATTATTTTTCGTCTTTTGTATGTAGACCAGAATAAATCAAGGTTATTATTTAAATAAAAGTAATGATTCTTTTTAAAACAGCAATTACAAAGAAATTAATTTAGTTTTTGAATAAAGAAAATAAGCGATTAAAGAAAATCTTTTTTTTAAGTTTTATAAAAAAGTAATATAAATTTTAAAATATTCCATAATTAAATTTGTTCAATAAAATATTTCTTTTTGAACGACCCTGGAAATTTTCAATAGGGCATAAACTTTCCAAACTGAGTCTTTTTTTTTTTTTTTTTTTTGGTTTGGGGGGGGGGGGTCTAAAAATGTGATCTGAAAGAAAAATGTGAAAAGGAGAATTCTAAATCTGTACAACAATTTTTATTTTATCCATCTCTTATTAATCTACACTTTTTATATTTTTTCTCTTAACATAATATTTTCTCTCTTTAGCATGTCTTAACCATGTTTTGATTATGTCTTCAACAGTGCACTTGGTAACAGATTGCTTCTCACAAACTGCATCCAAAACAGAAACAAATGAACATCAGAAAATCTACTTATTTACAAAAAAAGTTTGATTATTTTCACTATTTAATATTTTAAAAAGTGCTTATTACTTACCTCAAGTATTGCATGATAATTTATTAGAAAAAAGCTTTAACAAAATTAATAACTTTTAATATTTGGTTTGTTTTAAATATTAATATATGTCAAATAATGAAGTAGAAAAATGTTTAGTATGCTGACTTTGAAGTTTACTAAATATGCAATTAATCGGTGACGTATCAAAAATATTTAAAACAGAATATTAATTTGGAAATTTTTCGTATACAGAGCATAACTTCTTAGCTAGTATTTGCCTTCAAAAGAAAATATGATATAAATAAAATTTTTTATTTATTCTGATTTATTATGTAAGTTTAGCTGATGATTTCTTATAAAAAGTATAATTACATGTGTATGTATCATAGATTACGTGTCATGTGGGATCAGTAGGCAATTTTTAAATTTCAAATTGAAAATTTTTGCTTTACTTTTCGTTAGAGTGAAAAAAAATAATATAATTTGTCCAATGTTATTTATCTAAATTTAACACATTTGGCATCAAAATTATTTATAATTTTACAGGAAATAATAACTTTTCACTTAATTCTATAAAGTGCATATATGCATTAAAAACATATAATGGTAACTAATAATTACAAATAAAAAAATAAATAAAATTCTAGGCATAAAATAACTTAGATTTTTGGTAGTATAAATATTATTTCACAAATGAGATAAAATATAAATCTTCATGAAAAAAAAAGCTTACTTGTAGGCACACAACAAACAAAATATTGCATAGCTGCCATCATCCTCCGCTTTTTAAACCTGAAAAAAATTTACAGTAAATTTTACCATTTCAAATCGCCGTAATTAATTGATTGAACAAGACAAAAATTTGTATTAAATTTTTTCGAGCTGAAAAATCAGAAGAGTTGGCAGCTATGATATTCTATGTATATATATCTTTTCAAAACATTTCTAAAGCCAAAAGTGTTATTTAATGGAGTTAAAATATCTCTTAAAAATCCTTTAAACTTCGAATTTTCCCGTGAATTAATACTTCCAAGAACAAACCTTTTCTTATCCCTCTACCCTACCAATTTTTTTCCCTTCTGGATATTATTCTTCGCTCAAAATGTATGGTAGACACCGCTGCACAGAGCCTGCTGGGCAGTATATATCAACTTTTTCAATGGCAATCACTGCTCAAGCAAGAGTCTCGGATTATTTTAAATCGCTTGTTAATTATTTTGTTAAAAATAATTCTTACTAAAAATGGATATTGACGAACATTCTTTAAAAACATGTTGAATATAGAAACATTCTTTCAAGTTACGAAGAATAATTTGATATTTTCATTTTAATCCATATTTTTTTCCTAAGAAATTAAATTCATTTTAATATTTATTTGAAATTTATAACATGAATAACTAAAAAACTCTCATTATTTAACAACGCATTTATTGGTTCTGTATTCATTTGTTAGTTGACATTACACGCTGTTTCGTGACTCATGCATTAACACCCACATCTTTGTAAAGACAAATTTATTCATATTCGAAATATGAATATTTCTTGGTATATATACCATACCAAGAAACTGGTTTTTCTGGCAGTTTTATATGATGCATCTTCTTTTCACGTGATACCTGCTATATATTTTCTATTAACAATAGACTAAACAATCTAAAAAGCACTAAAATTCTCATTTAAATCCATAAAATAGTTTTTCAAAGATAATAAATTTATTTTTATATTTATTTGAAATTTATAGCCCGAATAGAAAAAGTGTTCTCATTATTTAGCAATGCATTTACAAGTTCTGTATTCATTTGTCAGTTGACATTACATGCTGTTCCGTGACTCATGCAAAATCACCCACATCCTTGTAAAGACAAATTTATTCATATCCGAAAATCTCATAAATACCATACTAAGAAACTGTTCTCTCCTGACATTTTTATATGATATATCTCCTTCTCACGTGATACCTGCTATATATTTTCCAAGACACCGCTGCGCAGAACCTGCTGGGAGGTATATATCAACTTCTTTAATAGCAATCACTGCTCAAGCTAGAAGCTCGGATTATTCTTTAGTTATTTTCTTCCCTCTCTTTTCTTTTTTCTTAATCGTAAATCGCATATTATTACTTTGTATAAAAATATTCCTTACTAAAAATCAATACTGAGGAGCTTTCGATAAAAAAATACAGATTATAAAAAAAAATATATTAAGCTACGAAGAATTTTTTAATATCCTTTTTTAAACTTTCTAAAGTTTTTCAAATTTTCAGTTTCTTTCGTAAATTGCTTTTATAAAATAAAATGAATTGAATATTATCTATATGTAATAAATAGAATATATATTAAATAAATATAATATACCTAGTGATAGAAATTGATTTATGAAAACACTGCTTTTTAACAAAAACTACCACGTATTCAATAAAAAATAATGAAACATCGTAAATTATACATGTTTAATTTTATGTATAAAAATGATTGACAAAAATAAAAAAATTACAAGTATTAAACAAAAGCTTAACCTCTTCAGCTCCAAAGCTAAAAAAAATACAAATAATTATTCATTGATTTTTAAAAAAAAACAAAATGACATTGTAAATGACAGAAAAAGTATTTTTCCCCAGAAACTGATCCTTTAGTTGCTTAGTAATTTAGGTCAAAAGTATGGATCTAAAACTATAAGCCCCATTAAAATATCAATTTAATAACCATTAACCTAAATTAACGTGATCACAAATTTCAGAGCTTTAAACAAGAAATAATCTACAAATACCTCCAAAAGTTTATTTAAAAAAATTTAGTTAAATACTTATGAAAACTTATCACTTTCTTGGCCATACTGTCTTTTGGACTTTTTTAGGCATTTTGCAAACTTAGACGAAATTAACAATAATTTTATGAGGCTTAAATAGAGGCAGTTATTTCTTTACCTTCAATACAAAATCTTTCAGTTCTTAAGAAGTGATGTAAAAATGTTTAAAATAAAAGAAATTTTAGTTTTTATAAGTAAAAGAACAACTAGATATAAAAAGCGCTATAGTGTTATAGCAAGACGTTTCAGTCATACATTATCCCAATGTGTAAACGGAACAATTGTCAGAGGATGAAAAAAAGAAAATCTACAAATATCTGCTTGACTGGGAGGCGGCCGCACAGACAACCATCTCGTCGAGTTCACGGATGAAAATCTAATATTAGTTTAATTTCGATTCGCATATTAAAATGCAAACGGTATACCAAGCCGCATATTTCAGATACGTATATGGCGGAGACGATTCCAGATTCTAGGCCAATCAGTGATCACTACCAATGTCAATACGCTCCGCCCACTGTCAAATGTAAGTGTCTGTTTATTTTTTGATTGGTTGTTTTTAAATTAAGCAATGCTAAAAGGATGCCATTTGTAAAGATAGCAAAATTCTTAAATTATTTCTTGTATTAATAGTAAACTATTATTCTAAACATTTTTAATTATTTATTTTTGATAAAAGATTTAATGTTTTTAAACAAAACATTGTTTAAAAAATTGCAAAAAATAAAAGTATTTTTCTTTTCTAAAATATCCTTCAAATTCTGACAGAAAGATTAACAAAAAAGATATCCACGTTTAAATAAGACAGTAAAGGAGAAAGCGAGTATTTTGAATTTGTACTTAAACCAGCCATTGTTTAAAGAGGATTTGGGCAAATCTATCTCTTCTTGTTACTTTTGAAAATTTTAAACAAATTTTACATTCTTTACGGATCTTGAAATGGTGGAAAATGAAGTCAGTTTCTAAAGTTACTTTTGCGTCACTGGCTGAAGACATAAGAGACAAAATCGGCAAATGTCTAAAAATTCTGTTCCGAAAATTTCTAAATTAGCTAAAAAATCTGTTCGCTTTACATATAACTATAGTAAAGATCCTTGAATTTCTGAGAAAAAGTTTAACAAAAAACATATTCATGTTTAACTAAGAGAGTAAAGGGAAAAGCGAATATTTTGAATTTATTAAAACATACGTACACACACCAATAACGCCTGCATTCAAATCATAAAAGTACACACAAATAATAAACAGATATACAAACAATAAATCCAGCTGGAGTGAAAAATTAGCCAGAGCCAGGAATCGAACCCAGGACCACAGCATTCCAGGATGTTGCTCTAACCACTAAGATACTCCTTGTGTATTTTAATATATATCGCAGATCAATGGAATAGTAAATCTATTCATCGTTGTTCCTTCATCCTAGTCTATCTTAATGATGGACAATGACTTTTCCCAACTTGGTTAATAAGGGAAAAATTGAAGACTCAGGCATCGTCCCGAGTAGCTCGGTGGGTGGAGCAACAGCTTGGAATGCTATGGTCCCGGATTCGGTTCCTGGCTCAGGCTAATTTTTCACTCCAGCTGGGTTTATTGTATTTATTTTTTGTGTGTCTCTTTATTATTTGTGTGTACCTTTATATTTTGAATTTGTACCAAAACCAGCCATTGTTCAAAGAGGATTTGGGCAAATCTATCTCTACCTGTTACTTCTGAAAATTTTAAACATATTTTACATTCTTCACGGATCTTGAAATAGTGGAAAATGAAGTCAGATCTAAAGTTACTTTTGCGTCACTGGCTGAAGAAGAAAGAGACAAAATCGATAAATATCTAAAAAATCTTTTCGAAAATTTCTAAATTGGTTAAAAAACTGTTCGCATTACACATAACTGTAGAAAAGATCCAGCAAATTCTGTCAGA
The DNA here is from genome assembly GCA_964019185.1 of Maratus speculifer. Lineage (NCBI taxonomy): Eukaryota > Metazoa > Arthropoda > Arachnida > Araneae > Salticidae > Maratus > Maratus speculifer. Next base: position 222,158,316 of record OZ025301.1, read on the forward strand.
AAGTTTAACAAAAAAGGTATCCACGTTTAATTAGGGGGGGGGGGGTGAACTTGCAACAAAACCGACCGTAGTTCAAAGGTGACGTGTGCAAATCTATGGCTTCCTGTTACTTCTGGAAAAGTTTTAAATTCTTCACGGAGCTTGAGATAGTGGAAAAGGAAGTCTGATCTAACGTTACTTCTGCGTCACCAGCAAATACATTGCAGCATTGTGAGAAGTGCGTAGCAATGCGCGACAATTAGAACAAAGCTATTTTCTCTAATTAAAACCAAAATTAATTTGGATGATACTGATGATTGGAAGTAGTATTGGAGAATTTCTGAAAATAACTCAAATCTACATCCAGCAGAAATTTTGGTAGACGAAGTTTGATGATTTGCAGTTTGAGAACCATTTCTTGAGATGGCAGGAGTAAAAATGTAATTTTAAATGGTCGTCAGCATTCACTTGATTATAGTTTAACTTTTGTAAATATCTTTCTTCCATTTGCATAGCAATATTATAGTTTATGTTATATCTCCATGCAGGCCAATGCAAGAATCTACATTTTAAATGCAATGAAAAAATTGTATTACGAAAAGAATAATATTTTTTAGATTATTCACCTAATAGTCTTGATTTGAACCCCTTCGAAGATATTAAAGGGCAGCTTGTTTGAACGTCTTAAGTAGATGTGTTTCAGTATAAACCACCTGTAACTGTATAATTGAAAACTTCGATCTATAAAAAACTAGAAATCAATTAATCAAAAATACATTAAAAATTTCCTTGATTAATGCCATCTAGAATAAAATGAATTCGGATGAAAAAAAACACGAGAACTATTAATTTCAATGTTCCAAAAATCTAATTTTTGAACGTTTATTTTTCTCTATTATTGCGTTTAAAATTTAATTTTTGTAAATCCTTTTTCTACGTTCCTATTTCATTAAAAGTCTAGGGAAAGGTGGTGTACCTCGGACCTATTTTGACTTTTTAATTAAAAAAATGCCAAAACTAAAAAAAAAAAAAAAAAAAAAAAAAAAAAAAAAAAAAAAAAGATTCTATAAAACTTTATGATGTTATATACTACATATATTTGTCTTAAATTTTTATATAGACAGTTTCCATGAAATTTTTTGAATTAAAAATAAAATGACGATAGGACCGAGGTACACCACTAGTGATCGAGATACACCCACCTTAGCTCCATTACTAAGAATGGAAAAAAACACTTGTTTTTAGCGAATAGAATAAGCATTTATTAATCAAGAAGCTACATATATAAATTTTTGATACATTTCATAGCTCATTAGGTTTTAATAATAAGGAAGTCTAAATAGATATAAAACTTCAGAACATTTACACTTACTATAATCACAAAAGATATTAAGACTTACTTATATTAGTAATTATATTTATTTTTAGCCACTATTGTAATTAGATAAGTCAATTCCAAATGTTAACTTCTTGAACTAGCTTTTAGATCCATTGGACAATACCTAGTGTACCTTGGACCCAATCCAATGTACGTCATTTGACGCTTAAAAACAAAACTACCAATCATGATGTAAAGGTTAGGCCTAACTTTATTTGAAGCACAGAAGTAGATAGAGCATTGCTTTATTATGCATAATACTCAATTTTTTTAAATGTAGATATAGTTTAGTAAAAAATAACATCGAAATATCTAAGAAAAATTTACTTTTGAAAGGTGAATTTCCTTTTTAAAAAATTGTACAATTAGTTGAATTTCTAAACAAATGCCAAGAACTTAAATGAGACCTCTAGGGGCAAATATTTAATATGCAAATGTATTTGTTTAATGATCTAAACAAGTAAATCTAAATTTAGCATAGGTCCGAGGTACGCATATGTCCAAGGTACACCACTCTCCCTTGCCTGAAATTTAAAATAACGTAACCAAATGGGATTTTGACATCCATTTTTCTTTAATATGAAGTCACCGTATTTTTTGTTATTTAGAACAAAAATTATACTTTGTTTTGTGAAGGAAAAAAACCTAATTCTAAAATGAAATTTCGTAATAGATTCCATAAATTATACAGATCTTGTAGTGTTCTTGGCATACTTATCTGTAAGTAAAACGGAGACCATATGCAATCTTAAATTTTTCAAGGGTTTTTTTAGGCAATGTTCAGCATCACATGAAACGCAATGTATCTTAAATTTATTCATGTACTGGAATGTCCAACTCTAGGCTGATTAATTTTTTTCGGATGATTAAAAGTTGTGACGTTTTCTCATTGTCGAAGTGGAACGCCTTTCTGTTCGTTGTATCAATCTATCTGACATAAGATCAGTTCAGTGAGCAAGAGTACAACTTCAAATGCTTTATGAGGAAGAAATATTTTTTGTAATATAAACTATCCTGGCTTTGAATTTTCTCGTGTTTATTACTTCGTAGTTATTATAATGTTTAGTGTTCATCCACATATCTTATGAAGGTAATTTTGGAAAGGAGGGGTGCGTGTAATAGAAAAAATACATATAAATTTCGAAATAGTTACAAATTATTTGTGCAAAATAATTGTAGGGGTCAAAATAAAATGTTACGCCATAAAGGTATAACATTCCAAGTAACCTTAACTTTTACTTGGCAATGCAGTTTAGCAAACTGTCAGATTTAATTTTTTCTCAGTCCGTATAAAACATAAGTGCATACATATTTGATTATAGGTATCTTAATATCGCTCCGATTTAAAATATTTTTTTATATTCTACATTAAAATTTTATTTTATTTAATTTATATTTAATTCTGATTTTAAAAAAATTAAAATTGTTTTTTACTTGCATCCACTACGCAATTGTAACAAAACTATTGGTTCACAAAAATATAACCCCTAAAAACATTGATAATGATATAAAATTAATATACCTTGAACGTATACTTCATTTCTAAGCAATTTATTTATTCATTTATTTAAAATTAGTAATTTTACAACTGAAAAATTTTTTATTGTTTTGTAATTGAAAATCTATTATATTTATTATTATAAATTTTAAATTTTAAGTAAATAAATAGCTTATAAATGAAGTACAAGTTGAAGATGCATTAGTTTTACATCATTATCAATATTTTTAGGGGCTGATGAACTAATAGTTTTGCTACATTGTTGTGCAAAGTGGATGCTAGTGAAAAAACAATATTTAATTTTTAATAAAAATTAAACATAAAAAAATAAATAAAATTTCCATATAGAATATCAAAAAACTTATTTTAAATAGAATGTATACTAAGTTGTCAATATTAAAAATTTCATGCATTTATGTTCCATGGGACTGAGAAAAAAAGTTTAAATGTGACATGTCTCTAAAATATAACATCAAGTAAAAAATAAGATTTCTGAGATCCATTAAACAGCTGAAAGTCTTTTGCGTGTATTTTTATATGAGATGTAAGTAATTTACACATAATGAAGATTAAGAAAAATCATAGCGAAGGAATATCTGAAATATGCACTCAGTAAAAAAACTGAATTCTTTTCTTTACAATTTCCGGATATTTTTCATTAAAAGTCCAGCCTTCAAACGCGTAGACACAAGAAATAGCGTTCCACTTTATTCACGCAAGCTTTTTAACTTAAAGTGTTAAGTACATTCTTGCGTGTATTGAAGACGTTTCTACTTCATATTCTTTGAGAAGTCTTTAATAGTTTTATAGTAGTCGTGTTGTGAATGATTTACATATTTCCCTATAATTTAAAATATTTCAAAATCGTTAAATTTAAAATCGTTCATTCTTAAATTTTAACCTTTTTGAAATGAAATGTGAAAATCAAAAGAAAGTCGTGTGCATTACGTTGGGAAATTCATCTTAAAAATGTTATACAAAGATTACGCGTTTTAATGATGAAGACGATTTTCTCTGAATGAAAGTTCTTTAACGCCTTTGCGACGGGAGCCTTTTACGATTTTTTAAATATTTTGATAAACAGAAATGAGTGTCTTATTAATTCGAGAAAATGCTGCTATTTAATAAGGCAAATTTTCCAGTAAAATTTTAGTGGTGGGGATAAACAAGGATTCTTAAGCTTTTTGCGGCACGTATACGTGTCGCTCGTCTCCAAATGCTTAAAACTACCATCTCAAAAATAATCTCTCTCTCTCCTTCCTATCCTGAATGGATCTAATCGACCCATAACTATAATTTGTTTAATACGATTCGAACCAGAACTTTTTTCATAAAGGAAGTTAAATAATAGATTTGGAGAAATAAGTCAATTGAATACATTAAAATGTTTTAAATAACAATACGGGTGTGAAATGTTTTCATCAAGATTAAAATTTAAACAGGGTAGGAAGGTTAAAAAAATGATAAGTATATTAATTTAGTTCCCAGTACCTTATTTTTGTACTTCTGCTATTGCGTCACGGAAATAGAGTTTAAGGATTTTTTTTACTTAAGTCCTTCTTTTGTACTTTAATTTTTTTTTTTATTATTATTATTGTGTCTTTATTTGTTTATTTTACTCCAAAAGTGAGTTAAATCACCAAATATGACGTTACGAATTTTTCTCTTTCCTTACTTTTAGGCTATGATATTCGACTAGGGTTTCCGGAAAAACCTACTTTTAAAAATATGTCATTCAACACTAAAAATGTGAATATATTCCCATAATTTTTCAAAACCAAAATTGTAGGTTTTTGAAGGAATTTGTAAACTTCTTTTTTTAATATTTCACATTTATTATTAACTAAGTTTTGTTTTTAAATGCTTTTCTTTAAAAAAAACTATGTTAATTTAGATATAGAAACAACAGAATAGCACTTTCAGAAAGTTATGTTACTGCAAAATGAAAAAATATGGCTTTAACAGATTTTTTTTTCTCCAACTTCCAAATATAGGGCTTTAAAATGCATCAAATCCCAATGCTACGTTAAAGCAACACACACACATGTCCCCTTGTAAGTGAATTTTAAGCTTTAGTAAAAATATTCGTCAATATCATAAAAAATATTCGGTCAAATTAATAGAAAATAACTGTTAATTTCGGAAGCAGTGGAACATCTTTTAATTTTATCTTCGTTTCTTTCCGTAAAAAAAATACAGATTTGTTCAGTAAAAATTACAATTTTCTTCTGTAAAAGTTATAGATTTTTTTTTCTTACTGTGAACAAAATTTTAATTTATACCTTATTCTGAAAACGTTAGCAATTCACACTGCCTTCGCATCTCAAAGTGATAATAAACTTTTAGGGACACCGTGTATATGTGTCATGAACACTGTATATCATGTTCTTTCTAGCAGATATTGATTTCATTAGATAAATTCCACCAGCCTTTAAATACAGCTTTAGACAACCTCGATATTTTTCTTTTTATTTACACGAGCATTTACATTCGATTTTTTATTCAATTTACTTAAATAGATATTTGCGTGATAAGTTGAAGATGATTCCGATAAAGATAAATTAAAAAGTTCTGAACTGTTCAGTTAACATGTCATAAATTGATTAATCATTTTTCATTTATTTAAAACCTAAAGACGTTTATTGATGAATATTTTAATGTTTCAATCCTTTTTCAAACTCCGAAAATACAATTTGTTACATTCCATTTCCAAATTATAAATACATTAGTATTCGTATATGTTATATAATAATAAAAACAGGAAAATAATTTTCATTAAATTTTCTTAATGGCAAATATTACATTATTATGCATATTATTATATTTACTAATCTTTATCAAATATTATTGTACTAAAAATTATTATTTTTTATGTATGTCTGATTGTTTCTTGGCATTTGCTGAGATGTCATGATATCATTTATTAAGAAATGGCTTACTTCATTACATAAAATTTCTCATTGCTTTCTAAAAAAAATTTTCATTTACTTTTTACTTTTACTGTATATAAGAAATCTAATAATGTAAAAAAAAAAAAAAAAAAAAAAAAAAAAAAACATAAACTTCACAAAAGAATACGCGCCCAAATGTTCATACTACTTCATTATTATATTAGACCGTGATCTATGAAGCATTTTAGGGCAGGTATTCGACACACCATGAAAATTTGTGTAAGATTCCTGAATACAAAATCAAATGTCTGGCTGAAGGATCGCGACACTTAGTCAACTTGTTAATTTTCAAATTTCTAAAATTTTCGCTCAAAATAAAAAAAAAGGCATTTTGAAATTTAATCTAAAATCCGTTTAACATCTAAAATATAATTATACAGTAAATTTTACCGTTTCAAATTTGTGGTAGGAAAGTACGAAAATTTTAGGAACAGTGCGAACCCTGGTTAATATCAGATAGCTTTAAATCTGATAGCGAAAGTGCCTGTTAGAAAAATGGTTTACAAGTTGAAAAAAAATATATATATCCTCTTCAATACATTTTACAAAGCTTTTAAACTATAACATATTACTTTATGGCCTACTAGACAATCTATAATTAATTTGCCAGACAGAAATTCGATTGAAAAAATAATGCCAGATAGCTTTGCTTAGTCATACCGCTACTCAATGATATTCGCGTTTCACATTCCCTATTACTTGGCATGAAGAAGTTCCACGAAAATTGTCCGTCATTTTAAAAATATTTTTTCTAGGCATAAATATTATTGTGTCTTAATCTCAGCCTAATTTTTTTTTTCGATAGTTATACACTGTTAAAGAAAAAAAAAATCTGAAATTCACGGAGATAATTTTTCTGAATTTCACAGAAATAGACCTTTTTCACAATAAAAAGGCATTTTCCGTAAAAAATCAGAAAACTCCACAATATTTCCTAAAAATAACGAAACGGATGGAAATAGAAAGAAAAAACGGAGACACGCCGTTATCTGGGGTTCTCGATGGCCGAGTTGTCAAGGATCCACGCCACTAATCGTTCGCGAGCCTAGATTGTACGTTCGAATAACACTGGCATCATGAAATAATGAAAACAGAAAAAAATCCTTTTTAAATTACATTTTTTTTGTTTATTTTTCTTTTATTTCTTTTTAATGAAATCTTTTAACTAATTAGCCCCAATAAACAAATAAATAAATAAGTGGTGTGCGACAATTTCAAAAAAAAAAAATTATAACATTATTTTTGTAAAAAAATGAATAAAAGAAATTTTTCATTCATTCATTCAAAAAAAAAAAAAAAAAAAAAAAAAAAAAAAAAAAAAAAAAAAAAAACGAGTGATTTTTTAAAAATTAAATTAGTTCAAAAATTAAAATTGATTTAAAAAATAATAAGTATTATATATCGGTCTAAAATAAAATAAAATAAACCGTTTACGAATATTTTAACGATTCTATTTAAAAGGAAATCTTCGAAAAGCACAACAGATTTTCCCACTAACTCATAAAAGACGTACTTTCTGAAAAACTGGCAACAGCAGCTCAGTCAGTCAGGACTTATTTGTCTCAGGACGGCTTCATATAAATTATGCAAAAAAAAAAAAAAAAGTTAAATAATATAGTAGTGCAAATTCACTCGGAAAGATCGAATTCTTTGATGATTGATCTATTCATTAATTTTAAAAATTAAATTAAATTATTATCTTAAAATATCATAACTTGCAACGGAAAATATGGTTTCTTCAAACGGAGTTTTCTTTTCTTTTATTTCCCAAAACGGAAAATCTACTAATGAAACAGTAAATGTCTGGCAACTTTGCTGCCAGTAGTTTTACCGTGAATTGACAGATTTTTTTTAACGGTGTAAAACACATTCTAAAAAAGTCTGGCACAATTTTTGAGCCTACTTGTGTTTGGCTTTTATACTTTCTGTTGCATTAACCACTAAATTTGAAAATATTAAAATTTCAAAATGCCTCAAAGTTTTTTTTTCTTATTTTGGCGATGAAAATTTTGAAAATTTTAAAATTTATGGGTTGGCTGAGCCTTCAGCCAGATATTTGATTTTGAATTCTGACATCACAAAAAAGTGTTACACAAATTTTCATGGTGTATCAAATATCTATTGTAAAATGTGTAACAACTCTCCTGCAATAATGCATTTGTAAATTATTCGTGTTAATTTTATGTTTTATATAACATCAATTTTATAGAAATTTTTCTGAACTTTTTTGTTTAAACATAAATTTATTGGATAAATTCGAACAAATTTCATCTATATATTAAGCGAGCTTTCTTTTAAACAGGGAAAATGTCAATTCATTCATGCAAGCATTTTCACTCTGTGTGTTAAGTATATATTTGCGTGTTAAGTTGAAAACTTTTTGGACAGAGATACTTTGAATACTTCTGCTCTAATTTGTGAATATGCGATAAATTAATTTACCTATTTTAAGTTACATACGTGATTTAAAATATTTGTTGCCAAATATTACATATTTTTAATCAATTAAAACAACATTAAGAACAATTTTTATAATAAAAATGAAGAAACAAAATACTCCTTTTCGGTTTTGTTCAAGCTGAAATTCGTTCTATAAATTCGAACCAATTTTATATTTATACCAATCGACCTTAATTTCAAACAGAGAAAATGTCAATTTATTCAAGCAAGCCTTTTCACTCTATGTGTTAAGTACATATTTGCGTGTTAAGTTGAACACGTTTTGGATAGAGATACTTTGAATAGTTCTGCTCTATTTTCTGAATATGCAATAAATTAATTTACCTACTTTAAGTTACATACGAGATTTAAAATATTCATTGACAAATATTACAGTTATTTAATCACTTAAAACAACATTAATAACAATTTTTATAATAAAAATGAAGAAACAAAATACTCCTTTTCGGTTTTGTGCAAGCGGAAATTCATTCTATAAATTCGAACAAATTTAATATTTATACCAATTGACCTTAATTTTAAAAAGAAAAAAATGTCAATGTATTCGTGCAAGAATTTTCATTTTATGTGTTAAGTAGACATTTGCGTGCTAAGTTGAAAAGCGTTTGGACAGAGATACTTAGAATAGTTCTGCACAGAATAGTCAACATGCAATAAATTGATTTATCAACTTTAAGTTACATACGAGATTAAAAATTTTATTGGAAAATATTGTAGTCTTTTAATCAATTAAAATAACTATAATAATAATTTTTATCCTAAAAATGAAGAAACAAAATGTTCCTTTTTAGTTTTGTTTAAACTTAAATTAATTCAGTAAATACGAACACATTTCATATGTATACTAAACGACCTTACTTAAAAAGAAAGAAAAAAAAGTCTATTTACGCAAGCATTTTCACTGTATGTGTTAAGTGGACATTTGCGTGCAAAGTTGAAAAACTTTTGAGCAGAGATATTTAGAATAGTTCTGCTCTGTATAGTCAACTTTCCTTAAATTGATATGTCAATTTTAAATTACATACGAGATTTAAAATATTTATTGGCAAATACTACAGTCTTTTAACCAATTAAAATAATAATAATGGTAATTTTCATAATAAAAATTAAGAAACAAAACACTCCTTTTCGGTTTTGTTCAAACTTAAATTCATTTAATAAATTCGAACAGATTTCGTATGTATATTAAGCGACATTACTTTTAAACAGAGAAAATATCAATTTATCCATGCAAGCATTTACACTCTATATGTTGAGTAAATATGTGACCAGAAATAAAATGTGACTAGAGAAGTTTTGATCGTATGCAATATGTCAAATATTTACAAATTTCTTTGACTAATTGCCTTTGAACATCGAAAATGCAACGAACATGTTTTTCACTGAAGATTTAGTCGCGGGGAAAATGTTAAAATGTAAGAAAAACGGTCAATTTTACGCAAATTCTACTGGTACACCAGTACAATTCCAGGTCCTCAGTACAATGGGGACACCAGTACAATTTACTGGATTTTAACGGGAAAAAAATCCAGTAAACTCCGGGAATTTTCCCGTTTTTTCAGAAACTTATTTGGAATTTATAGTAGGTGGCCACCCCCTTATTTTACCATAAATTCACAAAATAAATCATTGCCCTTAATACCCAGCAGTTTGCACGTTCCTGTTTATGGCAAAGAGCAGAAAGACATGAAGACAGAGGGTGCTAAGAATCACCCTGCTCGGTTTGGCTGCTGCAAGTTGATGACCGTATATACGTATGAAGGACGATCCCTATCTTCGAAAAATCGTTTACAGAAATTTGAAGAAGAATAAAAAAAAATAAACGAGGACTATCTATCACAATGTAAAATCAGAAAGAAAGAAGAAGAGAAAATTGATATTGCTAGCGAACATGTATTATGCTACTGAGGCACGGAAGATGGAAAAACAAGCGATGTAGGATTTCTCATTCATAAAAGGTGTAAAAGACATTCTAGAACATAATAGAACAATAGAGAGAATTGAAAGATTATTAATACAAGTGTACGGAAGATAAAATCTGCAAATTATATAAATTTATACACGAAAAATAAGCTAGAGTGATGAAGAAATTGAAGATTTTTATGAAGAAGTTGCTTCAATGCATCAAAAAATACGTTGAAATAAAAAATTAATAATGGGATATTGGAATGTTAGAATTGGGGGGGGGGGATGAAAGGTGAGTTTTCAGTGGGAAATTATAAATATGGGGGACGTAATGAAAGAGAATACATATTGACTAAGTTTTCAACATGTACATCTGAAAGTAACAACAGATGTACATCATGAATTCGTTTTTCATGAAAAAGCCTTGAATAAAATTAACATGTGTTGCGCAAATGGTTCATCAAGTGATATTGACTACATCTTGGCAAACAAAAAGCACCTTATTTAGGAGTGGACCGTTCTCAATAACTTTAATACCGTAAGCGATCACAGGTTGGTTTGATGAAAACTGCTGTTCATTACTAAAGTGCAAAGAATGACGATTTACAAGAAAACATCAGCAACCATCTATTTAGATAAGCAAAAAGTAAAGATCAACCTTGGAAGAGGTATAAGACAATGAGAAAACCATTTCGGCTAGTATTTCTACTGCTGTCTTATAAAATATTTTCAAGAAGCTGAATTGGAAGTAAAATTAGGATTAGAATAAATGAGGAATAGTTAAGTCATGTCATGATTCCTAAAGACATTTTAATTTTCAGTAGCAACCTTGAAGCAATGGAAATATATGCTAAAACGTTTGGCAGAAGCTAGCATTAATGTGGGAGTAAAAATAAATTTGGAAAAAATTAAGGTGATGTTCTGTTCAGTAAGAAAATTGTCTACAAAAACAGTGAGATTAAAGAAATGCAAAGTTATTTGTACCTTGAAAAGAAAATATTAACGGATAATAGTATCATGAATGAAATCAATAGAAGAATAAGTAATGGGCAGAGTGCTTTTGAGAAGAATAATTTATTCCGAAGAGTAATATGCCTTTGTGTTTAAAAAGAAAGGTTTTGAACCAACGTGTTTCTTCAGCACTAACTATTAAAAGTGAAACATGGACACTAGCAAAAGGGATGGTACAAAGATTTCAAACAACACCGGGAAGTATGGAGAGATGTATGCTTGACGACTAGAAGAGAGAGAAAGAGAAACTCGTTTATAAGAAGTCAGACAACATTTTTTTAACATCATTGAAATAATTAAACGGCTGAAATAGAAATGGGCTGGGCAAAATAAAAGAAAACAAGACGATAGGTGGAGCTCAAACACCCTAAATTTCCAGTATTCTAGAGATATAAAACGACCATGGAGACGACTCCAATTAAAGTGGAGTAACGAAATCAGAAAAATGGCGGATGTAAATTGGATAATTAAAGCACTGGACAGGGAACATTGGAAAAATCTGAGAGAGTCATACTCAATTGTGTATTGAAATCTATTGCTTATGATTATGGTGATGATGATGTTATGTATATATATATGCGTATGTATATATAAACAAAAGTTTAAAAATATTTTTTTTTCAAAATTCACTGATCCCTTAAACACCAGATTCCTTTTTGTGATTCTAGTGATATTATGCGATATATTAGATAGATTAAATTTCGTCAAAAAGTACTTTATGTCATTATTTTTATTTACATGTGATTTATTTAATTGCATATAGTATGAGGAGTTGAAATAAATGTTACGTCGTATTATAAAAACATTAATAAAGTATGAAATAAATAACAATCACATGTTTAAAGTTCGTAATTTTTTGATCCATTATTATTTATTATAAAACACTAAAATTAAAAAAAGAAAACAAGTTATCTATGTTTATGTTATAAAACTCGTACAAAACCAACTGCAAGAGCAATTAACGGCACATGCAATATAAATAAATAAACACGTAAATAAAAATGTTTAGTACATTACCGTCTTGACTTAAATACGAGACACAAGCGTGGGCTTCCTGGTATTTCGAACAGAAGAGTTCATGCTGTACGGAAGTACTTCGAGGTGATTAAGGGGTAAATACAGATATTACATTGCTACTTTATTCTGAATGGTAAGTGCTTCCTTTTTAATAAATATTTCCTTTTTAATATGTATTTCTTTTTTATTAAGAACTTTTCTCTGACATGTATTTCGCAGAAAAATCCCATACCTACAGATTCTAAAATAAATCCCTCTGTTAAATTCAAATAGGCTCTATGTGTGCAATTAGCCACCTACTTTCAGAAACGAAAAAAATCCAATTTATGTACATGACCATTTTTACTTTATGTGTTAAGTAGATATTTGCGTTTTGAATTAAAGATATATTTCTGCCACAGACAATTTGAGCAAATTTCCATAAATATTTCGAATTATTTTAGTAAAAATTTATTTAAGATAAATATTGATGTAATCAACAATGTAACCTGTTCCACTCACTTAACATCTAATTTCTAACATTTTTTTTTATTTGTCTGTAGGTATGTCAAATCAAAATATCCTTACTCTTGTGGCACTCTGGTTACAAGATTAACAAAATATTTATTTATTATACGGAGTTACTGTAAAAAAATCATTCACATCCAAAGACCGATTTATTCAAAAATATTATACTTGCAAGTATAATTGATATATAAAAATAACCACAAAATATTCATGTTTGTACACCATGTTTGCGTGGCAGCAGTGATTTAAGTTTGTACACCAGGTAGCATGGCAAGACTAGTTAAGTATCCAAAACAAGTTCTGTTGAATCTTTCCTGAAATGCAAACAAAGCTAGAAAAGAGCTTCTGCATACTAGAGTATGCGAAATGTTCGTCTGTCGTAGCAGTGTAACTTTTTTAGAAGGTAGTATGGAAATGAATCGCTTTATATCACGGTACAAAATGTGTGGATTGGATTGGACTACCGTTTTAATGTGTGTCGTGAAAAAGCATTTGTAGACTGAGCATAAAACATAGATATTTTGTAGTTGTTTTCTTTTATCAATCATATTTGTTGGTATAATACTTTTGAATTAATCAGATTTTGAAAGTGAATTAGTCTTTTATAACAACCCTCCATAGACAAGCAAAATACATTTTATTACAAAATAGATGTATTTTAAGAGAGTAGACCAAAATGGTATTTAACTGATTGCATCAGCTTTTACCTTAATAATATTTTTTAATAAAACAAATTGGAATTATTTATGAAAATTTAATCGAATAGTCAAAACAGTAACAGTTAACATTCCCTTCTTAACCGATTTGCATTAAGCATGCCATTAATTAATCAGCCTATTTTATACTCTATAAATGATTAACGATTCTATTGAGAAATATTTTAATTTGACTAATTTTCAGTAAAAGGAAAATAACAATAATAAAAAAATTAAATTTTTATATGAACCATTTTCAAATTTTGCTTACATATGCTGTCCCAGAGTAAAAAGAAGAAAATTCAAACATAAATTAATATTTAAAGTTTGATTTGAGCTATGTATTAGGTAAAGAAGATTATATTGAACATTTCTAACATGAAAAAATTAAAAAATCAATAAAATTTTTCTAGATATAAATATTTAAAATTTTGATTCTAAGAAATGTCTGTCCTATTCCAAGGTTTTTTTTTAAATTTGAGCTAATTTTTTGAAATAAAAAGGTTTATTTATTTTAAATATGAACCGTTAGTGTTCTGTATTAATGAAAAAAATATTACAAAAGGTATTTTCTTTAAGAAATTACCAGAAATCTTTTGTCCTTGACTTTTTGTCATGTACATTATACATTTATTTGCTTTGAGGTAGGCGCTACAGCTATTCGCCGGCATAACCTCCAATGATCACAAGAAACCATATATAGAACACTTTATTACAGAATATCCATTACATCCATTATCACAGGGACAACACAAGACACCCATGCCGCTAGCTGGACTCGAACCAGGGTCCACTCTTTTTGTCATGTCCGTTTCCGTGTGATTATTTCAGTCAAAACAGGTTTCGAATGTTGCCTAAAGTTAGCAGCAAATATTCGGCGATATAGTTAAACTATTCACGCAACTACTACTTGCCATATTTTACTCTTCAATTGTGAAGAATTGTAATAGTGACAAAAATAAGCTTTTATGAAGGTTGGTATTTTTTTTTTCACTGTTCAAGTCTGTTACCGTAAATTTTAATATTAAAATAATGATTTTTGCCCTTTTGTAATTAAATATCGTTTACTAAATAGTTTCAGAAAGTATGTGCATTGTTATCTAAGTTAGAAATTATACAAGCTAGTTCATTTCTAATAGTTTTATTTGAAATGTCAAGTCCTTTATCATGAAATGTAAGCCATGAAATGTAAGCTGCTAAGTAAATTTACTAAATAGTTTTAGAAGGTATGGAAATTATTATCTAAGTTAGAAAATATACAAGCTAGTTTATTTTAATAGTTTTTTTAGTTTTATTTGAAATTTCAAATACGTTACTTGTCAAATCCGTTACCATGTAATGTAAGCGAATGGTGAAAATGGTCCACATATTGCTTAACAATTTTTACCCAGACGATTATTTGTTGATATTTTTTTTTATCTTCAAAGGAAAATCCATTAAAAGCTTACTAGCGTTAATTTTCAGCAGCTTTTAATTATTTCAGAGTGATTATTCTGTAAAATGATTTGTGCTAAGAAGTTGCAAAATAATTTATTCACATTAAATATTTGTGTGTGTATAAGTAAAAACTGGAAAAAAATCTTTATTAAAAATCATTAATGCCAGATTTTTAAAAAAAATCTTATTGTGAATTCTAAGTACAGTCGACTCTAGTTAATTTGAAATCGGATAGTTTGAATCTTCGCTTAATTCGAACTAAATATGAAGTCCTAAAATTTTTAATGGCAGAATAACGTTAAAAATTTTCGTTGATTCGAACTCATTTTCGCTTGACTTCGTTTAATTTGAACTGACTAGGATTACGATTTTTCATTTTTCTTCAATTTATCGAGGATTTCAGATCATTTGAATAACTTTCTTTCTTTGATTTTTATGAGAATTGTTCCGAACGAGTATACATATAATCCTATCCATTTGATATTTACTCTCTTAGTGTCCCGTCTGTATCCAGTGACGCTTTAATTTTTTTTCCATTGTGCTTGTTTCTAATCTTTTAATTAGTTTATGTGTTTATACATTCTAATTTATTATTAAGTCATATTCTAATGTGTCAGACGAAATAAATTAAAAAACACTATAACATTAATTCCTTTGTAATAGTAAAATATTAAGCATGTTTTCATTTCATATTTTCCATAATTCGAACTTCGGATGATTCGAACATTTCTTGTGGTCCCGACTATTTCGAATTAACGAGAGCCGACGGTACTTCTTTTTTGTTAAATATTTTTCTATAACATCAGTTTCGCAGAAAAATCTAATAAATGTGAGTTAGAAATTTCCTTTGTTAAATTCAGTCAGACTTCATATGTGCAATCGTCAGCCTATTTCAGGAACGGAAAAAAATTCAATTTATGCACGCGACCCTTTTCCCTCAATGTGTTAAGTAGATATTTGCGTGCTGAATTGAAAGCATAATTCTAACACACACTTCGAAAATTTGTTTATTGTTTTACTTTAAACATGCTATCGATTGATTAACTTGTTTTACATTATATGAATACTTATCGATTTAATTTATGAATATTTTATTGCTTGCATAATTTTCTTTAAAATGAAACTAATGAAATAAAGTTATATATATACTTATTTATATGAATCTTCAAAAATTTAGCTGCGAAAGGTTATTACATAATGTTTTGTTGATAAATTCCTTTCATTCAAAGACCTTTCTAATAAAAGCTTGGAACAGCAGCAGATATAAAAAGTTTTACAGTATTTATTGTGTATAGCAGAATTTTACATTATTTATTGTGTAAAATGATTTGTGGTCAATAGTTGTTCAAAAATTTATTCACATTTATAATTTTGTTTTTTCATGATAAGAATACCATTTTAGAGACCAAAATTAATTTACAAAAAAGTATAAAATTTACATTCAAATAAAAATAAGAATTTTAAGTATAACTATCGTATATACTCGTGTATAAGTAGACACTCCAATACTTAAGAAAATTTTTGAAGGGGGAAAAAATTAATTTTCGTGTATATGTCCATCCACATTTCTGACAGTAAATTGAAAAATGATTTGCAGTCATTGATAAGAAAATGTATAATCATTAACCCTTTCGGGTCTGGTGTGCTATTAATAATTGGGGAGAGGGTGGCACCTTTGAACACTCTGAATATTTTCTTTGAAATAAATTATTTTAAAAAAATGTGTATGGTAATATATTACTACTACTTTAATACAATAACTATACAAAACTGCACCATTTTGTATCAACAATACTGTATAAGCGAGGTATGTATTTTTCTCCCTCTTGAAGCTAAACTTAAGAAAGTAGAGTTGAAAGATTTTTGTATACAGCTTTGTATTGCTAAAACTTTAATTTATTGTTCAATGCTTAAATAAAGGAGTTAGCTATTATTATACAACACGCAATAAATTCGGCTCATCAGTCTATAATAGATGTTAAAAACTTTAATTTTAAATTACGTACTACTTACAATATAAAGTAGAATTAATTTCCTACAGTTTCGAAAAATAAAGCTTGTTCATCATCAGAGAAACATTAAGAGACAAAACCAACACGTCACAAACTCCACATGATACAATACTAAATTAGTTTATAAGCTTTGTTTTCCTTAAATTCTTCAGCCGAATTGAGTAAACCATTGTAATGTTGAACTCAATGTGCTGACACCCCCTTTAAACAGAAAAGTTGGGGAACCATTGAACAGCGAAAAAATACCGAATAAACTGGTGATAAATAATAATTGAAAATTTATAATAAGAACATTTAAAACTAAGAAGAAAAGAGTTGTTGCTGTATCTAAATATTATTATTTCGAATTTTTTTATGTGAAAAGAGGTTAACTAAGAATATTAAATAACACGTACTTATATTGTTAACAATTCTCCTTACTGTACACATAATTCAAACCTCTGGATTTATCAGAGATGGGAAGTTTCAAATCTAAATTGATGTTGCCAGTATAGATTGGATAATTGCAAATCCTGGATGCACAATAATGATTCATGATTTAGCAGGTTTGCTTAAACTTTTATTCTTTCCAAACATTATTTCAGATTTTCGTAATGGATAAAACGGAATTCTATATCATGTTTCT
The DNA here is from genome assembly GCA_964019185.1 of Maratus speculifer. Lineage (NCBI taxonomy): Eukaryota > Metazoa > Arthropoda > Arachnida > Araneae > Salticidae > Maratus > Maratus speculifer. Next base: position 222,175,791 of record OZ025301.1, read on the forward strand.
TTATAAAAAGAGTGAAAGAAAAATTTTAATTTTCCAGAAGCATCAGAAGCATTGGTGTATGTCAAGGATAGTGTAAAAAAGTTTTCACAACCGAACACAACTAAAAAGACACTCTGTTTTTTTTTTTTTTTTTTTTTTTTTTTTTTTTTTTTTTTAACAAAATGTATTTCTATAAATGTATTTTATTGAAAGTTGGCTACAATGTAGAATTTATTTCACAACTTAGACAATACAAATTAATGAAGAACATTAACATCCATAAAATACACCGTAAAGTAATCATTGACATCGTAAACTAATCCCCTGACAAATAAAAGTTTTCCCCATTTATGAAAATTTTATCAAATTTGTTTTTAAGAAGAATTTGTGCCAAAATGTATTGCTATAAACGGGTTAAAAGGAAAATTGACTACAACATAGAATTTCTATCATCACCTTAACCAATACAAATCGATATAGAAACATTAACATTCCTAAAATGCATCGTATAATATTGAAAGTAAATCCTGTTTAAATATAAGTATCCCCTCCCCCCAACAATGTATGCGTTTTTATTTTTTTGGAAAAGTACATTTATAAGAGCCCTGCTTTTCAGGTTTCATTTTCTAAAACTTTCAATTCTTCTGTATTCAGGAATTTCCTTATTTTTTTTTATTTCCATATCTTCTAAATGCTACATCATATCGATTCATTTTAAACTAATCTATTTACATGTCATTATAACAAAGTGACATATGTTTGCTATATTATACTATCAATGTTTTCCTTCATTTCTTTGCAGTACGATTTAATGTATATTTATACTGAGTTTAAAAATAATAATTTTTGTTCACATTTCTTTGTATCTAAATTAATTACTGTATAGTATACCTATACAGTGGTGGTCAAAAGTTTCCAACCAGCATATTTTTTTGGTTAATATGAAAATATACCCATATGAAGATGATTCTCAGTGATACTTATTTTATTGGCATAGTTGTATCTTTGCTTATCGCAAGTTTTTTCAATTATTATTGTGATTTATGAGGAAATTTTGCTGAACTGGAATCTTTACAATTCCGCACCTTTTTGTCAAATTCATTCCAAGAACTTTCCATTGGATTCATATCGCTGGAGATTTTAAAAAAGGCATTTTTTATGCTAAAGCCACTGATTGCATGAGCTTGCATGCATATTTTGGGTCGTTATCGTGCAGAAACAAATAGTTTCAACCACATTTTTTCCTCCAATAAGGCAGGAAATGATTTTACAATATAACCTTATGCATAGCACTATTTATCTTGCCGCAAAGTTTTATCCAACGGATCGACACCTTTTCCAGAAAATGCTCCCAACAGCATAACGTGTCCTTCATTATGCTTCATTTTAGGAATAACATATTTCGAATGGTGTCTTTTGGTTTTATTTCTTCGGAAATAGCGTTTGCTATCCCTCCCGAAAATGTTGATCTTCGATTGAATGGAAAATAGTACGTTTTTCAGTTTTCACTTAACCATACTTTTTGTTCATTGGGAAATGTTAGTCAGCTCCACAAGAAAATTTCTTTTCTTTATGAAAGTTTTTTTAACACCGACTATTCCACAAAGTGCTTCGTCACGTAAGCATCTTGACATGAGCGACCGACTTATTTTAACAATAACGAAATAACACCGATAAACGGAAATTAAACGGAAATAACAAATAAGGAAGCGTTTCGAGCTACAATAATAACAGCTCGTCATCAGCTGAACCATCACGTGTGCGTAAAGGTGCAGAATTAGAGATAAGCTGCTTATCCCTAACAGATAATCTCTAACTCTGTCCCCTTACGGAAACGTGTTGGTTCAGCTGATGACGAGCTGTTATTGTACCTCGAAATGCGTCCTGATTTATCATTTCCGTTTAATTGTGATTTATACAAGGTGTGTTATTGTAATTATTTCAGCAATACTTTCACTTAAAAAAAGCGGAATATTGCAGTGGCGTTAATATGTGGATGATCAACTGCTTTTCTCCTGATAATTCTGTCCACTCGAACAGTTTTTCCCGGATTTTCCCGGGCCGTGGCAATTTTTAAATGGCAATTTTTTTTATATCATTCACAGTAGATTTTTCGATCGATAACTTTGCCACAATCTCACGAGAGTATTTTCTCTTTAATGATAAGCAAATCACTCATTTATGAACAATAATTGTTGAAATTATCATTTTTGAATTTCAACTACGTTATTCACGTTGATTAATTAACAACCACGGCCAAAAATACACCTTACCGATTACAAAACTAACGGATGACGAATGACCAGAAACTCTTGCAAAAGCGATTTTTGAATTCTGCCTCTTTGTATCAAGTGTCTTTAGAATCCAATCAAAATGACCATGTGGTCAGACGCCATTCACATATTCCTAACTTTTTAAGCAATTGCGCCCTTCTTTGCAGGCAAACAAATAAAAAAATAATGGGCCAGGAATTTTTGACCGCCACTACAGTACTATTACCGTTACTAATAGTACTGATACAGTACTACTTTTAATTGAATCGAAAATTAACCGTTTTGTGTGAGATAACAGTTAGTATGTCCGATGGCTTAAAATCAAAAGATATGATTCGAAATATATTGCTCCTAAAATGATGCATAAAAGAGGATGCATTATTCTGTGAAGCATTATCTGGAAAAGGTGTCGGTCCGTTGTATAAAATATGCGGCCTGATGAATAGTGCCATGCATAAGAATATCTTTCAAGATCAGGACAACTTTTGTAAACATGGTTTTCTTTTTAGCAACTCGAAATTCATAAAATATATCGGGATTTCATATTGGATTCTTGTAACTCATATAGTAAAAAAAGTAATAATTTTAAAAAATTTAAATTTTAAAGTATTTAAAGGAAATTTTAAAGGATCTTTGAAGTAATACTGCTGAATATCTATAACTAATACAATTTATTAGAAGTTAACAGTGTTAAGAAAACAACAATGGAAGATAATCAGTGTCACCTTCTTGTTCATATATTCATGTTTAGTAATTCAAAATTCATAATAATATTTAGGTATTTAACTCGTCAACATACACGCCTACATTTGTAGCGTTAGCACTTGTGTGGTATCAATCTCACCCCATTTTATTTCGCATTTTATTTTTGGCTAAATGCGTTTTAAAAACGAATGTTCTGTATTCTAAAAAAGAGTCAGTATTTTATCTTTTTAGGGAAAAAAATCATGCTTTTTATATTTATTTTCAGATTTTGTAGCAGTTTCTGTAGGCCAAAATTAGCCTTTTTTGTTCCCCCCCCCCCAAAAAAAAAATAAATAAAAAACAATAAAACATAGATTTTGGCATCTCCCCTTCGTTTGAAAGGCATATTTACAAAGAAAATTTTATTATTTTTCCAATAACTGACTTATTTTAAAATTTTAAAATCTGTAATCATAATGTACATAATACTGAACTATGTAATCTGTTTTGTAAAATATTGATTCATTAAAATCTTGAAAATGCAACTGGAAGAAATTCCGCTTCATATAGGATGCTTGGAGTAGCGATTTATCTTTTTTTTCCATGTTATTCTTAGATTCTTCAATGCTTCTGCTTTGGCATTCCCCAGACGGAAGAAATTTCAAAATACTGTGCCCAACATAGAGCTGAGAAATATAGACAAACAAAATTTCCATTTGGCACCCCATTATTTTGGGATCTGGGGAACATGTCCCCTCTGCCCTCCTGAGTTTCAACCCTCAATTGCTATAAAAATCACGTTTTTTTTTTTTTTTTTTTTTTTTTTCTAGAAAATAATCAAGCAATTTGTTTTACTCTTAACAACATGCCTTATTTCAAAAAATGGATATTAATTACATTTAATAAATCTTTTTATCAATGTACATAAGTAGTTTTTTTCTCACTCCGTCATTAAAATAATTTTAGTGCGTGTTCCCTGTAAGAAATGAACGGATCGAAATGAAACGTCAATACACGCGCGGGATGTTTTTTCCCACTTAGTGAAGAAAAAAATATAGATTCCTTTACCCATCTCTTTTCGATTTTGACATTGAAATACATAAGGCAGGTCAGAGGAGTTCTCAAAAAAAAAGGCTCTTTTTATACGAAGAAAACATGACGTTAGAGCAGATTTTATGCCAGCGTGTATACTGATGGACTGGATGTTTCTAACACACACTGTAAAATAGTTATAATAATTTAATAAGTGGAAATTGAAAAATAAGATATAAATAACTATAGATCATATAGTTTATTCGAAATTAATAATAGCAAACAAGCAAATAAGTGCGATTATTACTTCTAGGATCAAAATTTTCCCCCAGCGAAGGCTAGTCGGATGTTCCAATCCCAAACTTTCTTCTATGTCATGCATGCTAATACTTCTTGAAAACTGCAGCATAACAACGACACCGGTTAGATGATTTACACCAAAATCTAGTCATCAACAACTTATGTTAACTTCTAACTGAATCTAAAGTTTGATGATAATCAGTTCATTAGTTTCTGAGATTAAACTATTGCAAAAATCTTTAAAAAAGAAAAAACTGCATAACAGCATCACCTGATAAGTGATTTGCACCAATATGTTCTCAAAACTAAATTATCTTAAGGACTAACCGAATCTAAAGTTTTATCAAAATCCGTGCATTAATTCTTGATATAAAGCTATTATGGAAATTGTGAATAATACGGAATAGCCAGCATCACCTGTTAAGCGATATACACCACAACCTAATCAGCTACAGTTTCTGTAAAAATCTAACAGAGTTTAATGTTTTGTGCAACTCCGTTCATTATAGTTCTTGAGTTAAAGCTTAACCAAAATTTTTGTGACATACAGACTCAAAAAGTGACAGACAAATTGACAGACAGACATTTTTTAAAAACTCTCAACTCGTGTTCGGGACCTTCTAAAACATATAAATCCATCGAAAACCAAAGTTGAAATTTTTCACGAATCCCATTTTATCTTCTTGTAAAGATCGAAGAAGGAAAAAAAAAATCAAACTTGTAATGCGTTCTCTGATACATCACGATTTGAATTTCAAAATTTAAATATTAAGTTATAGAAATTTTAATTTCAAAAATGAAATTAAAAGAGTTTGAATTTCAAATTAAAATAGTAAATTAAACAATTAAAAGAAACACCGTTCGTTGTCTGTTAAAATATGACATGAATTAAAAAAAAATAACATCCATTTATCAAATAAGTGTTAATACATTTTTTACAACAGAATTCTTTCCATAAAAGAAAACAACAACCAATAAAACTTTCACTTTTTTGTTCATATGTTGACATTTAGCAATTCGAATTTCATAATAAAACTTCAAGACTTAATATTTAATGCTTGTGACATATTAGTAAAAATAAATAATGATTTAATAAATGGAATTCTATAGTAATAAGACTTTAAAGTGTCCATAAATCATATTGCTTATTTGAAAAAAATTGTTATGAATAATTCATATTTTCATGTTTACTCAATTGTAAAGGTCGAGAGGGGGAAGTAAACAATCAATTTCATTTTCATTTTATGTGAATTTTTTGATAAGCAGAAAGGCAATTCCATTCAAAAATGTGATAAAAATATTCTTTTAATGTTTTCTTGAAATTGCTAAAATGCAAATTTTTAAATCATAGACTGTTTTCTTTTTAGAATCGAATGTCCTAGACTGTAAAATTCATGTTTGTGCCACGATTTCTTTTAATGCTACATGATTAATTGATGATTTTATTTTAATTTCGGACATGTAAAATTCTTTTCTTTTTTTTTACTCAATGTCAATATTGTTGGCAAAAATCACAGCAATAATTAGTATTAAAAATAATTTAAATTGGATACATTTCTTAAATAAAAAAAATTAAATATTTCGTTGTACTTTGCAAGAAGCTTTTCATAACAAAAAATTACGCGATATTGATTAATTTATTTTCGATAAGTTTTCTATGATGTTTAAAATTTTGTGATAGTGGCTTTCTTTTTTAGGTACGTTCATAATTATAAAAATACGAAATATCTATAGTCGTCATTCATTTCGTAACTCTGTCTGTCTGTCTACATATAACAACGCAAAAATTATTCAACCGAATCGTTTAAAATTTAAAATATATAATTTTTGCATAATTTTTCGGAGTCATTTCAAATTGTACCAAATTATAATTCGGATAAATAGTTCAATTACGCGGACAATCAAAAGTATTCCATTACATTACAGTCAACGGGAAGAAAATAGTTTAAAGTGCATTCTAATAATGTTACACTCTTTCGAACATAGTAAAGATATGCATTTATGAAGTACATACTAAAATATATATTCTTTACAATCTGTATTGCACAGAATATTTGACATAAATTTACAGGACCACGCAAACATACCTCATTCCATAATGGTACAGGGGAAAACATTTTTGGGGGCGAATTTTAACTATATAACACTATTTACCATTTTATGAATTGATATAAATTGATGAGATTTACTACAAATTACTTCCTGTGTAATAGAAAACAGATCGTATTTACAGGGACACACAAAACATTTCGGATACTACACTTTATTTGAAGTTCTATATATTATTACACCAAGATCTGAATATTTTTAAAATTTCGTTAAAATACGAACGCACATCATTTGCTACGTTTAATATGCGATTTCTGACTTTGTCTTAGCATGAGATGACTAAGTGATGGTTTTATTTGATTATCGTTACACAAAATTTTTTCCTCTTTTTGACTTCAATGTACATTTTTTAGCTAAATTAACAACTACGTTAAATTTACTAATTGAATAAATATTAAACAATTCCATATAGAAAACTTTTCATTATAAAATAAGTACGTGATATTGATTCTTTTCTTTAAAAAATATTCTTTATCGTAAAAAATTAAAATTTTATTAGACATTTAGACAATTAGACAATTAAATAATTTTATTCCTACTGTATTTTTTAAAGCTATTTAATTCAATTGTTATCGTAAAAGTTTATTTTTCTTCATTAATAATACTTGAAGCACTTTTTTATATCTTATTTTTATCACTGTTAATTAAAATATTTTTATCCAAGGGCTTTTGTAAAAAGTGTTTTTTGTTTTTATAATAATTAACAGCTTTAGTTATTTTAATTAATTAAACAAAAAGTTTTTCTGAAGAATTATTTGTAAAACATCTTTATGGAATATTTTTCGATGAAATGAGTATTATTCATCTAATTGGGTTCCCCAAAAATATATCTTCATTAAACAACTAATTAGAATGTTTATCTGGAAAGCCACCTGTTTCTTTCAACAGTATTTAAACAATAAACACTATGTATAAATTAAATAATTGAAAAGAATGGTTTAAAAAAAAAATCTGATAAATCTTTAGTAGTTAGCATATGGAAACTCTTAATTTAATAGATAAAGAATAATTAAAAGGTAATATCTATATTTACATATTCAAATTCTAAATCAAATTAAAATGACCATATTTAGCAAATCATAGCAAAAATTTCATGTTAGATAATATATATTTTTAAATAATTATGGCAGTTATTACAATTCATTACTTTATCTATATTGGTTTTATTTTAAAGTTAACATTTCAACCATGTCGTATAATTAATTATCTTATATTTAATTTGTTTAGTTATGAATTCACAAACACAAGACTTTGACAACAATTTCTTTTTCCTATCGTATTACATGCAGTATAATGTTAATATGCGAAATAAAACAGTTGTACGAAAGTAATGTTTTTAAATTATCGCACATGTTAAGAATTTATAAATGAATTAATAAGATCGATTAAATCATGTATCAAATTTCAAGTTTTCATTTAAAATTTAATTAGAATGTTCGTCTTCCAAACAAGCTGTTTCATTATTAATATTTTTTTAAAGTAAAAATCCATTTGAAAATTAAACAATCAATGTCAGGATCTGTTTTAAAGTGTAAGATTTATTAATTTGATAATTTATTATTTAATAATTTGTAAATTAACATACAGAAGCTTATAATAAAAAAAAATAACCAAAGGATAATTTAAAAACAATAATTTTTTTTCATAATCGGTATGATAACTTGTCCTAATTTTTTCTGATAGATATGAGATAGGCTTGTCAGCATTAGCTAATTAAATATGTTGCTACAAAACTTATAAAAGCTGTTAGTTTATTATTTAGTTTTCCATTTGAATATTTTGTAATCCTGTTATTTATGTTACTTCTATATTAAAATTTCCAATATGTTGTACAATCAGTTTGAGTTTAATATACAGAATTATTATTTTGAAATATGCCACAACACATCGTTTAACTTTGAACCGATTTTTTTAAAAATATATTCATTCCCATCAAAAAAGAAACTTCAGCTACAATTTCGATGTTTTATTAAATTCCATTAGCATGTGATCTAACAGAAAATACTGATAAGTTTAAGAGAGCTTCTCAAAGAAAAAACTATTTGAGATTCATTATTAAATGAACATCAGTACCATGCATCGTATTTGACATTTATGACATAAGTATCAGAATATGACAAAATCATATGCTTTAATTTAGAATGAAGCTTTATGTGATAAAAAAGAAACATACATGTAAATCCATTCTGTAATAAAAGTATAGTAAAAACAAAGAACACTTTTGAAAAACACCCTCTTTTTAAATCAATATTTAATTAAATCATATTCATTGAAATGCAGAAGAGTTGATTCATTTGTTTGATGTGATATATTGAAAACCATACAATAATTCCAAATAAAGATTTAAAATTTAAATAAAAGTGTAGTAATATTACTTGTCATTCAAAATAAAAATATTTGTAAAGTAACAATAAAAATCAATTTAAGGGAATTCCAATGTGTTTATTGTGTTATGATTTGTTTCATTGTTTTTATCTATAAAGCTAGGTTTTGAACTAAAATGCTACTTCCGATTTTTAACATACAAGTTAATAATAAATAATAATCATATTGTTGCGTATATAGGGTTCTTTTGATCTTATGGTTAGACAACTTCAAACTCTTGTCTTTTAGAAAAGTAGAAAATAATTTATTTGCAGATCTTCAGAACAACAGAGTCTTCGAAACTCACAAATATTACTAGATATTCAAAAATAATTGTTCCAATCTATCGTACAAGTGCAGATATAGGTTCCAGAGACTTTTTATACAATGTCTCAACACTAAATCACATTCAAAACAACGTAAATAAAACTCAAGCAAACTCGCTTAATCGTAGCTCACTCAATGACTGACTGATAAATAATAACCACAACAGCTCGCATTGCTCTCCTTATATAGGCTCGTAGCATGCGCCGGAAATTTCTACAACCTTCTAGAAAAATCCAGAAACCAAGGAAAAACATTCAATGTATCAGTAGACCTAAGAGGGGGTTACCATAGAGATGGAAGGGTTACCATCGCCAACAATCGCCAAGTTTGTCGCCAACTTGGCTATATATCGCCAAGTTTGGCGACCAAAATTAGTCGCCAAAAGTGACGCCAACTTGGTGATATCTCTAATATTTCGCAAAGCTGACATAGACATTCACTGAAAATAATAGACAAGTTTGCTTGATAACAGAGACAATGTAGCAAAAACTAATATTAGTAAAGAAATGGAGCTTAATAAGATTATTTACATTATTTTACAGTACAAACATTAACTATTTACAAAATTCGTAACAATATTTATTGCCAAATAAAAAGAAAAAATATGTAATTTATAACATAAAAATTTCCCCTTAATGCTATGATCTAGATAATAACAACGCAAATCAGTGTATTCCTCTCTTTTCAAACAATACCTTCAATTTTTCGTTCTTTACTTAAATGACTTAAGTGTTTTTTTGCATGCAATACTAGAGTCATTACGGTCATAACATTTCATTTTAGGCAAAATCTACCACTACTATAAATACAAATGTAAAACTTTTTTATTTATGCTAGCTATGGGTTCATTGTTTTAGTATAAAAAAATCTTAAATCAGGTAAATCCATATTTTAACATGCATCACAAAGGCATTGCTAAGAAGGGTGCGACAGTGGTTTGCTCGATGTTGTTGCATTAAATTTAAAATAATAGACGACCCCATATTTAGTATTTACATTTTATTAAGCATTTATACAAGACATTTCACAATGATTTTTATTAAAAAGGGGGCATTATCATACCTTTAAAATTTATTTATGGACCATTAAAGATTTATTTATCTTGATGGAAAAACTTTCAAACCCTGTGCCAATTCCATCATCCAACGACTATATAATGTAAGTATAAATTAATAGTTTAAGATAGCATTCTTGAAGAGCATATGCCATTTTTTCAGAACTTATTTAGCTGTCCAACGGCCAATGATGAAGATAATCCAAATGTAAAAAATGAAGACTATGATTACCAACAAAACCACATAAAATTACCATAAAAATATGAAACTGTTTCCGTATAAGGGTTATTTTATTAAATTTTGAATAAAAATATGTTTAATATGACAGTTTTGTTCAAATTAAATACACTCTAACCTCGTCTTTTGCTAAAACAACATAAGTCAGGAGCAGTTTTTCTGTTATTATTAATTTTGTTTTTCATAAATCATAAAATTTATTCCATATTTACAAACATTGAAGTAAAAACTATATAATCAGCCGCCAAAAATCCATAAAAATTTGTTTACTTGCGAATAATTCAGTTATTATTATTATTATTATTTATTAAAAATTCTGATGATTGATTATAAAGTGACTGATTCTGAAATGACTTGTGTAGTTTTTGAAGTGATCGATTCAATTTTATTATTGTGCTACATGCTATCTATTATTTGTTCACAAATCAGATCTCATAATTAAATGCTGATTTTTTTCTTTATAGGGCAATACTTATCTGCCGTCATATGAGGCTCATATGAATGAAAATGTTAAATTCCCACCGTGGTATATGCCTTTTTTTATTTCAAAATTGTGGCTGAAATTCATAAAAATGCTAAAATGCATGCTAAATTTCCTACGCCAATATAGCAAGAAGAAAAATCCCAGCAGAATATTTTCAAATCATGAAAAAAATTGTAAAATGTAAAATACATTAAAAAAGATTGCACAAATGAAAGTTTTATTGGTATATAAAAGTGTACAATAAAATTTTTACCATGTTAGCGCTTTCAACGTTAAAAAAAAAAAAAATAAAAAAAAAATACTGATAGTAAAATAGTTGAAAATGAATGAAATAAATAAATAAACCGCTCGTTACAGAATTTTAAACTTTACATTAAAAATACTGTTACAACATAACATACAACAACAACATAAGTCAAAAAAAAGTTTTTTTTTAATACTTTAAATATATATATGTTACCGTTAAAGCGTATATATCAGCTATTTTATAAAATACCTAGTAAATTTATTAAATTCCATGATTTAACTAGTTATTTTATCGAATAACAATTACCTAACAGCTAAAGTATAAAATGAACAATTTGACATAAAAAATAAATATTTGTTCTATAAATTAACTGATGATAATGAGTTAAAGTCATTCAAAATACATTTCTAATTATTATTTCTAAAGATTTTATAAATAATATATTAAACAGAATATATAATATATATTACTATTTTTATAATAGTTAAAAAGTAAGTAATAATAACAGAATATAGTATGGCAATGCTTATATTTAAATTTTTATTTTCTTCTATGTTAAGAAGATCTTACTATCTTAAGAAGAGAGTATTGGATTCGTGAAAAAACTCAACTTCCGGTTTTTGATAGATTTATACGTTTTAGAATGCCCTGAAAACAATTCGACGATTTTAGAAAATATCTGTCTCTCAAGTCTGTCTGTCAATCTGTGAGTCTGCACATGACAAAATATTTTGGGTGCCCTATCTCAAGAACTGCAGCTATAATTCGTTAAAACTTTAACGGTCTTTAACACTTTCACGATTAGACAATCGTTATCTTATAAAATAACTAGTTGAATTGTAGAATCTAATAATCTTATACACTTTAACAGACTTCGTTAGTTATTTCATGAAATAACTAGGTATTTTATTAAATAACGGATTATACGATTTAACGATAGCACATATATTTTGGAAGTGTTTTCAATTTTATATAAAATAAATATGATTTTTATTTATTTTGCTATAACCAAAAACGTTTTTTATCATTAGAAATTCAGGATTTCATCAAAATCTTTAAATCTCATTTTTTCGAAATCCCTCAAAAATAGCTTATGCATCATGTTTCCCGGAACGCTTCAATTAATTAAACATTCCCTCATGATTTTAATTTTCGAGCGTATTTTTTTGCGAATCTTTATTTTATTGATAATAGTAATTGTATTTGAACAAAACATATCAATACTGTATAAGATAGAACAGGAAACTTATTTCAAAAAATACACTTTTAAAATTTAAAAGTATTGTGCGAATAAAAAAGACAAACCAATAACAAATTTGATAGAAATGCTGAAATGCATATTGATCCTGCCTTCGAAATTCCCCCTGGAAGGACAGTTTTAGCGATACCAACATAAAATAAAAAAAACACAGTTTCGATTTTAACGCACTTGTTTCATTCATGTTCAATTTCTTTATTTTATTTTTCTGATTGCTTAAAATTTATAATGTTGTATCAGAAAAAGTATGCAGGAAATAAACGTTTGAACGGTTAAGTTTATAAACGGGATATATAAATGTTTCAAACTTTGAAATCAAATACGTGAAATTAGCAAAGATTTAGGGTTGAAGCACGATTAGAAAAAAAATGAACTGAAATAGCTATATGCAAGGATAGAAATAGTTAAGACAATTTACATCTATCGCGAAAATTGTATATTAGAAATTTTATCAATTCTTATGTATTTCAAATATGAAAAAAATATCAGTATTAGGTCTTATTGATTTCGTTTAACGAAAGCTGACAGCTAAGAAAAAAAAAATCTTAATTTTACTTGATACAGATTGTATAAGATTTTTCACGCATATATAGTAAAAAATTATTAAGAAACATAAAGTGAAAGTCAGCTATGTAATTGTTATGCGCAAGTATACATATCACCACAGTAGACAGATTCTGTGTTTATTGTAACCACTAAAACTTAGTATACATTTTGGTATATTTAATGGCAGGATCCGGAAATTAAATAAGACAAAATTTACTGATAAATTCTAGTCGCAAGAAAAAAATTAAAACTTTTGTAACCATGCAATAACTGATATTTATTCTGAATTCTTAAATTTCGTGTTACAGAAACCTTTTTTATTGAAATTTTCTTATTTTTAAAGTTATATTCTTACTTATCACCATAGAAAAAAATAAATAATATTGTTTTTCATTAACTCTTATTATTTAAACATTCAAAATTTTTTTTTAAATTTAAATCGTATATATTCCATAACAATGAATTTATCTAATTTCGAATGCATTGAAATTTAATCTAAGATATTTTATAGGAGATTAAATAAATTAACTATTACAGTTTATTGAAGTTATTGTTTTAAATTTACTTAAAAAACTTAACACAGATCATTTTCGATTCAAACATGCAATGAGACTTAATTGCTTTTAATAAATGAAATAAAATTTTAATTATTAAAAATGAGTAAACAGTCACAAATATTTGAAAAACGAAATATTTCAGAACGAATAACTTGCGAGAACTTTTTGAAATAGCCTCATAAATGCTTGCTTTTTCTTTCGTTTTCATTAATGTTAAAATTTATGAAGTAGAACGAATACCAGAATTTCCTATTTAATATAATCTGTTTATTAACATAACCAATTTTATGTGTGAAAAGATGAAATACTGAAACAGATTTTTGTGAAATATTACTGGCCACAGAGATGTTTTTTAAGATTTGGAAGAATTTCTTGAAATATTTCTATATATTATTTGAAATATCTTTCTAAAATCTCCTTATATTATTTTTAAAAATGTTTCCGAAATATCTCGTTCTATAAATTTGATTTTGGCTCTCTCTTTATGTAATCTGCTTCAAAAGAAAAAAAACCCATCAAAATGATGTGGTTATTTTTTTATAGTATTAAACTATAGTTTAGAAGACTTTAGAGATAATTATTTTTAATACGAAACTAAAATAATGAATATATAAAGAGAACATAAATTAAGCTAGCTAACGCACCCGGTTTTCCCGGACCCAAGATAATAAATTTTGAACGACTCTTGTGTGTTTTCACTTGTCTTTTATAGCCTTAATCATTACTTTAAATTTGAAAAAAAATTATCTTATTGGTTTTGAAGTCAGAACCGTTCTAAAATAGTTTAAAATTGAGCAGATGTACAGAATTTGGTTACCCTGAAATATATGTTGGCGATATGTGACAGTGTTATATGGAGTAGTCATTAAAGAAACATTTAATTTGTATAAATAAGCCTAACGTTTATTGATAAAAGAACTGAAAGCATATTTAAATAAAAATATATGTATATGTTGCGGCCAATACCCGGAGCCTGGCCAATTCTAGAACTGGCCGGCCAATACCCGAACTGGCCAAGCTTCCCGGCCAAAACCCGAAATACATGAAATGAATAGCGTATTTCGGGTTTTGGCCGGCCAATTCGCGAACTGGCCGGGAAGCCTTGGCCAACATCCGAACTATGATGCATAGGTACCAATTTTTTTGTAATTAAGATAATGTAACATTAAAATGTACAGTAAAAAATATTCCCATTGATTATACTGAAGCGAAATATTTTTGTGTACCTAACTAAATTAACCAAAAATAGTACACAATTCCCTTTCAATATCGAAATTAATTGATAAACCAAACACGATGACAATTACAAGTTAACTGGAAAGTTTACTCGAGATGATAGAGATGATAGAGACTTTTAGATCACGGACAGGCTGACGGCTAGACTATTGAATTCATAGACACTTTCAACTATGTTAGAAAGGATTAAGCCGAGTACTTATATCTATTTCGCGAATCGGCCAATCGCATCTGGCCAGTTCGCGAATTGGCTGGCCAATTCTATAATTGGCCAGTCATTTTTTAATGTTGCTGGCCAATTCGGGAATTGGCCGGCCAGTTCTAGAATTGGCCAATTTCGGGTATTGGCTGCAACATATATATACAAATGATAAAGAAAGGTAAATTATATCTGATAAAATTAACCAAAAACGTAACTCTATATTACATAACGTCCTTCAAATTAATGTTTAACACATTAATACATTTAATTATTTAGCATGACAGAAAATAAACAATGACCAAAACAGGTTGCAAAGAAAACGGTTACTCACGACGTCATTATTGGAAAAGTGCCGACCTCTGGTAATGCAATCTTCTATTATTGATGAACAATGGACATTGCCGACATTTCAATAAATGAGAACGAAAGTTCATTTCACTAGGTTGATTTACCGAAAAAAAAAACACTAAGACGACTAGACATCATTCCACATCAACAAGAAAGATTCATTACTCAAATAAAACTATAGTTCATAAAAGCCAGTGAAACGGCATAATTAAAATGACTACAGTGCCTTCCAGACAAAATATTTTCGAACTACCCGTCAAAACAAAAACACACCTTTTTAAATACACCGCTAGACATAAAAAAATGAAACGCCCCTTTTCGTTCCGCGGAGTTGAGCGAACGCGATCCTGTCTTGCGAAAAAGAGATGCAACTATTAACAAGTTGCGATTTGCGATGATTGCAAATCGCGATCAGATGGAAAGGAGGCAGCGTTCATGAACGCACACGCCAAAAACGTGAACAGCAGCACTCGTATTCGATTAATTAATCGGAGCTGTAGTAAAACGAATACGTAACTGATTTGAAAGATAGAATAGGCCATGGAACAAGTAAACAAATAAAGAGATCGGGAAATTGAAAAACCGGCAAATAAGAAAGATAAAGATTGGAATAAAATAAAACCTGTAAGTCATGCTATATTAGCATATTGCAATATATATATATATGTATATATTTATGGAGTGTTAAGGAAACGGGTATGGCTAACAATCGACCCCCCCCTTAACATTCATACTCAAAAGAAACTAAGTAATTATCAGATAATATGAAAAGTTATATTGAACAACATAAAACATAAGTATATCAACTATCACACTTTGACAGTTATCAGTGAAGAATAACTTAACATTAACATGCACAAATGCAAGAAATTCACATCTTTATATATATCATATAACAAGGTTAATTCAAAAATGAACAGCTTTTTAAAAATGTTAATAACCATTTTCATGCATACGTAACAATGTAACAAATTTCTATGAATAACGATGTTAAAAACCATATAACAATAGAAATAACAATGTGAACAACAATTTAACAACCATATAACAACAAGAATAACAATTTTTTCACAGCACAAAAAAGACCTTTAGTTACTACAGTAACTCTTAAAAATATGAAAGTTTTCAGGCAAAAAGTCTATTCAAAAAGTTCATGAAAATTTTTCACCACATTACCTCATCACTTACAAGTGACTACGATTACTTTTATACACAACGATATTTTCTCAATATGACGATTTTCTCGACCTTGGCTTTGACAATATACAATTATATTTACATACATTTGCATAATTATTCTAGAATATATGATTATCATAAAAACAGATTCAAAAACATTATGAATGTGAAGAATAACAAGACATGAATTACAATGCAAAAACACTTTGATAATGTATGAAAAATTCATGATATGCAGATGAGAAACATTCAGTGATAATAACATTAATGATCATGATCATGATAGTGAATTTGATTGTGATAGTGAGCGCTCACATGAAAACCAACAACAACAACATGTATGCTTAAGCTTTTGAAACAATATACATTTGCAAATGATTAAAAAATTTTAAATGTGAAAACACTTATGTAACTTCTTAAAAGAGAAAAAAACCTTTCCCTTCTCTCTTTCTTTCCATATTTATACATGCAAAAAAAATACAGCTCGATTTTCAACACCACGGATGGGACCTATGTGACATTACCATTTCCAAAAAATAGGGACTTACAAACTAAAAAGAAACGATGTCCGCGACAGGCCTTCCTGTGATCAGAACACTCAAGAAGGCCGCTACCTGCTGCAGGCCACTCTGGCTATTTACAGTGTCATCTCACAAGACGTTTTTCGAGGCTGCTCGGACCGCGGAGGATGAACCATCCTGAGGCCTGATCACATTCCAGCGGGAGTTAAATTGTCCGCGATGTTGGAAATGAGGGTATTGAAAAACTTATGTATGATATTAGAACATATGCATATGAAATAAACATATGAAATAACAAGAAAACAAGTGTATAATCACATATTCAAACATTATAAAAGAAATTAAAATGGGGATCACACTGCCACACTGCCCCCACCCCATTTTAGTTCATGTCGCCCCCCTTCTCAGAAAGCTTCTGCTTTTCTGTATTTGATTAATAGAGCTCATTTAATTTGTTCAGATAACAGTTCTCTTACTGATGAGTTAAACTGCATAAGATCTGTTGCTATTGATCGTGGCTTCAATTTATCATATATCAATAAATTAATTTCTCATAGTTTTAATAAACATCCCGATGATCCCGATTCTTCTGTTACGCCTGTTTCTTACTCTAGTTTAGTTATTTTACCGTTTCATCAAAGCATTAGCTTTAAAGTTGCAAATATTTTGAAACATTATGATTTGAAAGTAGTATGAAGAGAGATTGGCGCCGGTTGGGTTTGATCTGAGAACCTCTGATCAGGAAGCGAGTGCTTTAACCGTTGAGCAAAAGGCCAAGCCAGTTACTCTCAGGTAGTAACTCGCTTTATACTGATCGAGATCGTTACAGAGTATGCCCCCAGTGAGAAAGACGTATTACTGACGTCTGACGAGCGATATGCACTCGTGAATGAATGCTGTCATACGCATATTGTGATGCGAGGACAGGCTTTGCGTTGAGAGAGATTGTTTTGGTGCTGCCATCTGTTGATGATAAGGTGAGTTGATTGTTGTGCGCTGGAAGTTGATGATGAAAGAGAGAGTTGCGTGCGTGTCCAGGGTCACCAATGAGGGAGATTGGCGCCGGTTGGGTTTGATCTGAGAACCTCTGATCAAGAAGCGAGTGCTTTAACCGTTGAGCAAAAGGCCAAGCCAGTTACTCTCAGGTAGTAACTCGCTTTATACTGATCGAGATCGTTACAAGTATTTAAACCAGTCAATAAATTAACCTTTTCTCAATTAAAAGATCAAATTTCTCCTCTGGATCATTGGGGTATTTACAATATACAATGTCAGTGCGGTTTGTCCTATATTGGACAAACAAAACGTAAACTCAGAAAAAGAATCGCTGAACATATAGGTTATGTTAAAAGAAAAGAGTTAAAGAATTCCTCTATTGCTTCTCATTGTTGGCAGGAGGGCTATAATTTTAATTTTACCTCTGCTACTATTATTCAAAAATGCAATACTCCGCTAGACTTAGATTTTTTCGAAGCACTCCATATACATAAAGCAAAAAACTCCTTGGTTAATGATCTTTCAAGTATACCGTACATCTCAACTTTCAGGTTAGATTTATTTTGTCATGACACCTGATTTCCGGTTTAATCTTATTGGTTGCTCAGGCTTGTGGGTATTTTGGTATTATATTTGCGATCATTTGGGTCTCTGACTTGCTGTCAGTTGGGGGATTTTTCTGTTTTTAACATTTTAAATTTTATACACTGAGGAAGCGAGCCCTGGTGCTCGCGAAACTTATACGTATGTGGTGGGTGTTTGTGTATTGTGTGTTAAACGTTGATTGTAATTATTGTCATTTAAATGCTTGACACAAGTTCAAAGGAGGGGGAGTTTTTTTCCTTTTTTATGAATAATACTTAACATTATATATTACTTGTAACTAAAAATTACTTCAATGAATTTTCTAAGGTCAAACTTCGTTAAGGACTTTGTAAAAATATCTGAGAGATTAGCTTTACTAGTTACGTGTTTCACATTAAATATCTCTTGGTTTAAAAGGTCTCGTACAAAAAATAATTTAACGTCAATGTGCTTTGTTCTATAATTTTCTATGGGAGATTTAAGAAAATCAATGGAGGCCATGTTGTCTACTAACAGGGTTGGTTTAATTTGTTGGCCTGTAAAAATGTGTTTGTCATAGCGCTCAGTTATGATTCTACTAAACCAAAGAAGCTCTTTAGTTGCTTCTGTTAAAGCCACAAACTCCGATTCCATAGTAGACAAGCAGACAGACTTTTATTTGAAAGCCCTCCACATGATAGGAGATCTGTCTAGCATTAATAGTTGTCCCCCCATTGACGTTCTGTCATCGCAATTGGCAGCGAAGTCAGCATCTGTATATGTTATTAAATTTATCTGATGACATGGTAACCTCAGTTTGTAATGTTTGGTGTTTTGGACATACCCTAGTAACTTTAAGAGACCATTCCAATGAATGATACCAGGATTGCTCTGGAATTGGCTAAAAATGTTTACAGCGTAGGATATGTCAGGACGTGTCCTGCATGTAAGAAATGATAGGCATCCCAAAACACTTCTATATAGATATTTTAACATTTCCTGGGTTTCAGCGACTGTTTGAGGGCATTGTGACTTAGAGTACACCACTCCTTTACTTATGGGAAGTGAAGTAATGGGAAAATTTAATTCTTTAAAACATGAACAGATATCATCAATATATTGCATTTGATGAATTGAAACCAAACCTTCCCTATGAAGATTTCAATTTGTTCGAAAGTTTATTATTAATTTCTTACTCAACTCAAAATTAAATACGCATCTCTCATTTTAAACAGTTTATTTTCATGAGAAAATTCTTCTCAGTTCTTTCGAACATAGATAATTTGACAAAATACAACTCCAATAAAAAACCGTAACATTTTTTCACATATACTCACAAAAAAACATTCTAATCAAACTCAAAAACAAAAAGAATATTGTTTCACACAGCTTAGGTAAAAGCTGAAGAAATAAAACAGATAATGTATTTATCACAAAAAATCGTTTGCACAGAAAACTTTTTACATTTTGAAATAATTAGGTATATCTTGGTTGCTAGGTGACAAAGTCAGTAGAAAATTAAATAGCCTTTTATCAAACATACCGCCCCTCTTGAAACCTCTGAGGGGGGTTTCAAACTAAAACACTGCAATTACAACCATTGTAAAAAATATAAAGAACAATACAATTAAATACAATATAAATGAGTCACAGTTAAGTTAAATTTAAGCAAATATTTAAACAATTTTACATAATACATAATAAATAAAGAAATTTTACAATAATGTACACTTTCTTATAAAAACTGAATTACTTTTCAAGAGGTAATACAGCAATTTTGGATACTGCTCTTTTATATATTCCATTTGGGGTTTTTATATTTACAACTCTTATTCTATTATCATTACCAAAAAATACTTCTACAATTCTCCCTAATAACCATTTAGACACTGGAAGATCATCTTCCTTTATTACAACCATATCTCCTATTTTGAGGTTGTTTTTTGATATCATCCACTTATGCCTTTGCTGCAATGTACTTAAATAACTATTTTTCCACTTTTTCCAGATGGTCTGAACCATTTTAGTGGTCTTTTGCCATAAGTTTAGTCTATTATCTTCAATATTACTCAGGTCAGATTCAGCAATGGCATTAAGTGGGCGACCAATAAGAAAATGTCCCGGGGTCAAGACCTCCAAGTCATCAATATCTGTACTCAAGGGAGTAAGCGGGCGCGAATTTAAGATACCTTCAATTTGGACAATTATAGTTAACATTTCTTCATAAGTTAATTTAGAGTTGCCCACAACACGTTTAAAGTGATACTTGAAGGACTTGACTCCCGATTCCCATAAACCTCCAAAATTTGGAGCTTTAGGGGGAATAAATTCCCAAGCAATACCTTCAGATATTAAGTAATTAGTAAGGTTCTGGTCTGGTTTGTTTACCAATTCATGCAACCTTTTAAGCTCTACATTAGTCTTCACAAAATTGCCTGCATTATCACTGAAAATTTTTCGAGGTTTGCCTCGTCTGGCAAAAAACCTCTTTAACACTAGAACGCCCGGATGGAGTCGATTCGACTCCAATCATGTAACTAAATTTCAATTCGAACCAGAAAAATTTTCTTGAAATAATTTAAATCTAATCCACGCAAATTTACGTTAAATAAATCAATTAAATAATTTTGAATAAAAATTCTGGTGAGAAATATTATTTTCAAACTTGAGTAGAATTTCCGGGCGTTCTAGTGTTAATGTTGCAATAAA
The DNA here is from genome assembly GCA_964019185.1 of Maratus speculifer. Lineage (NCBI taxonomy): Eukaryota > Metazoa > Arthropoda > Arachnida > Araneae > Salticidae > Maratus > Maratus speculifer. Next base: position 222,196,998 of record OZ025301.1, read on the forward strand.
AGCCTCAGATGTTAAATCATTGACTAATTCCAAATGCACTGCCTTTGTTACCATACAAATAAAAATACAAACATAAACTTTATGATAAATGCCTTTACGTTGACCTCTATATCTAATCAAAAATGGACCACAGAAATCAGTTCCTGTGCAATTAAAAACAAAGTCTACATTTATTCTTTCTTTTGGGAGCTCGCCCATAATTTGCTCTAACAATTTAGGTTTGGCCCTAAAGCATGTAATACATTTATGTACAATTTTTCTACAAATAGCCCTACCGTTTAAAGGCCAAAATTCTCTTCGAACACAATAAAGTAAATTTTGTGGTCCTATATGTAGATATTTTTTGCGATAAAACTCGATAATTAATTCTGTTAATTTGTGTTTAGAGGGCAGTACAATTGGGTGTTTTTGGGCATAATTTACCGTGCTATTTTGGAGACGACCTCCAACTCTGATTAAATTATTTTTATCCAAGAAAGGATTTAATGAAAGTAATGTACTATTTTTTGGTAACTCCTTACCCTTAGATAACAATGTGAATTCAGAACTGAACTCTTTTTCTTGAACAGATTTTATAATAAACTGCTCAGCCTTTTTCAATTCAGCAGATGTTAGCTTACCTGAATACCTTTCTTTTGGCTTCTTGACATTCTGAATGAACCTGAAAACATAGCTAAGAATTCTTATTAATTTAGCATAATTATTACTCAATTGCAAAAAATAGTCAATAAAAAATGAACAGTCTGATATTAAAAGTGAAGTCTCTGAAAAAGTCTTTTTAAGTTCACTTCTGTATAGATCCTTATCATTTTGCTCAAGTTCGACAGTATTTAAAGAAGGTTCAGTTTGTTGTGTTAGGAATAGTGGACCCTTCCACCATACGTTACTCTGGAGAAGTTTGTCTGGATCTACACCTCGTGACACAAGATCAGCAAGATTATCAGAAGAATCACATGTCCCCAATGACTGATATCAGAAAGATTCTGAATCGTAGCCACACGTGATAACACAAAAGTTTTTAAGTCACACGGCTGTTTTCGAATCCAACATAATACAAAAGTACTATCTGAATAATAGTAAACAGATTCTTTAGGAACTTTTAAGGTTTTGGCAACCTTATTCATCAATTTGGCTAATAAAACTGCACCACAGAGCTCCAAGCGAGGAATAGTGATTGTTTTGATTGGTGCAACTCGACTTTTACTGCAAAGCAACTGAGAAATTTGCTCTCCTGAAGAATTTGAAGACACAGCATACAATGCCACACCGTAGGCTTTCTCCGAAGGATCTGAAAAGCCACAAATTTTAATTTGCACTGGAATATTTGGAAAAATGTATCTAACAGCACTTATATTATTGATGGCTCTTAATGATTCTAAAAACTGCAACCAATCATCAATCTCAGCTGTAGGGAGATTTTCATCCCAATCAATTTGCAGTCTCCACAGTCTTTGTAGGAAAATTTTTGCTTTCGTCACAACTGGTCCAAGTAGACCCAAGGGGTCGAAAATGCGAGCAATATTTGACAGCACACTTCTTTTAGTTACCTTGGTTTGCTCACTGAATGATACACTAAAAGTAAAAGTATCATCATTGGCATTCCAGCAAAGTCCTAGTGCCTTAGTTTCACTCATATTTTCAAAAGTGTAATTCTCATTTTTAAAGGCTGGCTCCATTAATTCTGGATGGTTACTAAACCATTTATGTAAGTTCATGCCACACGTATTTAATAGTTGAATAAGCTCAATTTGCAGTCTCTTAGCCGATTTTAGGTCAGCTGCTCCAATCAGGACATCGTCCATGTAAAAGTCTGATTGTACCACACCAGAAGCATACGGAAATTGAGATTCACCATCTATACCAAGCTGTTTAAGGCAGCGCATGGCTAAATAAGGGGCACTAGTTGTGCCATATGTGACTGTACATAGTCTGTAATATTTCATCTCACCATTTACAGAATCTTTCCAAACTATGCGCTGTAAATCACGTTGACTTTTATCGATAAGTATCATGCGATACATCATTTTTACATCTGCTGTAAATGCATAGCGTTGTGTACGAAATCTAAGTATTATGCTAAACAAATCATCTTGAATGACACCTCCATTCAGCTGTATGGAATTTAGGGATTCTCCTGATGAAGATGCATGTTAACCATTAAAGACAACTCTCAATTTTGTAGAACTTTTATCTGGGCGATAAACAGCATGATGAGGTAGATAATTCGCATGTATTGGCTCATCTGTTTTCTCTACTTCCTCCATATGGCCTAACTCTCTATACTCTGCCATAAATGCGCAATATAACTCTAAAAGATTTGGATTTTTGACTAGCCTATTCCAAAGTGAATTTAATCTATTTTCCGAAAATTGCTTTGATTCTCCCAAAGAACTAGGATCTTTTTTCAACGGCATTTGTACTATGAATTTGCCCGTTATATCTCGCTGATGTGTGTTTATAAAGTGGGTGTCGCATGCTAATTCTTCTGTATTTCTCAATGGTGTACTTTCTTCTACTCTTTCAATTTCCCAAGATTTTTTCATTTCGAAATTTAAATCTGTTTCAGTAATTAACCCACAATGTATTTGTTCTTGATCGTTACAATCGTAAACACTCCCACTTACTATGCAACCGAACACCGTATTTTGCAGTATTAATTTAGAATTTGGTAGCTTCATACGACCCACCTTTATCAATTCTAGAAATACTTCAGCTCCTAGCAAAAGATCTATTTTCCCTGGTCTATTAAATTCAGGATCAGCAAGAATAATAGACTCTGGAATTCCTAGCTCTGAAATATTAATATATTTCGAGAGCATAATTTGCGAAATCTTTGGTATGATAAGGAAATCTAACTCCCGACTATAATCTCCCGAATTATTACTGATCAAGGCAGTAGTTTTATTTTTTACCGCTACAGAGGATCCACTTAAACACGATACCGAAATATTACTTTCTTCTTTTCGAATTCCTAATCTTTCAACTAACTGCAATGTTAAAAAATTGCTCATTGAACCATTGTCCAATAAAGCACGCACCGGAACTTTATTTCCGAATTTATCTCTCATATAAACAATAGCAGTGGAAAGAAGAACTGTTTTAACATTATTCGATCTCACATTTGAAGTACCAGTGAAATTTTGAATTTGGTTATTTAACTCAAATGGTATGGCGTCAACATTTAATGTTGGTTTACTTTCATTCGTCGACAATGCATTTGGCACTTCCTTATCACTATAATTTTTTGTGTTTCCCACCGCATTGGAATTTCTCTCACGCCTATCAAAACAAAGAAGTATATTGTGGCGTTTATGGCATTTTGAACACGAGAATGTTGAGTTACATTTTTTGACGCAGTGGAATTCTGAAAGACAGTTAAAGCACATATTGTTTTTTTTCACAAAATCTACTCTTTCCTGTACATTAAATTTTTGAAATTTGGGACATTTAAAAACACTGTGATTTTCCTGGTTACATACAACACATTTGCGCATATTTTTCTCATTTAAACTCGCAACCATGGATGTTACCTTTGAAAAGCTATGCTTTGTTTGGCTTTCGTTTTGAAAATTTCGCTTTGTATTTACTTGTTTGGACGCACTTAGTGTAAGCGCGTGGTCTCTCAAGAATTCTAGCAATTCAGTTAAACTCGGTAAATTATCCCGCTTAAGATGTCTTTCCCACCACATTTTTGTATTTACATCTAATTTTTGAGCCAAAATACAAGCAAACATAGTAGTAGAAAACCCCTCAACTTTTTGTTCTAAAATCTCTAACGACCTAATACATTCATTTGTTATATCTATTAGATTTAATAATGCTGCTGGGGACTCATTCTGAATAACAGGAATATTTAAAAAACGTTTTAAATGCGCGTAAACTTGTTCTCTCGAATTTGAAAACCGTTCTTCCAAAAGCGACCATGCAACTTCATAATTAGAATCCACGATTGAAATAGATTGAATTATACGAAAGGCATCTCCTCTCAATGAAGACTTCAAATATTGTAATTTCATTGCCCCTGACAAATTAGAATTTTCATGTACAGTAGCCTTAAATATATCTTTGAAAGAAAGCCACTCATGCAAATTACCCGTAAATACAGGAAGAGTTAACTTTGGCAATTTAATGTTATTATCAGCCTTTGTGGCGTTTTCTAAATTAACAGTTTGCACTTTCATTTTTGATAACTTTTTTGTAAGTTCAAATTCCATTATTTCTAAAATTTCATTAATTTCTTCGTTTTCCTTAATAAAATCCTCAATTTCATCTTCTTTACTTATCTTATAAATAGACTCAAATAACTCAGAAAAGTTTTTCTCTAATTTATTCCGTTTCTCCTTTATGAGAATTAATTCATTTAATTCTAGCTCAGTATTCGATAATTTTTCTTTTAATTTTGTCAAGTTTGTTTTGAAAATTTTCTTTTTTGCTTTTAATTCTTTCATACTCATTTTTAATGAATAAAAATTAAATGGGTGCACTTACCCCTCTTGGCTCTTTAAAAGATGAGTTCTAACATCGAAGAAATAGCAAAACAGCACAAAATATTCACCAGTTATCCTTCAATAATTGACGTAGAACAACTCGCTGATTTTTCTCCGTAGAGACGGACCATATGAAGATTTCAATTTGTTCGAAAGTTTATTATTAATTTCTTACTCAACTCAAAATTAAATACGCATCTCTCATTTTAAACAGTTTATTTTCATGAGAAAATTCTTCTCAGTTCTTTCGAACATAGATAATTTGACAAAATACAACTCCAATAAAAAACCGTAACATTTTTTCACATATACTCACAAAAAAACATTCTAATCAAACTCAAAAACAAAAAGAATATTGTTTCACACAGCTTAGGTAAAAGCTGAAGAAATAAAACAGATAATGTATTTATCACAAAAAATCGTTTGCACAGAAGACTTTTTACATTTTGAAATAATTAGGTATATCTTGGTTGCTAGGTGACAAAGTCAGTAGAAAATTAAATAGCCTTTTATCAAACACCCTATCTTCCTCAAACTTAACCCCAAGAAGTTTACGAGTTTTTCCCAGGATTTTGATGTCAAAATGTTTAGTTAGCAATGTTAAAATTCATTTATGTGTTTCTGATGGTTACTTAAAATAACGAAGTCATCAATGTATAATAATAAAACAATGTAATTAGAAAATGTATAAACACAGTTGCACCGATATAATTTTTTAAAACCAAGAGAAATTAAAATTTTGTGTAATTCATAAAATCAAACTCGGCCACTCTGATGGAGGCCATATAAAGCCCTCTGGAGTTTACAGACTAAATGTTCTTTACCTTTTATTTAAAAACCTGGAGGTTGTTTTATGGGTACATTATCTGAAAAAGGTGCGTACAGATAGGCTCCTTTCACATCGCACTGCGTGTGAATGCATCCGAGACATGAAACTAGGGCGACAAAGAAAAAGCGGATTAAACTGAAATTAACTACAGGTGAAAACGTTTCATCGTAAGTTTCACCCCTGACCTGTTTATAGCCTTGGGCTACTAGTCTCGCTTTGTACCTCTCAACATGCCCTTTATCGTCTCGTTTGATGGTGAATACCCATCTGCAGCCTGGAGGCTCAGTGTTGAGTGGTAAAGATGTTAATACCCATACTTGTCTTTTGTTTATGATATCCATTTCCTCCTGCATTGCCTGTCTCCAGAGTTCCCATTGAGGGGATTTTAAGGCCTGTTTATATGTATTTGGAATAGAGTCTTCTAGTCATATATTGGTTTTATGTGTTTCGGATAAGGATATATGTGGGGGTGTGTAACTATGACTTGAGCCAGCACTAGGAGTAGATTTTACAGTACCTTGGTATTTATTATCCCCTTTGAAACTAAACATATTTGGATCAAATTTGACACCATTAGACTGACAGTATTCCCTCACTTCTCTAAGTGATCTTAAACGTTGTGTTTCACCCAACTCATAATAGTAAATGTCGGTTCTCGAATTATCAAGTCTAGTTACAGCCTTACGGAACCAAACAGCAACCATCAGCGTTCTTGTGAATTCCTCGCCATCCTCGTCACTTTCATCCTCAGATGAGTGAACGGAGGCGGAGTCAACAGATTCTGAGGTGCCTGGCTTAGTAGATGGAGAGTGTGGTTTTTCTGAAGGAAATCTATCAAGTTGAATGTCGGTCAAAGGGTCAATTTCAGGTCGTTCTGTACTTAAAATGTAAGAGGGTCCCAGATCGCTTCCGTTGTGCTGCTCTGAAGTAGTAAAAGGGTTTGTGCCTATGGAATAACTTGGGCCTTGCTCGCAATGTTTGTGAATATTTCTCGGTACAGATTCATCCCCAAATCTAACGTTTATGGTTTCTATAATTTTATTGGTATCGGGGATCCATACCCTGTAGCCTTTGGTTGACATCGCGTATCCCACTAAAACCCCTTTTTTGGCTTTAGGGTCAAACTTCGAACTTCTTAATTGCTTAGGCACCCCCACGTATGCCACTGTACCAAAAGGGCGTAAATGCCTTATTGAAGGTTTGTTTCCGCAGTAATACTCGAACGGTGTCTTTTTCTGAGATTTATGACGCATTCTGTTTAGTTTGTATGCGATGTTAAACTGCTTCCGGCCAGAATTTAAGACTAAGTTTGCTTCCGTTAAGTATTGAGCGGGCCTCATCCATCATAGATTGATTTAAACGTTCCGAGACCCCATTTTGTTCCGGTGAATATACGTTGGTAAATTCATGATGTATTCCGTTCTCTTCAAAGTATTTTGTAAAAGCTTCATTGTCGAACTCCCGCCCATTGTCGCTACGAAGCTCTTTTACTTTTGTACCTAAAAATCTTTCAGCCCTCTTTACATGATTAGTAAAAACCTTGAATGTTTTGTTACATAAGGGATAGACTGAAACTTTTCGTGAGAAGTCATCAGTTATGGTTAAAAAATACTTCTCACCGTTTCTACCTGTTATTTGTGTCGGTCCCCACAAGTCAGTGTGTTGTAATTCAAGGGGTCGTTTCGATCGAATTTGATTTATAGAACGGAAGGAGGTTCGCCTGTGTTTATTGAGTTTACATGTCTCGCATTCAAAGTCTTTACTCTTAATAGGTGGTAAGCCCCTCACACCATTACATTTTACTGTATGTTCTATTAACGTAGACCTAATGTGGCCAAGGCGTCTATGCCATAGTTTAAAGTCGTCCTTTTGGACAGTAGAGGCTTGAAAACGCACCTTTTTAGGGTTTTGGTTATTTTTAGTTTTAGGGTCTTTATTATTAGTTTTAGGGTTAGGATCTGGATACAGGTAATAAATGCCATCTTTAAGAAAAGCACGAAACAACGTACCACTTTCACGATATGCTTTAACCCTACCCTCACCTCCTTTGAACTTGGCACCAGTTTTATCAAGTGTAGGACTTGATATTAAATTGTGTCTTTTAAACTCGGGCAGTACATAACATCGCCGAAGCGTACCATCTCCCCATTTATTTTTAAGTCAACTAATCCAGTTCCTTCAATAGGAAAAGTCGCACCGTCAACAGCAACAGCCAATTCCTCATTGTGCAAAGGTTTGAATTTAATGTATAGATTTTTATCTTTGCAAGTGTGTTTGCAAGTGTGTTGCCCCCGTGTCAAAGACCCAGGCGTCTCCACCACACTTTATATTACTAAGATCATATTGTATGAGGTAATTTACCTGGCTTGTTGGCTTACGTTGACGTCGGTTTCCGGTTCTATTGCGAGACACATCTTCACTGGATCTAGGATTACTGGACTGGGCTCGGACTGGACTGGATACTGAGGAGCCTCTGGATACTGAGGAGTCTCGGGATACTGAGGAATCTCTCGAACTGGTGCTAAGGCAAGATTCGTGGCTGGAGGCTTGAGGCATCTTACATCGCCTTTGCATATGGCCAGCACGTCTACATCGATGGCACCGTCCTTTAAATTTTGGCTTATAAGCAGGTTTCTTGGATGAAAGGGCTCTGGAAAAATGGGACTGGACCAAATTACCTCTGTCCTCCTCTCGTAGTTTGATGCGAGATTCTTCAGCGATGAGTTCAGTCAGGGCATCTTTAAATTTGAATTGTTGGTCTGGCCAACGCAAGATTCCTTGGACCAAATTGTCAAATTTCTTTGGAAGCCAGCGAAGCAATTGGAATGTCAGGTATATTTCTTTTATCGGCTAGTTCATGGCAGCAAGCTGGTCAGCTATTCTTTGTAGGCGAGCGGCAAACATGTCCACCGGCTCATCAGGCTGTATCCTACAAGATAACACTTCACCAAACAGTTGCATACGACGAGCCCGATTATCAGGCTGGAAGTGTATTTTCAGTTTTGTCCATGCTTTATGTGGGACGTCACTGTTCTCAATAATTCGTCTAAATTCATTTTCAGCGTTTAAATAAACTATGGAAAGAGCTGATCTTAAACGTGCCTGGTACTCTTTAGTTGCCACAGCGTCACTTGTTTCAGGTGGTTTTTCGGTCCCATTCACAATGCCCCAGGCATTTTTGTCTAGCAGCAGGTATTTAACATCCGCTGCCCAGGTTACATAGTTGTGAGCATTAAGTTTACTTATGCAAATCTGTACGTTATTCATTGCCATGCTTTTTGAATTTAAACAAGAAAAAGGAAAAAAAAATTTTAAACGTATTTCTAAGCAGTAAGAGAGTACAAAAAATGTTTACTATTTATACAAAAAACCTTTCTATTTCATGCCGGGAGAAAATTAATTGTATTTATCATTTTGAAAAAAAACTATCGCGGTCATCCCCCACTAGAAATCACTTGGAGGTCCAATGGCCGCATGCTACCAACACTGTCACCAATTTACGATATCGCCATCAAAGGTTACGACCACCGTAACAGGTTAAAAGCGTATTAGCTTCGGGCCCATAACCTATGTTCGGTTCTGAAGTCAGAACCGTTCTAAAATGGTCTAAAATTGAGCAGATGTAAAAAATTTGGTGACCCTGAAATATATGTTGGTGATATGTGACAGTGTTATATGGAGTAGTCATTAAAGAAACATTTAATTTGTATAAATAAGGCTAACGTTTATTGAGAAAAAACTGAAAGCATATTTAAATAAAAATATATGTGTATATACAAATGATAAACAAAGATAAATTATGTCTGATAAAATTAACCAAAAACGTAACTCTATATTATATAACGTCCTTCAAATTAAAGTCAATATTTAACACATTAATACATTTACTTATTTAGCATGACAGAAAATAAACAATGACCAAAACAGATTGCAAAGAAAACGGTTACTCACGACGTCATTATTGGAAAAGTGCCGACCGCTGGTAATTCAATCTTCTATTATTGATGAACAATGGACATTGTCGGCATTTCAATAAATGAGAACGAAAGTTCATTTCACTAGGATGATTTACCGAAAAAAACACTTAGACGACTAGACATCATTTCACATTAACAAGAAAGATTCATTACTCAAATAAAACTATAGTTCATAAAAGCCAGTGAAACGGCATAATTAAAACGACTACAGTGCATTCCAGACAAAATATTTTCGAACTACCCGTCAAAACAAAAACACACCTTTTTAAATACGCCGCTAGACATAAAAAAATGAAACGCCCCTTTTCGTTCCGCGGAGTTGAGCGAACGCGATCCTGTCTTGCGAAAAAGAGATGCAACTATTAACAAGTTGCGATTTGCGATGATTGCAAATCGCGATCAGATGGAAAGGAGGCAGCGTTCATGAACGCACACGCCAAAAACGTGAACAGCAGCACTCGTATTCGATTAATTAATCGGAGCTGTAGTAAAACGAATACGTAACTGATTTGAAAGATAGAATAGGCCATGGAATAAGTAAACAAATAAAGAGATCGGGAAATTGGAAAACCGGCAAATAAGAAAGATAAAGATTGCAATAAAATAAAGCCTGTAAGTTATGCTATATTACCATATTACAATATATATATATGTTTATGGAGTGTTAAGGAAACGGGTATGGCTAACATTATCATCTATTGTAATCAATGCTTCAAGAATCCAGACCGAGTTTTCTTTTGCAATCCGTATAATCGACATTTATATCAGTTTGAAATTTCAAGATTTTATATTACTCAACAACTTAATTAATCAATTATTCTAATATCTAGAGAAGTAACAGCTTTTTATTTAAAATATTTCAGAAATGAAATAGAAGATCTGCCAATGTAATTTGCATTAAACTTTGCCTACAAAACATTGGGGATCATTTAAACATTCTACATTTCCTTTAATTGGATTTATCGGATTATGAAATACACAGAAATTCAATTTACCTTTTTATTTATAATAAAATTAATAAAATTAAATATTTAAGTTTAAATGAAATTAAGATATTTTAAATAGACTTAAGAAATAATTTAAGTAAAGCAATATATTTTCGAATGAAACAAATAATGAATCTTAATTTCTAAATTTTGGTTTTCAAATTGCTCTAAAAAAATTGCTTTAAAATTGAAGTATTCCCAATAGCATTATTTGAAAGAATTTCTTGAAATATCTCATTTCTATTATTTTGATTTTAGCAGTTTTTTTCTAATCTGGTGTAAAAATTATGAAAAAAAGGGGATTAAAAAATAGATTTTCTGTTTAAATTTGTGTAATTGACATTTACATTAAAATGAAATTTCAAGATTTTAAATTTCTCAACACTTCAATTAATCGTTTGTTATCTAATATCGACACAGTTAACACTTTGTTATTTACAATGTCACAGAAAGGAAATAAAATATCTGCCAAAATAATTACCTTTAAACCTTTTCTTTAAAGCATCCGAAGTCATTCTTTTTATTTTTCTAATACATACATTCTATTTTTCATTTAATTGGATCTATCGGATTTTGAAATACATAGAAATTCAATTTACATTTTTATTTGATAATAAAATAAAAAAATATATCTCAGTTTAAATGAAATTAAGTTTCTGGAAGCAGACATAAGAAATAATTTAACTAACGCAATCTCTTTTCCATTTAAACAAATGGTGAAGCTTAATTAATTTTTAAATTTTGGCTTTCAAATAGCTTTAAAACAAACAATTGCTTAAAAATGAATTTAAATAAATGATTTTCAATTGCCTTATTCGGAAGAATTTCTTGAAATGTCTTCTTATATTACTTGAAATATATCCTTATATCATTTGAAATAATTTTTCGAAATATCACCTTACATTATTATGATTTTTTCACTCTTTTATAATATGCTTTAAAAAATATAAAGAAAACATATACATTAGACTAATATATATATATACATTAGTCCAGAACTGCAGTTTGAAAGTCGTTAGAGCAAATTATTTTGAATACGAAACTGAAATAATAAATACATAAAGATAACATATGTTACAATAACTGACCCACCCTGTTTTCTCTGCCCAAGGTAATAATATTCAAAATATTCTTAGGTGTTTTCTCTTGTCTTTTATACCCTTTGTCCTTACACTGAGAAAAAATTCGTTAAATTTACGGCAAAAACTGCTGGACGCAATGTAGCAGGTAGTTTTTGCTGTAAAAATTGCAGTAAAATTAGATGAAGGTCAATCCATGAGGTTTTATAACGTGAGTTATGAAAATTATAACTGCGAAATTTTTGTCTCCCGTTATTTTCAAAAAGTTTTCTTGGCTTTATTCTGTTAATGAGGTATCCGCGTTAAAATAAATCTCATTTTTCAAAACGAAAATATTGGTAGAAAAAATCGTAGTTGCTAACTCACGTTACAGACATGCATGGAATTACCCTGTAATTTTTTTTTATTATTACATCTAATTTTACTCCAATTTTTTACTGTAAAAACTGCTGGCAACATTGCTGCACCCAGTTTTTGCCGTAAATTTAACAGATTTTATTTTACAATGTACTTTGGAAACAAACGTTATTTTATAATCCACTATAGTCAATGCTTATAAAAGAATTAAGACCAAATTTTCTGTTTTAATCCGTGTAATTGACATTTTTATTGGTTTGAAAATTCAAGACTTAATATTGATCAACAATTTAATTATTCAATTATTTTAATATCTGGAAAAGTAACAGGTTTTTATTAAGAATATTACAGAAATAAAATAAATCTGCCAAAATAACTTTCATAAATCTTCTTCCTTTCGGAGTCATGTATCTCTTTTATATATTCTACATTTCCTTTAACTGAATTTATTGGATTTTTGAATACACAGAAATTCAGTTTACTTTTTTATTCATAATAAAATGAATTAAATTAAACATTTCTGTTTAAATTATATTAAATTTTTGCAAATAGACCCAAAAAATAATTTTATTATCGCAAAATATTTTCGAGTGATTCAAATATGAATCTTAATTACCTTTTAAATTTTAATTTTCAAATTACATTAAAAAGATAATTATTATAAAAATGGAGAATTCCCAGCAGTATTATTTGAAATATATATATATATATTATAATATATTGATTTAAGCACTCTGTTTGTAATCTGGTTAAAACATTATGAAAAAAAAAATGTATTAAAAGAGAGATTTTCTGTTTAAACTTATCTAACTGACATTTACATTAACATGAAATTTCAAGATTTTAGATTATTCAGCACTTCAATTAACCAATATTCTAATATCGGGGAAATTAACAGTTTGTTAACGACGCGAAAAAGAAATAAAATAGATCCAAGATAACTGCAGTTAAACCTTTCCTTTAAAACATCCGAAATCATTTTAATTGGCTTTGTCGGATATTGAAATACACAGAAATTCAATTTACCTTTTGTATGTATAATAAAAAAAAATTAAACATTTGAGTTTAAAAGAAATTAAGTTTCTGGAAGCAAATTTATGAAATTATTTAATTAGTTTTTAAACTTTCGCATTCAAAGAGCTAAAAAAATGCTTTGATAATGAATTTTAACGAGTGATTTTCAATTTCCTTATTTGAAAGAATTTCTTGATATATCTCCATATATTATTTGAACTATCTTCTTACATCATTTGAAATAATTTTCGGAAATATCTCCTTATATTATTTTGATTTTGACATTCTTTTTCTAGTCTTTTTAAAAAATATATTAAAAAAAAAAAAAAAAAAGAAAAACATCATTTTTTTTGTTATAGTTTTGGAAGTATTTAGAGTTTGGTTGGTAGTATGGAAGTATGTAGTTTGGAAGTATTTGGAGCAAATTATTTTGAATCTGCAACTAAAATAATAAATGCATAAAGATAATATATATTAAACTAGTTAATACGACCGGTGTTGCTCGGGCCCATGGTGGCATTTAAATGACTCTAAATTATTTTCTCTTGTCAGTCTATTTTGGAAACAAACATTATTTTATCATTGGCGGTAATCAATGCTTTAAGATTTCCGACCGAATTTTCTTGTTGTAACCCGTGTAGTTTACATTCATATTAGTATAAAATCTCAGTACTTTATATTACCCAACGGCTTCGTTAATCAATTATCCTAATATCTGGAAAAGTAAAAGCTTGTTATTCAGAATATTGGCGGAGAAGAAATAAAACATCTGCCAAAGTAATTTCCATTGAACACTTTCCATTAAAACATTCGATGTCATTTTTCTGTTTTGTATATTCTGCATATCATTTAAATATATCGGATTTTCAAAAACACAGAAATTCAATTTTACTTTTTTATTTATAATAAAATTAATTTAACTGAATATTTCAGTTTAAATGAAATTAGGTTTCTGTAAATAGACTTAAGAAATATTTTAATTAACGCAATCTATTTTAGACAGAAACAAATGAAGAATTAATTTCTAAATTTTGTTATTCAAATTGCTTTAAAAAGATAAAGGCTGTAAAAATGAAGTATGTCCAAATGCATTATTCGGAATAATTTCTTGAAATATCTCCTTATATTACTTTGATTTCAGCACATTGTTTCTAATCTGGTTTAAAAATTATATGAAATGGGATGGGGATTTTCTGTTTAAACTTGTGTTATTGATATTTACATTAAAATGAAATTTCAAAATTTTAGATTACTCAATACTTCAATTAATCAATTATTCTAATATCCAGAAAATTAATAGGTTGTTATTCATAATGTCGCGGAAAAGAAATTAAATGTCTTCCAAGATAATAAACGTTAAATCTTTGCTTTAAAATTTCCGAAGTCATTATTCTTTTTTATGCATACTTTCTACGTTACGATTATATGGATTTATCTGATTTTCAAATGCACACAAATTTATTTACTTTTTTCATTTATAATAAAATAAAATAAATTCATTATTTTATTTTAAATGAAATTAAGCTTCTGTAAGCAAACTTAAGAAATAATAAATGCAATCTATTTTCGAATGAAACAAATGATAAACCTTAATTACTTTTTTTATTTTAGCTTTCAAATAGCTTTTAAAAATGATGATTGCTATATAAATAAAGTATTCACAAAAGCATAATTTGAAAGAATTTCTTGAAATATATCCTTAATTTCAGTGCTCTGTTTTTAATCTGATTTAAAAATTATGAAAAAAAGGGACTAACCCTTTATCTACAGAATTGTGAATTCATAAAAATTTTACATTCTAAAGCATTTTACACAAATTGTTTAAACTAAATTAAAAGATTTACATAATCATTTAATAAATGTTTGAAGGATTTTAGAAGGATTGAAGGATTTTGAAGGATTAATTAAATTTGAATTTACAGGGATTTTCTGCAGTATTTATAACCCCACTCAATTTTTTCCCTAGTATTTTGTTGAATTATAAAATGTACAAATATGATGTTTTTACAATATAAATGTAGAAAGACTTCTGAAATGAAAAATGTTCACCCTCCTCCGTAGACGCCAAGAAAGCTGAAAACATACAAAACAAGGCAAAAACATACAAGACACAAGAAATCATCCTTTTAAAAATATTTTTGTTTTGTATAACCAATAATGCTTTTGGAATGAAATAAAGTAATGTGTCTGTAGCTCATTCTAAACAGTATTACAACTAATCGACATATTAAAAGAATTTTATAACATGTAATCTTAATGGTATTCATAAGTATCGTCGGCAGAAACAGGGTTAAAAAAGGGATTTTCTGTATAAATTTGTGTAATTGACAATAACATTAACATGAAATTTAAAGTTTTTAGATTACTCAATACTTCAATTAATCAATTATTCTAATATCAAGAAAATTAACAATTTGTTATTTAGAATGTCGCGGAAAGGAAATAAAATATCATCTAAAATAATAATCGGTAAATCTTTTCCTTAAAATATACGAAGTCATTTTTTTTCTTTATACGTAAATTCTACTTTTTATTTAATTGAATTTATCGGGTTTTGAAAAATACAGAAATTACCTTTTAATTTGTAATTAAATAAATTAAATTAAATATTTCAGATTAAATGAAATTAACATTTTGTAAGCTGACTTAAGGAATAATTTATACGCAATATGTTTTACGACTAAAACAAATGATGAACCTTAATTACATTTTAAATTTTGGTTTTGAAATACATTTTTAAAAAGATAATTTCTTTAATAATGAAGTATTGTAAATAGCATTATTTAAAAGAATTTCTTGAAATATCTCCTTATATTATTTTAATTTTAACACTATGTTTTTATCTGGTTCAAAAAGTATGAAAACAGAGGATTAAAAAGGAATATTCTTTTAAACTTGTGTAATTGACATAATTTAACATGATATTTCAAGATTTTAGATTATTCAACACTTCAATTAATCGATTATTCTAATATCGGGAAAATAAACAGTTCATTATTTAGATTGTCGCGGATAGGAAAAAAATATCTCCCAAGATATTTAAGGTTAAATCTTTCCTTTAAATTCTCTAACATCATTGTTTTTAATATACTAAAGGGGCTCCGCCTCCCTGCTCGCTACGCTCGCCAACCCCCCGCGTAATCGCTTTGCGATTCCAAGTTGGCTACCCCTGCTTGCTGCGTTCGCCAATATCCTATGGTGTGAATAAGCAGTTGCAGACCTTTCAAATGATGTGTCACACAACTGGTGTTGTAAAGAAATTAAAAATGTGCCCCCCTAGGGGAGCAGAGTGTGGGGGTGACACACAAGACATCCATAATATGAATAAGCAATTGCAGACATTTAAAATGATGTGTCACACAACTGGTGTTGTAAAGAAATTAAAAATGTGCCCCCTGGGGGGCAGAGTGGGGGATGACACACAAGACATCCATAATATGAATAAGCAGTTGCAGACCTTTCAAATGATGTGTCACATGACTGGTGTTGTAAAGAAATTAAAAATGTGCCCCCTCCCTGGGGGGCAGAGTGGGGGGTTGACACACAAGACATCCATAATATGAATAAGCAGTTGCAGACCTTTCAAATGATGTGTCACACAATTGGTGTTGTAAAGAAATTAAAAATGTGCCCCCCTAGGGGAGCAGAGTGTGGGGGTGACACACAAGACATCCATAATATGAATAAGCAATTGCAGACCTTTCAAATGATGTATCATACGACTGGTGTTGTAAAGAATATAAAAATGTGCCCCCCCTGGGGGGCAGAGTGGGGCGTGACACACAAGACATGCATAATATGAATAAGCATTTGCAGACCTTTCAAATGATGTGTCAGACGACTGGTGTTCTAAAAAAATAAAAAAATTGTCCCCCCCCCCTGGAGGACAGATTGGGGGGGTGGCATACAACACACCCATAATATGAATAAGCAATTGCAGACATTTAAAATGATGTGTCACACGACTGGTGTTGTAAAGAAATTAAAAATGTGCCCCCCTGTTGGTGCAGAGTGGGGGAGTGACACACAAGACATCCATAATATGAATAAGCAGTTGCAGACCTTTCAAATGATGTGTCACACGACTGGTGTTGTAAAGAAACTAAAAATGTATCCCCCTGGGGGGCAGAGTGGGGGGTGACACACAAGACATCCATAATATGAAAAAGCAGTTGCAGAACTTTCAAATGATGTGTCACACGGCTGGTGTTGTAAAGAAATTAAAAATGTGCCCCCTCGGGGGCAGAGCGGAGGGGGACACACAAGACATCTATAGAAGGAAAATGCAGTTTCAGACCTTTCTAAAGATATGCAACACGAGTGCTGTGGATAAAAATTTTAAAAGTTCCCCATTGGGGGGGGGGGCAAAGTGGGGTGCGGCGCCAAAAACATGCATAATTGGAATGAGCAGTTACGTTTCTTTTAAACTATAGGAGGGCTACGCTCGCCAACCCCCAGCGTAATCGCTTCGCGACGACTGCTCGAATCGCTTCGCGATTTTAAGTTGTAGGCTAACCCTGCTTGCTGCGCTCGCCAATACCCCATTGAATCGCTTCGCGATGCATAGACGGAGTCCTTTCCTGATTGGTCTATTCGACTCATGGCAGGAGTGGTCCACCCGGAAGCGTTATTTCCGAAAATCTTACACATCAGCATCATTCCAGGAGTCATTCCTTTTAAGGATAGTTTTCTTTTCTTTCTTTTTCTTTTTTTTTTTTTTTTTTTTAACTATAGATGGATACATTCTACATTTCGTTTAATTGGATACATCGGATTTCCAAATACACAGATATTCAATTTACATTTTTTATTTCTAATAAAATAAAATAATTTAAATATTTCATTTTAAAAGTAATAAACTTTCTAAGGCAGGCTTAAGAAATAATTTAATTAACACAATCTATTTTCAGTATAAACAAATGATGAAACTTAATTAGTTTTTTAATTTTATTTAACTTAATTAATTTGTAAATTAAAAAGCTTTACAAAACCAATTGCTTTAAAAATAAATTTCAATGAATATATTTTAATTTTCTTACTTGAAAGAATCTCTTGAAATATCTCCTTATATATTTTTTAAATATTTCATTACAACATATGAAATAATTTTTAGAAATGTCACCTTATATCACCTAGCACAAGAAAAAATCCTTTATTTTATGTGTTTTCCTGCACCCAGTTTTCCATGCTTTACACTTTTGATTGTACAGCACACAAAATGCTAAACTTACGAGTCAACCACTAGTGGTATCAATTTCTGGATTATGCACCACTTCGCTTCCGGCAGACATGGCTTATTAGATTCCTCTATTACTTACTCTTCAAAAAAATAAAGGATTTTTTCTTGTGCTCCATGACATAGAGTTTAGTGCGGTCGGCTCTTGGAGAGTTATATTATTTTGATTTTGGCATTCTTTTTCTAATCTGCTTCAAAAATTATGAAAAAAGACATCAAAATGATATGATTAAAAAAAAAAATCATAAACTGTAGTTTGGAAATCTTTAGAAATTTAGTTAGTTTGGAAATATCTACTTATATTATTTTAAATATGTACTTACATTGTTTGAAATAATTTTTATATATAGTATAATATTTTGACTCTGGCATTCTTTTTCTAACTTGCTTAAACAATTTTTGAAAAAGATAAAATAAAATAAAATAAAATAAAATAAAATAAAATAAAATAAAATAAAAATAAAACCAGATATCAAAATAATATGATTTTTTTTAGTCATAAACTACTGTTTGGAAGTCTTTGGAGCAAATTATTTTGAATGTCAAACTAAAATAACAAATACATATAAAGAATATATATTTAACTAACTCACCCATCTGGTATTGCTCAAACCTCTGATAATATTTAAATGACTCTTAGGTGATTTCTATAGTGTTTTATACTCTTAATCCTTACTTTGGAAATAAACGCTATTTTTTCATCAACGGTAATTAATGCCACAAAATACCAGACCGAATTCTTTGTTGTAACCTATGTAATTGATATTTGGGTCGTTCTCTGATAAAGGAAAATTTTATGTCCTTCGCTAAAAAATGTGAATTAATTAAATCAGCTATGAATGTTTGCATTTTTTGTGAACATTTCTGTTTGAATACTATATTGTTCACTAATTTAAATATGAAAATAAAAATAATTTCAATATCTAAAAAGGCTGTAAAGTTGCAAATGTTATTACCATGGCTTATCCCAAAATTCAAAATTTTGAATTAAAACCCTTATTGTAAAGATTTGGAAAGCTTTAGAACAAAGGTAATTATGATGTTTCTACTTTTTATACATTTAACATAATTATGATGTTTCTACTTTTTATACATTTAACACCTACACAAAACAGAAAACTTTTTTATTGATTATACTTATTTAAAGCTTGTCCCTAGCAATAACTGTCATTACCATGCTTCACACTAATTCTTCATTTAATTTTCCCCTATGCGTTATTTTTATATGGAAATTATCTTAGATTGTATAGTTCCACATCTTCTTACGAGCTGTAGCATCTATTTTTAATTTATTATGAAAGAAATACTTCAATTTATGGAATTTTTTTCCAAAATTATAGTCTGTGTACTTAACATGTGTCATTACCAAGCTCCTTATTGTTGAAATACTTATTCAGTAATTTAACTTTACAGAATCAATTACAAATACAGTTTGGGACTGTTTTCAGAATAAATACTCCATAAGTTTTAAAATGTTATAGTTTAGTTCTAAAAAACGGTTAACGGTAAAAAATGTTATTACCCTGTTTATTATCATGACGTATTATATTTATGATTCCAAGGTCATATTAACGACAATTTTAGACATTTTAAAAAAATCATTGCTATTCCTTAGCAAAAATTCCCATTTCTTTGATGTCTGGTGTAATTTGAGTTAGAAATCAAGAGTTAAAATATTAGAGTCTAATCATTTTATTGAAGCCAAAATTTCCTTTTATCTGAGAATGACCCATTTATATTAATATGAAATTTCAAGATTTTACAATACTCATCATCTTAATTAATCAATATCTATTCTAATATCTAGAAAAGTAACAGCTTGTTATTTAAACTGTTGGCAGAAAGGAAATAAAACAATTGCTAAAATAATTTCCATTAAACTTTTTCTTTTAAAATATTCGAAGTCATTTTTCTCTTTTATACGTTCTACATTTTGTTTAATTAAATTTATCGGATTCTCAAAAACACAGAAAAACAATTTGCTTTTTTTAATTAAAATTAATTAAATTAAATTTCTGTAAATAAACTTGAGAAATATTTTAATTAATGCAAATTATTTCCGAATTTAACAAACGATGAATCCTGATTATTTTTTTCTATTTTGTTTTTCAAATAATTAAAAATAATAATAATTGCTATTAAAATGAAGTATTCCCAATAGCTTTCTCAAAGAATTTCTTGATGTATCTCCTTATGTTATTTGAAATAATTTTTTGAAATATCTTATTATATTATTTTGATTTTAACACTCTTTTTCTAAGATGGTTTATTTATTTTTTTTTTTGTAAAGGAATTTAAGTGGCTGTGTTTTATTTACCTCATAAACTGTAGTTTGAAATTCTATAGAGCAAATTGCTTTCAATATGGAATTAAAATAATTCATATATAAAGACAATATATACTAAACTAGCTGATCCATCCGCAGTTACCCGCGGTATGTAACCCCGTACATTTAAATGACACTTGGATGTTTTTTCTTGTCTATTGTGCTCTTAAGGGTGTTCTTAAATCAAAAAGGGCAACTTTGTGACACATGCATTAATTTATTTTTGTTCAGAAATGCATGAAAATAGCAGGTGTTGTTATTCAGGAACTGTCTAATTGCACTCATTCTTTTTTTTTTTTTTTTTAACACAATAGATTTTTCATAACAAGCCTTCAAAGTTGACACTTTTGAGCATATTTCCCGACGAAAGCAGAAAAGAAGGAGAAAAACGGGTGATTGCGTCATCGAAATAGCTTATAACTCGATAAGTAATTTAATTATCATAAAATGGAAAAATAAGTTCAATTCGAAATCGCTTTCATAGTCAGGCATTAAAATTTTATAACTTTCTGTTAAAAAATGAATTTGTAAATGTGTCAAAACGTTTTTCGCTTGTTGAGCGGATCAGTTAAGAACACCCTTAACCGTACTTTAGAAACAAATGTTATTTTATTATGTATGGTGATGAATGGTTTAAAAATTTAAACAGAATTTTCTGTTTAAGCTGGTGTAATTGACATTTACATTAACATGAAATTTCAAGATTTTATATTTTTCAACATCTTAATTAATCAATTCTTCTAATATCTTTAAATTTAATACCTTATTATTTAGAATATTGCTGAAATAAAATAGAAGATCTTGCAAAATAATTTCTATCAAAACCTTTCCTTGAAACATTCGAATGCATTTTTCTGTGTTCTACATTGTATATTTCGTTTAGTTGGATATGTTGGATTTTGAAATACACAGAAATCCAATTTACCCTTTTTATTCAAATTTAATAAATTAAATTTTTCAGTTTAAATGGAATTACGTTTCCGTAGTAGTTTTAAATAATTTAATTAAAGTAATTTATTTTCTACTAAACGAAATAATAAATCTTAATTACCTTTTAATTTTCGTTTTCAAATGGTTTAAAAAAAAGATAACTGCTTTCAAAATGAAGTATTCCCAATACGATTATTTGTAAGAATTTCGCTAAAAATCTCTTTATATTTCTTTGATTTTAGCAATCCTTTTCAAATCTGATTAAAAATGATATAAAACAGCGATTAAAGTTTTTGTATTTTTTCCTGTCAATAACTATAATTGAAAAGTTATTAAGGCAAATTATTTTTAATATGAAACTAAAAGAATTACTAACTAAAAGAAACTAAAAAAATATGCATGCAGGATGCAGAAATTCCACCTTTTCAGAATGTAATGTCGGACCGATGAGGGGAATAAAAATATATTGTCATGAGATGGAACCCGCCGAATTTCGGCAAGAAAAAATTTTTGTTGAATTTAATATTACTGTTTAATTATTTTATAATAGACCTACAAAATTAGTTGCAATAAAAATGCCTCTTAACCCGTATGAAATAAATATTATTTTAACATAAATCTCACCGTTTTTTTTTTTTTTTTTATGAAGGCAAAGAAATAAAAAAATTTGTGAAACATTGCATTTTATCAGAGTTTCATTTCGATTGCGTTTTTTTTTTTTTTTTTTTTTTTTTTTTTTTTTTTTTTTTTTTTTTTTTTTAATGAAACATTTTTACTTGTGAAAAATTTCAAAGCCACTGGAGTAAAAATATGCACTTCGACAGAAATTAGTTTTTATTTAGAAAAAAAAAAAAAAAACACTTTTATTTTGCCATTATTTTGTCTACTGTCATTTACATCTGTTGAAGAATACTATATTTTCGATCCAGTCGACTTAATAACACCTATAGAAAAATGTACATATGAAGTCAATATCGCAGAATAATACACAAATCTGCAATTATTGCTCAAAGACAGTGTTGTAACCAAATTTTTTTAATCATCCCTATAAATTAAATGAACAGAAATGTCATACTTTTCACCACACCGTACTTTTAAGTAAACAACTCATAGTGCATCTGAGTAATGTATGCAAATTTCATTATGTTTGTTTGAAATTCTGTAATTACACTTAAGGAGGTTTGGGACACAAACATTTTTAAATAAGAAAAAATACTGTTAATTTTTTTTCTGTTTTAAGTGACGTTTAAACTATGTGTCTATTTTGATCAGAATAGGAAAAGTTAATTTTTTTTTTTTTTTTTTGTTAGTTTTCAAAATTTATCATTTAAGCAATGATTTAAATGGGGACAAGGGACCTTGAAATCATTAAAAATAATTTTTTTTTATTTTTTGTAAATTTCACCTAAATATTATTCAAGGGTACATTATATGCATTATAACATGCATTTATCACAAAAAAAATGCAAAAAAAAAATTATTTTTGGCAAAAAAAAATGGCATTTTACGCAGCATCTTCGAAATCTTCGAAATGCCCCCTGCACATTCCATATCAATGAAAATCCCCAATATTTTTTATGAAAGTTTGTTTTATATATATATAAACAAAATTGTGCATCGAATTTTGAATATTTGAATTTAAAGGTAAAAAAAAATTGAAATTTTGAAATTTTTTCGAAATTTTTTTCAAAATGTTCAAATTTTTTCAAATTTTTTTTTATTTTTTGTAAATTTTATCTTAAATATTATTCAAGGGTGCATTATGTGCATTATGGCATGCATTTATCACAAAATAATTTAAAAAAAAAATATTATTTTTGAGAAAAAAATGGAATTTTACGCAGCGTCTTCGAAATCTTCGAAATGCCCCCTGCGCTTTCCATATCTATGAAAATCCCCAATATTTTTTTGAAAAGTATGTTTTATATATATAAACAAAATAGAGCATCGATTTTTACATATTTGAATTTTAAGATGTAAAAAAAATGAAAATTTTGAAAAAAATTTCAAAAAAATTTCAAAATTTAAATTTTTTTTTAACCGTTAAATTCAATAATTCAAAATTCGATGCACAATTTTGTTTATATGTATAAAACAAACTTTCATAAAAAATATTGGGGATTTTCATTGATATGGAATGCGCAGGAGGCATTTCGAAGATTTCGAAGACGCTCCGTAAAATGCCATTTTTTTGTCAAAAATATTTTTTTTTTTTTTTTGCATTTTTTTTGTGATAAATGCATGTTATAATGCATATAATGTACCCTTGAATAATATTTAGGTAAAATTTACAAAAAATAAAAAAAATATTTTTAAGGATTTCAAGGTCCCTTGTCCCCTTATGGAAACAACTTTTTTTGAAAACGCGTTTTTCTTCATGTCGTTTTTTTTTCAATTTCTCTTATTAAAGTTAGCATAAATCAAGAACCATTAAAGATAAATGAGTCAAACCCAGAACATCTTTTTTGTTTTGTTTTGTTTTGTTTTGTTTTGTAAATTATTTTATTTTAAGTTTGATTCAACAAATTTGAAAAAAATATATTTATTTAAAAAATATATATTTATTTATTTAAAAAAAATTTCCAAAAAAGTTACATTATTTATTTTCAAACTTTTAGTATAACTATTTTTAACCGTTATTTAAATCATTATTTTTATAAATGCTGTATCGAAATTAAAGCTTATATAATTTTGCTTAATTATATGGAAAAAAAATCAACCAATAATATTTCAAGTTACAATGATTATAATTTATTCCTCCTTTTTAATAATTTTTAAGTTAGAATTTTTAGAAAATGTGGTGAGTTTTATCATGTGATTTTTCTAGTAATAATATTGTTAACCATCACAAAAAAATCAAAATTTTAACTCAAAAAATAAAAGTACTTTAAATTAACCCCTTAAATACACTGCAAATGATTTTCCCCCGTAGTCCGTTATGAACAGAACTCTTTTGTGTGACCATGTAAAGGAATAATAAACACTTTTCTCCTCATATTCTCTAAAATGCATGTTTTAGTAACTTTCATAAATACATAACAATTTCCTTAATTGAAATGGTGTATCATCATCACTTTAAACAATTTTCACCATTAACTGTAATGTAATGGTGTATTTTTCAGTACTTCTGTGAACTAATAATAAATTCTGCCCCCTTCTTTTTCAATAGCAATCACACTAACGTCACTCGTATATCGAAATTACACATAGGTCGAATATATTTAAAAGTGCTTGAGCACTGATATACGGACGGACAATTCGAAGGCGCAAACACCTTTCAATTACGTTTGAAAGTAACAGAAACGCAAATTTGAACTACAGATAATTCAAGTAATGCGCTTAACTTTTTTGAAAAAAATAAATAAATAAATAAAATAAAAAATAAAAAGTGCTAATTTTGCTGCTGCACAAAAATAGCTGTTTTGTTGAAGCAACTAAATTTTGATTACTATTGCCCCCACAGTTTTTTTTTTCGTTGAAATGACCAAATTATAAACAAAATATTGTTGAATTAATAAAATTATTTAATTATTCCAACCACAATTTGGTCATTTCAACCAAAATATTTTGTAGGGGCAATAGTAATCAAAATTTAATTGTTTCAGCAAAACAGATCTTTCTGTGTAGGGGACGCTAGATTCAGCTAAAACATTTAATTAGCTTTATAAATAATAAATAACATTAAATAAGTGAAATTGCTCAATAAGAATGTAAAATCCGCCATAAGATCTTCGTACAGTGAAATACGACACATACAATAATCGAAAAACAACTGCACACTCACACGGAGATTGCAAAAAATACGTTGACCACTTCAGAAGCCTCTAGACTGTGTTTTTTTTCTTTTTTTTCCAAATGAGATAAAATTTGAACCACAGATAGCTAAAATAATGCGCTTGACATTTACTAAAAAATTACAAAAAATAAAAGTGCAAAATATTGTCACTAGGAGGCGTTGTGATACACTTAAATACATTTAAACAATAGCGGTTATTATTTAAACTATCTGTTGTTGGGATTTCATCATGTTTGGACCAATAGAGCGCATTCTAGAGCTCTCTGAATTGTGCAATTTATTTCTTGCAGTCTCCGCATAAACGTATGTGTGTGTTAGACATTTCTCGAGTATTGTATACGTCGTATTTTACTGTACTGAAAATTTTATGAGTAATTTTGCATTTTAATTGACCAGTTTCGCTTTTTAAAAATTATTTATTATAAATAAAGAAAATTAAATATTTTATAAGTATTAAAGCGATCCCCATCTGCGAAATTTGAACTTTTAAATTCTGTATATATATATAAAACCATTAATAGTATACACATACATACACACACACATACATATATATGTATATATAATATTATGCCATCACTTGAATTATCTCTTGTTCGAATTTGAACTAATTTGGACCAATATAATACATTTTAGATCCCTTTGAAGCGGGCAGCTTATCTCTTGATCACTCTCTAGATGTAGAACAAGGCAAAACATACAAAACATTGATTTTTCGAAATTTAAAGAAGAATGTTTTATTAATGACAGGCTATAACATCTTTTTAGGCACTAAACGTCACATTTCGTACATCTGACAAAAACATTTTTGTCTTGCTTATTTATCTGTCTGTACGTCACAGAGTCCATACACAAAAACTGTATAAGTGAGATGTTTCAAATTTTGTGCACTTATAGCTGGTATCTCGTGTTACACAACAAATCATAAAACTTTGAAAAAGCATAATATATTAAATTGATTTTTCAATGTCATCCATTTATTTTTCTTTCCTTTACATTTTAAAAGCGAACATTAATTTCAACGTTTTGCACGTAGATATCATAGCGTGGAGGTAAAGCATCTCGATAATAAACAGGAGGACCTTAGTTCAAACAGCGGTGTTGGAAGTTGCAATTTTCATTTTAAGAAGGATTTCATTAAAACATATTTCATTTTTTTTACACCAATTTAAGGTTTTATATTATTTTTATTTTTATTATTATTATTACTATGCTATCATAAATAACCACTGACATTCATAATATTTTTCGGGGTGCAATTTTCTTTTTATTTTAAAAATTATAGCGATTTATTAATCATTCAGCATTTAAAATTTTGTTTAATAATTTCTTCTTCGTTTTAAGAAATTTACAATTTTATTTACACTCATGTCCATAAATTAAGGATAATTCAGAATCACATGGAAATCAAACTCTAAAGTAAAAATTTCACTTGCAGACTTATAACACACCTCTTCAAGACTAACATGCAAATTTCAGAAAGCCACCAGATTGCGCCGATAGTACGTCACAATGACGAAAGTGTGAGAGAGGCGTATGTAAGGAACTGTGGCAAAGAAATAAAACTGTTAAGAAGCATTTTCTAATCCTCTCAGTGCCAAAACCGAGCAGTTATGACAAAGAGGACACTTGTGGATGATATTTTACGTGGTAGAATTATCGGCTATCTGGAATGTGGGCGTATTCAGATGGAAGTATCCGTGGATCTTGAAATTGCCTAAAGTGTAATCTCTAGACTTTGGCAACAATTCTAAGATGATGGAAATGTCAATAGACGTTACAGTACTGGTCATCCCCGAGTTACAACCACGAATGAAGACCATTATTTGTCAGCAACTGCCAAAAGAAACAGACGGAGCACAGCACCAGACCGGTCTCGTCAGATATCTTCAGCCACAGGTGCAATTGTTTCAAGGCAAACCGTGTACAGACGTTTGGGAAATATTGGTCTATATTCTCGCAGACCTGTTAGAACTGTTCCGCTCACAGCAACTCACTGTCGCCTGCGGTTAGCCTGGAATAGAAAACATGCAATGTGGATATCGTCATGGTGGGCTTGTGTAATGTTTTCCGACGAGTCCAGGTTTAGCCTGCAGCCTGATTCCCGTCGGACTGATATATGGAGAACGCCAGTCACCCGTTACCACCAAGACAACATCATTGAAAGACATCGTTATGGTGGTGCAGGATTACTCGTTTGGGGTGGAGATCTACATGTTCAAACAGGAACTATGACAGGCCTAATTTGTCGTTACATTCTTCTGGAGCAACATGTGCGTTTGTTTGGGGTTCCATGGGCTCAGAATTTATGTTTATGGATGATAACGGCAGTCCTCACCGAGCAAACATCTTAAATGAATGCCTTCAAGCTGAGGATATCACCTGTATGGATTGTCCAGCATTTTTGCCTGACTTGAATCCGATAGAGCATGTATGGGAAATGCTTGGCCGACGGATTGCAGTCCATGAAACACCTCCTACATGTGTGCCGGAACATCGGAGAGCATTGCTTGCTGATTGGAGTAATCTTCCCCAAAACCAGCTTGATAATTTGATACTCAGCATGCCTAGGCATTGTTCGCACTGTATTTCATCGTCTGGGTGGCATACAATTTATTAACCATTATACCAACCATGTAATATTAAGTTTTCTTAAGGGGGATAATTTTTGTAATTGATCTAAGGAGCAACAATTGTAGATTTTATGAATTTTATCATACATATGCATCGTTTTTGTTCTTTTTATTTTGTTTAATATATGGACATGACGAATAAGTCACGTTTGTTTTATTTCCGTGCCTTTATTTGCTGAAACTGTCAATATCCTTAATTTATGGACATGAGTGTATATCACCACTATATTTTTTTAATTTCGGATTTTATAAGAACTTTGAATTTTGAATTTTATTTACTTAATTTGATTTGAATATTTTGAATTTTGAATTTTATTTACTTAATTTGATTTGAATATTTTAAATTTCATTAAAATAAATTACTTCCTTTTATAATTATTTTAAAATTAAATTTATTCGTGCGACCATCTATATAAGAAATTAATAAGTATAAATTTACAATTTGGACTTATTAAATAAAGGATAAGTTGTTTTGAAAAAAATATTAAATGAAATCCTCTGTGGACCTGCAATCACACTTATCCACTTGTTTATTTTTATTCATTCAAATTGTAAATTCAAACTTCATCAGTTTAATGTTGTATTGTGTTATCTTTTACATTATACAAATATTAAAGGTGAAAACATATGAATGAATATAAGTAAAAAAAAAAAAGTAATAAAATCTAGACAAAGATTAATCATTCCCTTTAAAAATATCTTTATTATTGAGTAAAGCTCGGTTGTTCATTCGAATTTCATTTCTGTTACAAAAGTGTCAAAAAACTTTATAAAGGATATTAATTATGTACTGACAGAAATTGCTGTTCATAAAGTGCCAGCAAAAAATACAAGAAAATTTTGAATGGGCGTCAAGTTTCGCTGCGAACTGAATTGAAAATGCATTGAAAAATCAATCAGAAAATTCTTATTGAAATTTTATAAATCTTGATTTCATTTACGAAATGTCCAATCTAATATTTTAAGAAATGAATTTCTTAAAAGGCGAAATTGGAAATATTTTGTAACTTAATAAACTTTTTATCGACTTAGTAAAGTTCAATTTATAGAAAAGGTTTAAAAAAGTAATTATTTTTATTAACTTTTTCAAAAATTGAATAAATTTTACTTTTCGATTTAGCATTTTAAATTTCGTTTTAACATTTTTTTCGTGTTTTTTGAAAGTTTATTTTTTTTACATCACCACTTATTTTTTTCTGCATAAAAAAAAACAGAATTTTTATTTTATTTAAATAATTTTATTTGAACATTTTTATTTTCAATAAAATTGTTACCTTCCTTTTATAATCATTTTAAAATCAATTTTCATTGATGCTACCATCTATGTAAGAATTTAATAATTCTAAATTAAGAATTTGGATTTATTATTTAAAGGATAAGTTGTTTTAAAAGAAATATTAAATGAAACCTTCTGTGCGATCTACGATCACACTCACACACTAGTGTATTATTTTTTTTTTTATTAAAAACTCAAAAATCATCAATTTATTCTTGTACTACTTTAGAAATAAATACTGAAATCTCTTTAACATTATACAAATATTAAAAGTGGAAACATATGAATGAATATAAGAAAAAAAAACAATAAAATCTAGACGAAGATTAATGATGCCCAATAAAAATATCTTTATTATTGAGTAAATCTCGGTTGTTCATTCGAATTTCATTTCTGTTGAAAAAGTGTCAAAAAACTTTATAAAGGATATTAATTATGTACTGACAGAAATTGGATTCATAAAGTGCCAGCAAAAAATGCAAGAAAATTTTGAATAGGCGTCAAGTTTCACTGCAAACTGAATTGAAAATGCATTAAAAAATCAATCGAAAAACTCTTATTGAAATCTTATAAATCTTGATCCCATTTACAAAATGTCCTATCTAATATTTTAATAAGTGAATTTCTTAAAAGGTGAAATTGGAAATATTATTAATTTTTTTTTATCGATTTACAAAAGTTAAATTTATCGGAGCATTTCAAGATGTGGAAAAGGTTTTAAAAATAATGATTTTTATTAAATTCTTTCAAAAACAGAATAAATTTTGCTTTTTGTGTCAGTTTTTTGCAATATTTATCTGAATTATTGATATATATATTCTTATATATGTGTTAAATCAGTTCTTAAAAATCATTCTACATTAAATTTTAATTTTCATAATTTATTTCTAAAAGTTTAAAATGCCCTCCGGATCACTCAAAAAGTCTGGATGATAATGTTAATTCTATGGGGGCATTTTGTTTCAAATATGTCGCTCAGATTTTAATATTTTTACATGATTTTTTTAATAGGATATAACATATGCAAAATTTTTACCTTTTCAATTTTGGTTACATTTTTTTAATATTATGGTTGTTTCAATGTCAGAACGTATTCCAACCGGTTCCGAAATTTAAAGGAATGCTTTAAGAAAAATCTGAAACCGTAAAAACTAGCCCGGCTGCATTTTCAGAAAGAATCACTTTTTGAGCACCAGCCTTGGCGAGTTGGAGAAAGCGAGCACGTTCAGCTAGCTACATCGCCAAACACAAAATAAACTAAGTTCAAATGTGTCATAAAACATATGATTAATAGAATAATATATATATTACAAGAGAATCTTTACTACTGTTTTTAATTAACTTCTCAATTTCTTCGAACATAGGGGTTAAGGGGGTTTGAATTGAGGGGAAAAAAAACTATGTTTAGATGTTTTGTGAAATTTAAAGCATTTTAATCTGAAAAAGCTCTTTGTTTTAAACTATGTTTTAATGGCAAACAACGGTGAATAACATTTCCTCTCATTATAGCCTTTGCTTGATAACATTTACGGAAAAAAACAAATGAACAATAAACGCGATTTCTTTGCAGAAGGAAGGGCTGCTATTCGCTAGGCGTTTGATGTCACAAACAAGAAAGGGTGCGTAGCATTGACTTCATCTCCGCGCCAATCGTTGTTCTGGCGATAATTTTCTCAAAACATGATTCTTTCTGAAAATGCAGCCCGGTTGTAGATCGTCCTCAGCCATCCTATGCAAAAAATATATAAAAAAATTAAAATTTGAGTGAGATATTTGAAAATAATGCCCTACGTACACTTAACCTTATCACCCGGGTCTTTTTGAGTGACTGGTGTAGGCTCTTAAAAGCTTTCTTTTGTTTTGTAAGAATTTGCCTTTCCAATAACGCAAAATTTCGTATGCGAGCTACCACTATTGACGATGAAGAAAACTCTGCTTTTTTATGTTTGTTCAATTAGTTTCAAAATACTCTGTGTAATTCATTTATATTATAAAGCAAAAACATATCCATGAGTAACATTGAATTTGATAGTGACAGGGGAAACACCTGATCAAAAAGTTTCTCTTTTTTACAATACATAAAAAGAAAAAAGTGAATTTTGTGGTATTACAATCCATAAAGGATCAGGGGCAAAAATGACCATCTCTGTTTACTTGACAATACATTAAAGATTACGAAATATTTTTAATTTTCGCACAATTACAACATTTACACAGCTAAATGGGGAAAAGACCTTTTCAATCTAATATTTATGGAAATTATATCTTAATTTACTGAATATTTTGATTTTTTTTTAAAGTAACTTCCATGTATGTTTTTTTTTTTTTTTTTTTTTGTCTATTTTCATTATGTGCTCCTTGCTTACGAAAGATTAAACCGTTTGATTTTAAAACAATATTAAAAGTTCAACATTTCTTTGCAACAAATATTCGACAACGAAATTAGAACTTCTTTAATAAATATGTAATAAATATGTAAATATAACATAGCTTTAACAGACATGTAATTGATCTAAGTGCTTAATCTTCAAATATTTTTTTTTCAATCGTTAAGTGAGAGAAATACATTAAAAAAAACTATTAGTTTAAAATTTAAAAATATTGTTTTCAACTGTGCTTTTTTAAGGAAAGGTGGCCCGCATTGTATTTCCTAGTTTTTATATATTTCCAGTTTTATATTTTTATCCAAAAATTCATTACTTCAATTTACCGAAGAAATATTTACTGAAATATTTCCATAAATTTCTTAAATTTTCTCCGTTTTTAAATAACAGTGTTGGCGATAAATTCTCTTTTTTCTTTCAAACATTTTACAGAGATTTACAGACACGGCAAACTGTTTCGAAATGATATCTTAATGTAAACATCACAAAAGTGAATTCGGATAATTCATCATCTCCCCCATAATTACCCAATAACAGGAGAAACCTAACGTCCGCTTTCGCGATTACCAAAGTCATCGGAAATAGCACTGTAACAGGAAAGGTGAGATTTGTTTTCAAATGATGGCGACCCTAATGCTTCCGATAATCTATTACCCAAATAGTAATTACTGAAATCATCGATTTTCCAGCAGCTGTTCCGAAGATATATTGATGTCTCCTCCTACCATAGTATTTGATCATTATACTTAGGAAATAAAACATTAAGAAATAAAAACCGAGATGCATGTTAATTGCCATTAAATTTCATGATTTTGTTAAGGGGGTGTATTATCATTAGTCTGGGACTAATAAATATTTTTACAGTGTAAATTATTATCTGTAACTACAACGAAGATGAGAGTAAATAATTTACTTTAATTCTTACAAAATACCACATCTTTTTTATATATACCTTTAAAA
The DNA here is from genome assembly GCA_964019185.1 of Maratus speculifer. Classification (NCBI taxonomy): domain Eukaryota; kingdom Metazoa; phylum Arthropoda; class Arachnida; order Araneae; family Salticidae; genus Maratus; species Maratus speculifer. The sequence continues at coordinate 222,229,268 of OZ025301.1, forward strand.
ACCAGTCGTTGGGGGCCACTGTAATACTTACCCATCATGGTTACGCATAGTATAAAATATGAAACTAAGACACGTGTAAACTGTTTATAAAAGGCATTGCAATTCCAAAATAAACTATAAACGTATATTTAAATATTTTTATCCTTAGTAATGCTCTGCCCCTGAACTGCGGGTACTACTTGGTTATACCGTCGACCCTTTTCGACAAATTATATAAATCACCACACTACTCGCAAAATTATAGAAATTGACCTAATTTCTATTTTAAATAATGAAAGAACAAATAAATTAGCATTTGTTTGCAGCAAATATTGCATAACGAAATTTGAACTTTATTAATAAATAAATAAGGTATATGTAAATATAACACAGCTATAACACACATGGAATTGATCTATATGCTTATTGTTCAAATAAAAATTATTTTTTGTATCGTTAGGGGGGCAGGGATATAAAAACACATATCGAAAAAAAAAACAATTAGTTTTGAATTTAAAAATATCGTTTGAACCTAATTTCTGCAACCCAGGTAGTCCGTATTCAATCTCCTAGTTTTAATATAATTTCAGTTTTAAATGTTTATAAGAAATTCATTATTTTATTTCATCGTGGAAATATATTCTTAAATACTTCCATAAATTTCTTAAATTTCCCACCGTTTTCAGATGACAGTGTTGGCGATAAATTCTTTTTTTTCTTTCAAACATTTTACAAAGATTTACAGACACGAAAAACTGTTTCGAAATGATATCTTAATGTAAACATCACAAAAGTGAATTCGGATAATTCATCATCTCCCCCATATTTACCCAATAAGAGAGAAACCTAACGCCCGCTTTCCCGATTACCAAAGTCATCGGAAATAGCGTAGTAACAGGAAAGGTGAGATTTGTTTTCAAATGATGGCGACCCTAATGCTTCCGATAATCTATTACCCAAATAGTAATTACTGAAATTATCGATTTGCCAGCAGCTGTTCCGAAGATATGTTGATGTCTCCCCCTGCAGTAGTATTCCAGCATTATACTTAGAGAGTAAAATATTAAGAAATAAAAATTGAGATGTGTGGTAATATTCATTAAATTTCATACTTTTGCTATGGTGTGTATTTCCATTAATATGGGTCTAATAAATATTTTTACTGAGTATGTTATTAACTGTAATTACATCAAAAATAAGAGTAAAGAATTTTTTTAACTCTTGCAAAATTCCGCAGATTATTATTATTAATATTATTATTATTAAACCTTCAAAATTAAATGTTTCAAGATATTGTGGATAGATTTATTTTAGAAATTGATATAAAATTTAGTCTTGAGAAAAACACAGTTGAACAATTTTTATAAGAATTAGATTTCTATACGTATTAGATACTTTTTCCGTAAAATTTTACTTGCTTAGTTTAAATTTAAGTTCACTTTTATATTTCTGGAATGTTTCATGCTGATGTTTTTTGTGTATTCTTTCTAAATGGTTATGTTCATAAAAAATACACAGCTTACATTGAAAAAAAAATAAGTTAGAAATTACACGTAAAGCGTAGCAAATGAGGTGCGTTCGTACGACAACGAAGTTTTAAAAATATCACTCTCATATATCAATCTTATAAAACTTTAAATACTTAATTACAGTTAAAATGCGCGCCAAACAATGTTCTCCCTATACCATTATGTAATGGAAAACTTTTGTGTGGCCTAGTAAATCAATAACAAATGTTCTTTGCACCACAGATTATGCAAAATGTATATTATAATATGTACTTTATAGATGCATATCAGTTTTATTATGTTCGAATGAGTGTAACATCATTAAAATGCTTTTGAAACATTTTTTTCCCATTGACCGTAATGTAATGGAATAATTTTGATTGTCCCTGTAATTTAATTATGCATCTGATTTTGATAAAAGTTAAAATGAATCGACAAAATTGTGTAATAACTATGTATTTTAAATTTCAAACGATTAAAATGCATTTGAAACTTTTTCCCCCATTGACCGTAATGTAATGGAACACTTTTGATTGTCCCTGTAATTGATCTATACATCCAATTTTCATAAAATTTGAAATGACTCGACAAAAGTATGTAATAATTATATATTTTAAATTTAAAAAGATTAGGTTGGGTAGTTTTTGCGTTGTTATGTGAGGACAGGTTGACGGACGGACAGACCGACAGACGGACTGAATGAAATTTATAGATGTTACGTATTTACATAATTACGAACGCACCCAAAAAGGGTACTCAAAATTGAATAAAAAGGATTAAATTTTAGATTTATTTTGCAATATCGTCGAGCAATAGTGCTTGCTAGATTTTATTTAAACAACCCTTATAGTTCCACAGACTTTAATAACGCCAAGTTAATAATTTCATTTGCTGTTGATGATCTACAGAAAGAATCCATTGAAATAATGATTAAAAATAAATGAAGTTTGCTATATGTTTAAATGATAAAATTTTATTTAAAATCCCTAAACTTTGGTTGCAACTTTGGGTTGCAACTAGACTTTGGTAAAATGATATTTTACAACTAATTTTATTCATAATTTACTTTTCAACGTGAGAGCACATTCGTGATTTTCGTTGACCATCGATTAAACCATCTAAATATTTATTCTAATTTTTGTTAAGTAGGTTTTGGCAATGCATGTTTTCCTGTTTATTATTAGTTGAAGTATTTATTATTAGTTGTTCATTAATAGTTAAATGGTAGTATAAATGAGCTTTTGAATTTCAAGGGCGGTTTTAATCTGTTTGGAAGGAATATAAAAGGTTTTCCTAATAATCTCAGATGATTGTCGAAACGTTGAGTTTATTAAATTAAATTAAATATTTGTATAGTTTTTTAATTTTGCAACATTTTGCACACCATTTAGTAATTATGTTATTTTTATTTCCAAGTCTATTTGTAATATTTGATGGTTTAAATGTCCAGCATATATTTTCTTTTTCTTTGTTTCTTTTCTTTCCGTTTTTTGTTTTTTCTTAACTACACGCAGACAGAGTACAAATAAGAACAAAGATCTACAAATTTGAAAGGAATTTAATAATATTTAATCCAAATTTAACATTAGATGTTAGAATAATATTGTCCCTTTGTCGAATGTTGGAAATCCTTTCCTTGCTTGAAGCTTGGCAAGAATATATCCATCTCTTGCAGCCATTTTAGGCAACTTTGAATAGAAAAAGTAAAAAGCAGCCGTCCAATGGTCCGGAGGAAAGCACTTCCAGAAAATTTTGGTATATATCTCACGTTTGTCATCCTGTAACTATCGTATTTATGTGCCGATTTGAATGAAATTTGTGTGCAAAAAATACATACTAATTTCTCGACCCAGTTGGCAAGCATCATCTGCTAACTTGTTTCGAAATGGCGATCATTTAAATTAAAAAAAAAATTTTGATTTTTGAATTAAGTACAAAAAATTAGAACTTGAAAACTATTTTTCTTGTGTGGTTTTGATCTGGATACAAAGATTCCAGAGCCTTTTTTGTTTTGTCTACAGGGTGATTCAAAATAACGTGAACAAACTGATATGACAAATCAGGCATACGACAAGGAAAAAAATCACATAGGAACATAGGGCCGCAAACCACTTATTGAGCCAACAATACAGGGTGTTTCATTCTAACTACATCCGGTTTGAAAGTAATAATTTTGGAGAAATTAAAAATATTGTAATTAAAATGCAACAATATGTACCTTTTTTTGTGTGAAATGTGAAAACGTTACGAAAAGATCTGGAAAAACATATTGCTCAAGCAATCGATGATACCGTATAAACTGATCATCGCTGTCCATAATGTGAGGTGCCAAGTGCATATTGCTGGCGTGCATAATCCATACTTCTATCACTTTTGTTTGGTGTTATCACATTTAAAACAAAGGTGAGAATGTCTCTTAAATGTTTTATTAAAATATACTTCACTTTTCTGAAACTTATTACCGTCAACCCAAATTGAGTTAGTATGAAACACCCTGTATTTGTGACTCCATAAGTGTTTTGCGGCCATATGTTCCTATGTGATTTTTTATCCTTGTCGTATGCCTGATTTGTCATATCAGTTTGTCCACGCTATTTTGAATCACCCTGTATATCTTTAAATTATAGGACTTAGTATTTATATTGTGGCCTACATTTTAAAACAGTTTGATTTTTGTCACACAAAAACACGCGTATTTATGAACCGATTTGTGTGTAACTTGGTGTGTACATTGTATATTCGGATGTCTGAGCCGAGTTCGTTGGCCCTTTTCATCCACCATCATGCTTCAAGATTGTGGCCATTTATTTTACTTTTAATTTAAATTTAAATTTAGTTACACAAAAATTAAAAATATAAAAAAAAAGGATTTTTCTTTTATGTGTTTTAGCTTGATACAAACAATGACTGAGTTATAGCACTTTGAATTCCTAGTGCGGCTGACATTCTGAAAGGATCTGTTTTTTATCATGTCATAATATGCACATTTATGAACCAATTTGGATATAATTTGATGTGTACATAGAACAAATTAATGTCTTAACAGAGTTCGTTTGCCAACTTCATCCACCACCTTGTTTCAAAATAGCGGCAACTTAAATTTATAAAAAAAAAACTTTTAAATTTATAATAATGAACAAAAAAAGGGTTTTTTTTCTGAAGTGCCTGAATTTAATACGAGGATTATGGAGCCTTTTTTTTGTTTTGTCTTTTCTTTTAAAAAACGGCTTGTGACAACAGTTTGAATTTCTAAAGGGGGATAAATTTTGAAAAACCTATTTACCTGTGACAGCACTCGCATATATTAACCGATTTCGAGTGAGTGAGTATGTGCACAATAGTTACTAATATCTTTATCAAGAATACTGGTTAATATCGCCCATCATGTTATTTTAAAATGGCAGATACTTTTATAGCCGAATTGATTATACAGCCGAATTTGACGATCAAATATAAATCGCTTCAAATAAAGCCAGTTTGTATAAAGTTGATTAATTTCTCAAAATTCCCATTCATATTCAGTCTTGAGAAAAACAAGAATTGAGTCTTCTAGCATCGTGTTGCACTAATTTGAGCTTTGTATAATTAAATAATAAAACTTTTTTTTTTAAGTAAGGAATATGAAAGCTACCTCTTCGTCCCGGTACTTGCCGGAAGGACTTTATTATACCAAAACACAGTGTGTTTCTATTTTACCAATACTGTATCCTTCTTACAAAAATCTTTTTCCATTACTCTGCCGTGGTATTCAATGCAAAGCCAACATTTCAGCATTAAGAGTATTTTATAGCAAATATTTACGATATAAAAACAATTTTTCCATATCAACGGCTGTTCTTTGCAGTTATATCTGATGCCAAACAATATATAACCATTATTCGTATTTCTCTTGAAATATTTTTAATATATTGAGTATCAACACAATATAACCCTTAATCCTTAAAACTAATATAGGTTTGTGAGAAATATTGTAACATTTTAAAAAGAGGCATTATCACAATGTAATTTTTCGATTCCTCCTGTATTCTCTTCATATATTTAGGTCACGTTCTTTTGAGATTCGGTACAAAATAACTCAAAATGCATTTATTTTACGTGACTGTATTTTGTTACATATCCGTTAGACATGAAATACATATTGCTACTTGGAAAAGAATATGTATTTTTAAAGCAAAAACTTAAAATAAATTTTAAGAATGTGTCCCCTGAATCTTAGACACATGATATGAAAATATTTTTATGCATATTGTTTGAGAAATGAACTTAATGAATAAATACATCTAAAATGAAACAGTAACAACGTAATGCATTGAATATAATATAAAATATGAGTGTATCATCTGGGTATAGGCTACATTATAGTAAAAAATTAATTAATTAATTAATTAATTAATAAAACTATAAAATGTGTCATAATAATAATATCATTGAACTTAATTTGAAAGTTATATTTGATATTTTTTTCCGTTTAATTAGCAAATATTGTATAACGATATTTTTTTAAACGAAAATATGAATTCATTTGCTAAAAATTAATAAATTGCAATAAAAAATTAACATTAAAAGTATTGTTGCAGCGTATATAGGGTTCTTTCGATCTTATGGTTAGACAACTTCAAACTCTTTTCTCTTAGAAAAGTAGAAAATAATTTATTTACAGATCTTCAGAACAACAGAGTCTTCGAAACTCACAAATATTACAAGATATTCCAAAATAACTGTTTAAATCTATCGAACAAGTACAAATATAGGTCGCAGAGACTCTTTATACAATGTCTCAACACTATATCACATTCAAAACAACGTAGATAAAATTTAATACATCAAGCAAACTTGCTTGGACAATCTCTAGTAGCTCACTCAATGACTGACTGGTAAATAATAACAACAACAGCTCGTATCGCTCTCCTTATATATAGTCTCGTAGCATGAGCTAGAAATTTCTAGAAAAACCTGGAAAACCACGGAACAACAAACAATGTATCAGTAGACCTAAGGGGGTTACCATAAATAGGGAAGGGTTACCATCGCCAACAATCGCCAAGTTTGTCGCCAACTTGGCGATATATCGCCAAATTTGGCGACCAAAATTAGTCGCCAAAAGTGACGCCAACTTGGCGATATCTCAAATATTTCGCAAAGCTGCCATAGACATTCACTGAAAATAATAGACAAGTTTGCTTGATAACAGAGACAATGTAACAAAAACTAATATTAGTAAAGAAATGGAGCTTAATAAGATTATTTACATTATTTTACAGTACAAACACTAACTATTTACAAAATTCGTAACACTACCCCCTCCTCAAAGACTGCACGTCCCGGGCAGTGCAATCCTTGAGTTAGAGGAAAACACTTAAAATAAATAAACAAATAAATAAATAAATAAATAAATAATAACAATAATAATAAAATTTACATAAATAAGAACTAATTACTATTTACATATTTACAAAAAGTGACTTTCATGACCATGGTCTGAAATTCAAGTTTCGAATTTCTAATCACTTTGGCCAAAATAAGGGGCTAGCCGGTTATAGTGTACGACCTTCGGTTTGCTGTGTGGCGATTTTTGTATGCGTACAACGACGTCATTCAGCCTGTTGACGACTGTGTAAGGACCGTCCCAGTTTCTTTGTAATTTTGGCGACAGTCCCTTACGACGTATCGGATTCCACAACCAAACTTTGTCACCTTCGTTGAACTCATGTCCTGTTGCCTTTGTGTCGTACCGTGTCTTTATCTTTTCTGATGCCAGTCCAATTCGGTTCCTCGCTAGACAATGAATCTCCTCAATCCGCGCCTTGAGTTCATCGACATATTCCTCAGGCGATGAAGGAGCATCAGGAGGACGGCCAAACAAAAGATCCGCAGGTAGACGAAGATCACGACCAAAGAGCATTTGAGAAGGGGAGTAACCAGTGGCCTCATGAGTGGCACTCCTGTAAGCAAGCAGGAAAAGAGGCAATTTCTTGTCCCAGTCCTGTTGGTCTCTAGACACCAGGAGAGAGAGGCTATTTAGGATGGTACGATTGAACCGCTCTACCATGCCGTCCGATTGAGGGTGTAGAGGTGTTGTTCGGGTTTTGTCCATGCCGAGTAGTTCACACATTTCCTTGAACACAGCCGAATCAAAATTTCTTCCTTGATCGGAATGGATTTGAAGAGGAACTCCGTATCTGGAAACCCAGTGTTGAATCAGTATGTCTGCTACGGTTACCGCCTCTTGATTAGGAATGGCATAGGCTTCAGGCCACTTAGTGAAGTAGTCCATGACAACGAGGATGTACTTATTGCCATCAGATGTTCTAGGAAGTGGACCCAGGATGTCTAGGGCGATTCGTTCGAAAGGAGCTCCTACATTATAACGTTGCAATCGTCCACGGGTGCGCCTCTTAGGACCTTTACGTGCTACACAGGTGTCACAAGCTCGACACCACTTCTCCACGTCACTGCGAACATTATTCCAGTAGAAACGCTCTCGAACCTTTTGCAGGGTCTTCATTACACCAAAATGACCTCCTGTGGGACTACCATGCAGTTCTTGAAGGACCATAGAAATTCTCGACTTAGGGAGTAGTAGTTGCCATCTACATGTCTTTTCATCGTCAGACTCCCATTTTCGGTACAAGATGCCGTTCTTCAAATGTAAGGAATCCCAGAGGGCCCAATAACGTTTAGTCGTAGGATGGTAATGGGCCATGTCTTGCCAGCTGGGCTTCCTGTTGGACTCCTCTTTCAGCTCTAGAATTGGCTTAATTTCAGGATCAGCAAGTTGATCTTTACGCAGGCTCTCGTCACTCCACGGATCTTGCGATGATGTAGACCCAGTTGTAACTTGTCTTACTATAGGACCTTTGACATTAAATTTCTTCTCAACCCGGTCGCAGTATCTACAATTATCTGAGCAGGGTCTTCTTGAGAGAGCATCTGCATTTCCATGTGATGAGCCTTTTCGATGGCGTATCTCCATATCGTACTCTTGAAGCTTTTGTATCCACCTGGCTATCTGGCCTTCTGGGTTCTTAAAATTCAATAGCCAAGTTAGAGAAGCATGATCAGTTCGGATCAGGAACTTTCGACCGTAAAGATAGTGATGAAAGTGGTCTATGGCTTTCACTACAGCAAGAAGCTCTTTTCTTGTTACGCAGTAGTTTCGCTCGGCCTTTGACAAGCACTTGCTGAAATAGGCGATAACACGCTCCTGGCCGTCGATTTCCTGGGACAGTACAGCGCCAATGCTTTCGTTGCTTGCATCCGTATCAAGTATAAACTGTTTATCGATTTGAGGATACGACAGAATTGGAGTGGATGTCAAGGCCTCCTTAAGCTTTTCGAAAGCAGCGTCACATTCCTGTGTCCACATAAATTTTTGATTGGCTTCTGTTAATTTATGAAGTGGTCTTGCAATCATCGAGAGGCCTTTGACGAATTTTCTGTAATAGGTGCATAATCCTAGAAAACTTCGAAGCTGGTGAACATCTGCTGGACGATTCCAATTTTTCACGGCCGATATCTTCTCCGGATCAGTCCTAACTCCTTCCGCCGAAATGATGTGTCCAAGGTAGGCGATTTCATTACGAAACAAACTGCACTTCGAAGGGCTTAACTTCAAATTAGCTTCCTTTAATTTTTGTAGCACCCGCCTGAGGTTGTTCAGATGTTCATCAAAAGATTTTCCTATGATTATGACAGTCCCCGAAGAACCGTTTCCATAAGGCGTTCAAAAGTTGCAGGTGCGTTACATAGACCAAAAGGCATTACCTTGAACTGCCATAATCCTTGTCCCGTTGTAAAGGCAGTCTTCTCGCGGTTGTCGGGATGGATCTCTACCTGCCAGTAACCACTCTTCAAGTCTAAAGTCGAGAACCAAGTGTTGCCCGCAAGTGTGTCGTCAATCCTTGGCAGAGGGTAACTATCCTTTTTGGTGACGTCATTCAGTCGGCGGTAGTCTACACAAAATCTTGTAGAACCATCCTTCTTTCTTACTAATACAATGGGAGACGCCCATGGACTTGTTGATGGTTCGATGACGTCATTTTCTTCCATATCTTTAATTAAATTCTGCACCTCTTCTTGCTTGGCAAAAGGTAATCGTCTAGGGTGCTGTTTAATAGGAGAGTGATCTCCCGTGTCAATTCGGTGTTGTGAAATTTTAGTTCGTCCAAAGTCTTCAGATGTTTGGGAAAATAAACTTTGGAATTCTCTAATTAAATTTTCCGCAGCTTCCAACTGTTTTGGATTTAAGTCTGTATTTTGTAACAAATCCTTGACTAAATTATCTGAAGATTTCTCAGAGTGACTGGAATTTTGACTTATGCACGTCACAGGAGCACAAGACGCTATCACCTCTCCTTTCTTGATAGTCCTCGTCTTATCACTGATGTTAGCAATTCTGACTGGAATGGTCTTTTTCGAGAGGTCTACCACAGAAGAAGCCACTAATACTCCTGCTTGTGTACTATTGTCTTCTGGATAATCTATATGGCCAAATCGATAATTAGTTTTATTTTTAATTACAGCAGGAACCAAACATTCTGTTCTTGCATCTAGATTAATGTCTTCTTTGGCTATTACTATTTGTTTACATTCAATTTCGTTATTTAATCCAAAAAGACTTATTTCTTCAAATTTTGAGATCATTTTGTTATTTTTGAAATCAAGTCTGAAGTCAAACTTCTTCAGAAAATCTAGTCCGATTAAGCAAGGATCTGTTATGTCAGCCACATATGCCGTATGGTAATATTTCGTTCCTCCAAAGTTGATAGTTAAATTGGCCTTTCCATATATGCCTATCTTGTCGCCCGTCACAGTTTGCAGGGTAACGCATAGTGGAGTCCAGATGAGTTTACATTTCAATTTTCGAGCCAAATCTTCTCTTATTATTGTCACATTGGCTCCTGTATCGACAATCATACTGCACTGAATTCCGTTAATAAAGCCTATCACATATAATTCGTTATCACCGCCGCTCATTTTTGATATCTGGAGGATCTTCAGGTGGGGCTTTTCATTCTCTGGCAACCTCCGCCCCGCGAGATGGCCAAAATTTAGTTTCCCTGCTGACTGTTTGAATTTATCTCACGTTCGTGGATTTTGGGGCAATTTCTTCGGAGATGTCCTGTATCACCGCATCCCCAGCACGTGAGATTCTGTCTTCTTGAACTTGTTCTTCCGTATTTTAAAGCTTCAATTTCTTGATTTATTTTCCTAATTTCTTTCAAGACGTCGTTCTCAGTGTCTGAGCTTTTGTTCACCGTTGCCCCTCGGACTGAATGACGATCTCTTCGGCTGGCTTGTGTAGCTGCTTCCAACTTTAAGGCATATAGTAGTGCAGCCTTTAAATCCTGTACATCTGCCATTCGTACCGCTCTCTGCACTTCTGGATCTTTTATTCCGTCTACAAAATATTGCAGTGACAGCATTTCCCGTACATTTGTTGGACAGTCAATGAATGCTAAATTTGCAAGCCGTTCAATTTCCGAGGCAAACTCTTGAAGGGTTTCACTCGATTTTTGATGGCGGCTCTTCATTTGTATTCTCGTATAATCCTTGAAGAATTTTTCGCCAAATCTCATTTCAAGTGCACAACTTAAAGTCTCAAAATTGAGTTGCGTCATATCGGGCAATGTTTGCAGCACGTCGGCGGCTTCTCCTCGTAAAGATGCTGCCAGTTGACAAGCTTTCACCTCGTCACTCCATTTGTTCGCTTCAGCTACAATGGTGAATTAGGTCTTGTAAACTTGCCAGGAACTCTTTCCATCGTATGTCGACAGCTTAATGTGCACGGGAGAAGCAGGCAGATTCCTAAATTCTTCATAATTACCACTAGACGCTGAAAGTTTCTTCTCAAGATCTTGTACTTTTTTATTTAGCTTTTCATCTACTTCACCTAGTATTTTCTCTTCAACGTTACTGATTTTCTCTTCAACGTTACTGATTTTCTCTTCAACTTTACAAACTTCATTCTGAATTTTCTCTTCTACTTCCGCCATTTTCCGTTCCATTTTCTGTTCAACATTACTAACTTCATTCTGAATTTTCTCTTCTACTTCCTCTATTTTCTCTTCTACCGAGCCTATTATTCTCTCTACCGACGAGAACTTTTCTTCTAAAGTTTTCTTCATTTCTTCTTGGCCTTTATTAATCTTTTCAGTCACATTCTCTTGGCATTTGTTCATCTTTTCCGCCAACCCTTCTTGGCCTTTATTCATTTTTTCCGCCAACTCTTCTTGGCCTTTATTCATTTTTTCCGCCAACTCTTCTTGGCCTTTCGTCAATTCTGCCTTTATTCCATTAATAGCTTCTAACAGTTCTTTCAGTTGACCATCCATTGTTCTTGTTTTCGCCATAAGATCCCGACTCCTGACACCAAATGTTGCAGCGTATATAGGGTTCTTTCGATCTTATGGTTAGACAACTTCAAACTCTTTTCTCTTAGAAAAGTAGAAAATAATTTATTTACAGATCTTCAGAACAACAGAGTCTTCGAAACTCACAAATATTACAAGATATTCCAAAATAACTGTTTAAATCTATCGAACAAGTACAAATATAGGTCGCAGAGACTCTTTATACAATGTCTCAACACTATATCACATTCAAAACAACGTAGATAAAACTCAATACATCAAGCAAACTTGCTTGGACAATCTCTAGTAGCTCACTCAATGACTGACTGGTAAATAATAACAACAACAGCTCGTATCGCTCTCCTTATATATAGTCTCGTAGCATGTGCTAGAAATTTCTAGAAAAACCTGGAAAACCACGGAACAACAAACAATGTATCAGTAGACCTAAGGGGGGTTACCATAAATAGGGAAGGGTTACCATCGCCAACAATCGCCAAGTTTGTCGCCAACTTGGCGATATATCGCCAAATTTGGCGACCAAAATTAGTCGCCAAAAGTGACGCCAACTTGGCGATATCTCAAATATTTCGCAAAGCTGCCATAGACATTCACTGAAAATAATAGACAAGTTTGCTTGATAACAGAGACAATGTAACAAAAACTAATATTAGTAAAGAAATGGAGCTTAATAAGATTATTTACATTATTTTACAGTACAAACACTAACTATTTACAAAATTCGTAACAGTATCATTCTTGAAAATTACTATGGTTGTGTGTACAAATATTTGGTTCGATGCACTTTACAATTAAATCCGATTACTGTAAAAGATTTTAGACGGGACTAGTTTGCACCCGAAAATATTTAATAGTAAATAACTTGAATGTTTCATTAGAGAAATTCGCTAAATTTTAATTAGTTGCTTAAAAGTTAATTGTTGATATAGAGAAAATTTTCAAAAATCCACAAATGATTCCTATTTATAAAATTAGATTTTAATATTTATACTTTAATTTTTTTCATCTTCATCAAATTATCAAGATCTTATCTCGAACTTGGATTGAAATTTATTACAAATTGTGCAATGATTCCAGTATGAAATGTCGGATTATGTTAAATCTTCATTATAAGCTGACATGGACTAAAATTTTGCTTTTTCGTGATAATGAACCGTATCATTTTTAAACAAAATCATGTGATAAAACTTCCCATATTTTTTTGTAAAAAGTTTTATATTAAAAATTTATTAAAAAAGTGGGGTAATTTAAAATCGTAATAACTAAAATATTATTTTTAGAATTTCAAAAAAAAGAAAAGTTGCGTTAGAATAAACAAAAATATCTAAATTTTAATTTTGATTCAACATTTTTTAAAATATCGATTTTAAACTAAATTAAATATATAAAAAAGGAAAAATTGAAAAAAAAAATGTATCTTTTATTTTTAAAAAATCATATTTCCAAAAGCAGATTTTTTTTCAAATTTTCTGAATCATAATTAAAATAAAACAATAAAAAAAAAAGATATGTTTCAAGTTAAAAGCACTTATTTTAACGGTTCTTGAGTTATAACAATTGCAATCCGAGACATTGTGAAAAATGCATCATGAAGAAAAACGCATTTTCACAAGAAGTCATTTCATGACAATCATTAATTAAAAACTAAATTTTGAAAAAAAAACATACCAATATTTCTTCTTGTAATTAAGATAAAATATTTAAATGTCATTTAAAGCATAAAAAAGGTGAATTTTTTTTTAACTCTGTAAATTGTTTTTAGAAAATTTTAATATTTTATGTCTCGGATCTCCCTTAAGATTGAGGAGTTTTGTGCTAAATTAATATATCGAGTGCCATTTATACTGGAAATAAATTGACCACGTCTCTAAAATATTTCCATAAGTGCTGGTAGGTAATCCTCTACCTAGAAAACATATTCAAACCTTTAAAAAAATACAGAAGCTTAAAATTCAAAAATAGTGACAAAAACAATATGTTAAAGAGATATTTAATATTTTTGATGCATTATATTTGTTATATTTGACACAACACGTCAAAATATTTCCAATGAATCCAGATAGCCGCCAAAACTTTAGAATTCGACACTCGTTAAGAAAAATGCATTTATGTGTAAGCGTAATATACCAATGTAGAATAATTTCATAAATCATAAAAGAAACAAGCGAAATTAAACAAATCCACTGTCTGCCATGAACGATAACGTAGCTCACTCCCGAAGACTCTAAAATCATGATATCAATATCTATAGCAGAAACATGGGTAGGGGGGGGGCAGGAGGGGAGCCTCGTTTGCACATGCTGTTATACAGTTGGCAAATTTATAAACTGAATTGGCAAATTAGTTCAAAACTTTAATAAAAAACTATAATAGGCTTTCTATTTCTGATAGATTTGACAAAAATTACCAATATAATTAGAAATATTTTTAAGCTTTTTACAAATAAAACTATATTACATTTTCTAATTGTGATAACTTGGTAAAATTTTAAAACTAGTTGGCAAATGCCGAAAAATATTTGTTTGCTTTTCATTCAGTTGGCAAATATTGCATTTGGACTTTTCAACTTGAGGTTCTCTCCTCCACCAATAAAAAGTATTCGCGAGAACCCTGTTCGATAGACAACAAGTGAAATAGATTGCAAAATTACATAGCTCAAGACTTCGCAATTTATACGTAGTATAACTCAAAAATTCGGGAAAAAGTTGTAAAAAACATTACTCTGAATAGTTCACAGTATCGAAGCATATACCTTCAAAGTAGTGATCTTGGGCGAAGATACATTTCTGTAACAGTTCCTATAACTTCTGGAAGCACCGCTAGAAGTAATTTTTCGCAACCTCCTATATGGCGTCCTGCGATGTTGTTTTTACCTCATCTAATGGCTAAAAACGGCGTCCCTGTAAATGTTATTCATTGATGGGAACAGGTAAAAGTCACACGGGGCTATGTCCAATTGATAGAGGGTACGATGTGAAAGCACATTAGTGCGAGTTTTGACGAGGAATTGTTTTACCATTTGGTATCGATGTAATGGTGCGTTGTCAAGCAGAAGGTACCAGTGTGTAGCCTCAGCAAAGATTGTTCAGCATATTTATCGTCTTCGATGGATTCTTGACCATCTTTAAAGGTATTCTTAAATCAAAAAGGGCCACTTTGGGACAAATGCATTAATTTATTTTTATTCGGAAATGCATGAAAACAGCAGGTGTTGTTATTCAGAAACTGTCTAATTGCACTCAGTTTTCTGAATTTTTTTAAACACAATAGATTTTTCATAACAAGCCTTCAATGTTGACAGTTTTGAGCACTTTCTCGACCAAAGCAGAAAAACCGGTCAAAAAGTAGGAGAAAAACGGGTGATCACGTCATCGAAATGGCTTAGAACTGGATAGGTAATTTTACTATCATAAAATGGAAAAATAAGTTCGAATCGAAATCGCTTCCATAGTCAGGGATTCTAATTTTATATCTTTCCGTTAAAAAATGAATTTGTAAATGTGTCAAAACGTTTTGCGCTTGTTGAGCGGAGCAGTTGAGAACACCCTTAAGATGTCGATGCCCTTTATAAACCTTGAGTTTCATCATGGCCCATCCATCGTACACCTATCTTAGCATTTCTAAAACCTTCAATGGTGTTTTACTTGAGCGTTGATAGAATTTAATGCTGCAACAATGCTCAAGAAAAGCCGTCTTGCTTACATCGCAGAGCAAAGCTAACTTATGAAGATATCAGCTGCGCGTGCAGTTCAGTCACCTGACATGGACTAAACCAACATGAGTAAGTAGGGTAGATTTGGGAGAATATATTTCAAACGGCTTTATTTTAGGCACTTGCTTTTGTTGTGAAGAATGATCACATTCCCCGAAATTTTTGAATCGTACTACGTACATCTGACAGCCAATTTTCATTACTATTTAATTTTTTTTTCCAAAATATATAAACAAATACACAAAATATATGCAAAGACCAGTATGTTCTTTAAAATAAATATTCAAAAAATTACTATTTTTAACTTTCTGCTTCACCATTATTTATTCACATAATCTCATACTATACATAATTTATGGTTAAAACAATTCGAAGCTCCAATTATGAATTAAATGCCTTACTTTGAATACTGTTGATGCATCATTTTATGAATTCTTTTACCTATCATATTTCAGGATGTACCAATCGCACTTTTTTACATAAAATAACAGGGACTCTGCCTTCCACGAGCTACGATCTCCAACATCCGTTCACTTTTATAAACCGTTGATTTGATAGGTTTTAAAATGATTACAAAAAATTGAATTAAATATACTTTTTTTTAAGTGACGAATTTTGTGTAAATTAGTTTCCATTCAATTCATTTTTGTTAACAGATTTTAAGCCCAAATCTGCTGCTATTAGCTGTTGTTTTCATGTTTGGTTAAATAAAATTAGTTAAGCACTTGAAAATCATTTAATATAAAATGAACTAAGTCCATTGTGTCTTTGCTTCCCGATATTGTTTATTAACGCTGTTATAAAGTGATATTTAAAAAAGAGATGTTGACAGCGATGTTTTAAATGTGACGTAATTTTAATCAAACTTTTCTTTCTGTTTGTGATATGCAAGTGATAATATTTTCATTGTTAGAAAGAAATTGGCTTTGAAATGTCAATAATAGTTAAAGAGATCGTCTCGAGATATGAAATAAATCTCTTGTCTACATGTAAATATCGTTTTCAAATTAAACGTTAGATCATATGAAATAGGATGTAATTTTCTCCATTTACTGATTTTAACACATATTAAATAATTAATTATGTATAGTTTAATTAGATTTTTAATATAAAAGTTAGTGTAAAAAAATATGATATAATTTTTTATATTTTCCTGCTTTTACGACGTAGTTATTTAATTATAATTTGAAAGTTTTTTCTCTAATTGTAATGGTCACATGAAAAAAAAAAAATTATAAGAAATATTTGTGTTATTTCTCTCTCTAAAACGTGTTATAAAATTCGTTGGAAATGCTGAAAATTTGAATTTATAATTATAATAAACTCTCAAAAAAAAAAAAATAAATAAAAAATAAAAAAATAAAACTGTCAAATTAAAAAAGTAAAGGAAGTCTTCACCTCGAGAGTTTTTAATGTATTCTTAGAAAAAATGATTAAATTCCTATTTATAGTTTTTGCTTCTATAATTTTTTCTTAGTAGAACGGCTTACACGAATTTCGACATTATGTATATCTTAAGATAATTCTTCAACTTACAAATCCTCTGCTTCAGTATGTTTATATCAAACATTTCTGTATGATATTACCCGTTTTCATATTTTTGTATGCAGTAGTTTTCTTAACATTAAGAGTCTACACTGTAAAAAAATTTCAAGAGGTTACTAAAAATTTCTTAGTAAATTTGTATTCCACAGAATTTTTTAGTAATCATTACAAACTTTTTTTTGCAAGTGAAACAAGCATTTCTTTTGTAAACTGAACAAAAGAATTTTTTGTATAACTTAAAAATTTTTAGTATGAGCCACCAAGCAAATTTTAGTAATAGCTCCAAAATTATTTTTAGTAACCATTAAGTGCGCACGAAGGGCAGCAGCTTCCTTCGAGCTGCATCCAGACTTCTGAAACGAAGATTTTCGGCAAAACCGCAATAGATGGCAGCACCAAACATTCCTACCTGCTCCGACAGGATTTTCATAATCCCTTTATTAACGAGACACTACATACATTCGGGGCGTATTTGGCGGTGGCAAGTTTCGAACCCGGGACCTTTCAGCCTGGAGTCCGTTACTATAACCACTATGCTATCAAGGCCACACCAACTGAGTTTTAGTAAGAGCTATTAAAAATATAAAACTATTAACTATTCGTTGCTAACTTTTTTCTAGTAATTCTTACAGATTTTTTTGTAACCGACTAAGATTACTAAAAATTTTTTAGTAAATACAAGGATCACTAAAGTTATTTTAGTAGATCGACCCTTTTTTTTTACAGTGTACCAGTCACTAGAAAAGACCTGAATTATAATGTTAAGTCTGTGGGGGCGTTATTTTTAAATATCTCGCTCAAATTTTGATATTTTTAAACGATTTTTTTTTTCACAGGATAGCTGACGACGGCTAGTTTTAAGGTTAGTTTATACGTTTTCGATTTGGTTTGAAATTTAATACATATAAATTATTTTTATTTTTGGAACCGGTTTGAACCGGTTCTGAAATTGAAACTATATATATATATATATATATATATATATATATATATATATATATATATATATATATGTGACGGGTGTCCAGTAAATGACTGACCCATTTTGAATGTAAATAACAAAAAACTGTTTGAGATAAAAAATGCGCGGCTTGCTGTATTGTTATTAGAATATAAGTAAATTTTAAAATATGCACTTTGTTAATGTAATATAATAATATTTAAAATAATATCTCAGTGTCAAGACTGAGGAGGGGAAATATAATACAGATGGTTCAATCACAAATATTATTTTAAATCACTTTCCAACCAACGTACCCTATTTCTGAAGCTGATTCGAGAGTCGATTCAACATATAGATTCAGATTCGACAACATATAGATTCAGATTCAGCCTAAAATCTCATATTTATGAAAATTAGAGTCATGTCTGTATTCAAACAGCCTGTTACCGCCAGCGTGATATTTCCCCCCGAAATTTGAACTATATTAACAAAGTACATGTTTAAAAATTTATTGATTTTCTAATAACAATACCGTAAACCACGCATTATTATCTCAAACCGTTTATTTGTTATTTAAGTTCAAAATGGGTCAGTTATTTACTGGACAACCGGTATATATATATATATATGTATAACCACTATCGAAAAGTTAAAAACCAGCTGTCCTCAGATATCCTATAAAAAATATATTTAAAAAAATAAAATTTGAGTGAGATATTTCAAAATGACCCCTCCACAGACTTAACATTATCATCCGGATCTTTTTCAGTGACTCGTGTAAGCATTTAACGATGAAATATCCTAGATCACAAAAAAGTCATTTACTGCGACGGCGACAGCATTAGTTACTTTTTTTTTCTAT
The DNA here is from genome assembly GCA_964019185.1 of Maratus speculifer. Classification (NCBI taxonomy): domain Eukaryota; kingdom Metazoa; phylum Arthropoda; class Arachnida; order Araneae; family Salticidae; genus Maratus; species Maratus speculifer. Next base: position 222,248,190 of record OZ025301.1, read on the forward strand.
TTTTTAATAATAAAGAGTTAACGTAATTTCACTTTTCATAAAAGACTATTCTTTACTCTTCAGTTCAGTAAGCTTTATATCGAATAGATTTTTCTTGTTCTAAGAAAATAGTTTTTCTTTATTTATTACTCGCTAAGTTTATTTCATCGCTTACTACAGGATATTCAAGCTTTGCATGCACTTTGAGTTTTATTTCTTCTACAAAGGCTTTCGTTTTTGTTTGCAAAAAAAAGCTCACACATGGTAGCAATGGGAAATCAATGCTAAGTGCATTGAGAGAGTCACAAGCATGTGTAATTTTTTCCACTTTTGGAATGGCATCAAAATTTTACTTTCAAAGTTTTCTGCAATGCAGACAAATTATGCTTTTATCTACATCAAAATGAGTAAAATGAAGCACAATAAAAACATTGCAAGATTAAAAGAAAAATTGTAAAAGATCGAAAATATTACTCATTATTTTATCAGTGGATGTGGACAACAGGATACACTTTGATTTTTTTTTTTTTTTTTTTTTTTTTTATATCTTTATACAAATTATTAAATAGATTTTTAAATAAAAAGAAATGTAAAGTTAATCAGATATTAAAATTAAATTATGTTTCTTAAAATTAAATTTAAAATTTATTGAATTAATTTGATTTAATGAAAATAAATGAAATTATTTTGTTAAAATTTAAAAATCTAAGTTTTGTTACATTATTTTTTTTTAAATAATAAAATTTAGAAACTATTTCTCCTACAGTTGTGAAAATTTTAAACATTTTTGTGCGCATCTTTCTTGCACGTGTGTTCTATAACGCAAGGAACAGGATTTCCAAAAAATTAAATTCATTCACAAATTAAGCATAAATGAATGGCCGATTTCGATTTTACACGTGCTGTATACCTACCGAATATTTTTATGAATTGTTCTTGAATTTTTAGAATGTACTCAACATGTTTTACTTCATATTTATGAGTTAAATATTTACTCGGAAAGGCAGTTATAACAATAAACAGAATGGATATACAATAAATTGAATAATAATGTTTACGATCACTTATGTAACAGAAAATGCTAAAAGTGGTTTGTCATTGTGTTAAATGACTATTTGGGTCTTATGCAATGCGTGAAAAATAGGATTCAAAACAAGCGTCCAATCTTAAATAGGAGAGGTAACTGCAAGATTAAATATGAAGTCACATCATTGAAGGTCACACGCCACGTAGCGGACAGAATTGAACTACAGACATATACGTAACTGTTTTATTCTTTATGGATAATTTAATTAACTTTTTGCACTTGAGAAATGATTCTCACTAACCACTAGTATTTCGTGTAAATGGTAAATGAGTGCTCCAAATTGTCTTGACATGAGATCACTATATATCTTTCCACTACCTGACACGGAATTTTAAGTTCAATCTTTGAAAGAAAATGAAAATATTTCGATACATATTTTACTTAGTCTAGAGCTTCACTATAGTCTTGACTGCACTGAAAATTATGAACATAGTAAAATAATAGCACATTTAAAAACACTTTTTGTCTCCAAATTACAACAGATTAACACATTGCAAATTAGAAAACTTCATAACAAAAACGATTTTTGTGTTTTGATCAGCTCTTAATATGTTGCAAAGATGTTGCTACCTAGAAATGTGTTCTTAACCTTTCCACTGCCGCGACCGGATATATCCGTTCACTAGGTTGCAAGTTTCACTGCAGTTGGAGATTTATTTAAATTAATTTAATTCTATAAATATAATCCAGTTTTAAGAAATTAAGTTATGATTTATGCTTCCAAGGCTTACAAGCATATACGGAAAAAAAAATCACACTATGATACAAAATCTCTCTTTTATTAACATTTAAAATAAATTGCAGAACAATATTACAATTTTGCCCTTTTGCTCGGCGGTTAGGGAGTTAAAATGTTCCAAAATGGTTCGTATTGAGAAATGTGTTCTAGAAATAGTATTGTTAATTGTGTTGGAATAGTATTAAAAAGTGTTGATAAAAATATTTCATTTAAACAGTCTGGGAAACATATCACTTTAACACAACACATTGTAAACACACAACAGTTTAGAACACTATGAAACAACACATGGAAAACACTTTATAGATGGTGCCTTTAAAATTACACTATTTTAAAAAGGAATCAAATTATACAAATAAAAATACTTAAAAGATATTGCAAATTATAGATATCATTTATTTCACCCGAGATCTTTCGAATGCCCACGCATTCATTTTCAAAGGAATATAAAAGAAGATAATTGATTACAAATAGAATCAAAGACACTAGTATTAACACAGTGGTTTTAACTATTTCAAAAGGAAATAAGAGACAGTTAGCTTTATAGAAAAAGAAAAAGAACTGCAAGCCATTACTGAGTGAGTTGACTAATTTTGCCATTAAATATCAATAACTGTATTTCTGGAAAAATTATGCTATTTTTCAGAGCAATTTTTGCACAATTTTTCTCCTGGCACAGCACATTCACAAGGCAATCAAAAACGGCTTTAGTTACAAGTGTTAAATATTATGTTCAATTAGTGTTGCAAAAGTGTTTCACGAAAGTGTTTCACGTATCTGTCGTGTAGATAGTTCATATGTCAGTAGATTCATATCTTTATGTATCTATATATATACATACATCTTAAAAACTAAACACTCCAGTCTTTAGAATATTAAGAAAAAGTGCACATTTGTTTTGATTTTTTCCGACCATATCGAAACAACAATTTTCTGTTTTGTGTATTCTGCATTGTTGTTTTTCATTACATCATTGAATCATTTATTAATTTCCTCCTCTGTGATATTAACTTCTTAACTTTCGTGCCCGAGACATTCTCGGGCTGCAAGCTTCACAGCTTTTATTCAGAATTATTTGATTCCCACCAATTTTTCAAAATAGTGAAATTGATTTTATTCTGGTATTATTTTATTTGCCATTAAATAAGATGAATTCTTTTTTTTTTTCAATAATGTATTGACACTAGTATTTTAACCCTTCACTTCACGATATTTTCTATTTTTATAAAAATTTATTTGAAAATCTGTATACTGGCCTAGTAATGGAAAAATAGCTTTAAAAAAATAATTTCAAATTTTTAGCTAAAATTTGATATTTTAGGGCGTGTACCCCACATACGCAATTAGAATTTTTAAGCCGTCAGTAGTCGCGTGTCGGCCTTTTCGCCGCCCGTATAACTTATCTTCTCTTAACTTATATCACATTACAAATACAACGGAGATCTACCATGTAACTGACTTTGAAGCTTTATCGACCACTTTAGTGAAGTAACAGGACACCTCTGTTTTTCTTTCAGGTACATTTTTAGAAACAAAGTTGAAATCGGCGAAAAAGTCTATGTAAAAATCATTAATGCGAACTCATTTATACTTTTTCCAATTACTCCAGATCTCATGAATAAAATGCATAATTTAAGAAAACTGCAAGTTTATGTCTTCGTTGTAATGTTATTTTCGTATATTAGGTGAAAAATATTTCTTATTTTACATATTTGGCATACGGGGGGCCAGCGGCGAAAAGACCGAGCGCGACTAACGATGTTGTGAAAAAAGTCGCGACTAAATACACATAGTCGGGTTAAATATTGTATTGCTATATTTTCTCATTAAATGGATTTAAAATAATTAATTTTATCTGCTTAACAATCTGCGACTTTCTTTATATTAATATATTTAAGTATTCAATAAAAATAGTAAAACATAAAATAAATTTAAAATTTTCAACTAAAGTTTTATATTTTATGGTAAGTAACTTATATACACAGTTGGGTTTTTTAATATTGTATTGATACATTTTGAAATTAACTGGTTTTAAATTAATATTCTGAAACTTCTGCAATATATGGCACACTGTGCAGTGAAGGGTTAATCTAATTATCTTCACCTTATCTTTGGCCTAATAATCTATGATAAAATATGCCGAAATAAACTGTAAGATATAAGTGGTGTCCAAAGCATTTGAATTTAAAGGGTTAATTGTACATCTATGAAATACGTATGCAAGTGCAACCGCCGTGTTTTCATTAGTTTGCAATATTTATTTTCGACAGTGTAGAATATTCTATTAACTTTTATTCTTGATAACTAAATTCATTTATTATAATTAATTATTTAGATAAAAACAGTTCATTTTAGAACTAATATTATTTGTAAAAAGCACAAAATATTGGCAATTGGTGTAGTTTTCGAAATTGTCAGAAAATTATTTTTTTCCCGACAGAATTCATTACTGGAAGCATTCGTCTTTGCACGATTTGTCCAATACTTAATGAAATTCTTGACAAATCCTACTTGAATCAGTAGGATGTGCAGAAAATGTGTGATTTTAATGGAAATAAAATTATAATAAAAAAGGGAATGGATTTATATTAAATTGAATAATATAATAATATTTGAGATCACTTATGTAACAAAAAATGCTGAAAGTGACATATCACTGTGTTAAGAGCCCCCATTAGTCCCTCAAAAACACTCGGATGATAATGTTAAGTCTATGGAGGCGTTATATTTTTAAATATCTTGCTTAAATTTTAATATTTTTACACTTTTTTAAACGGATTAGCTGAGGACGATTTACAACTAGGTTAATTTTTACTTTTTCGATTTCGGTTTGAGATTTAAAAAAGAAATTACTTAAACTTTCGGAACCGATTAGAACTGATTCTGAAATTGGAATTATCATAATATAAAAAATATATAAACAAAATCGAAAGAGAAAAAAACTAGTCCAGTTGTAGATCGACCTAAGCTATTCTATGAACAAAAAAAGTAAAAATAATTTTAGGGAGATATTTTAAATTAAAGCTCGCATATATTTAACATTATCATCCGGGTCTTTTTAAAGTGACTCAAGTGGCCTTTTAAATGACTATTTGGATCCTGTACAACATTTGTGTGCATTTATGTATGCATAGCACTCATATCAGCAAAGATGTTGAAACATCAAATGGGGGCTTGAACGGCATATGTCCGGCATAGCATATATTTGATGCTCGCCGAACTTCCATGTAAAGGTTCGTGTCTTTGAAAAACAATGTCTTTAGCATATATTGAATGATTTATTTATTCTTTTAATTCTTTGCGGTGCATTACCCATTAAATTTGAAATTTAGACAGAAAAAAAGTTGTAGGCAGTGTATTTACGCCTAAACAATCGCAAATGTAAAATTTTGTTGGGTTTACACCTACCTTTTTCCTTTTTGTAGTGTTCCCTAAGCGGGAACTGTGCACAACCAAGAAGTCTGAAAAGCGCGGATAAGCAAGCATTGCACTGAAGTGTGAAACTGTGCCAAAGTTTGCTGAGGCATAAAATTAATCTGAGCCCCTCCAGCAAATTTATGTATCCTCGCGAAATTTGATCATGATCCTCAAAAATATGTAAATAAACAAATATACATCAATTACTCGTTCAATAATATAATATTAAAAGGTATGAGCCTAAGTAAGCACAGTAACATGAAATTTTGTTTTGCCTATTTTTATTTATTTCAAACAATATGCATTTAATTTTATAATTCTGCGAAATATTTTCTACATTGAAGACAATAAAACGTATATTTCTACGTGTAAGTCTAGAATTTTTGGGCAATATTTTGGCTACAAAGTGGGAGAGTCGGCTTATACGCGAGTTTAAGAAAATTTCCAAAGCTGATATTCTAAAGTGAAAAAGATGATAAATATAAAAAAACATATAAAAAACTTCTAAAATACTACAAAAACGTAAAAAAATCTAAAAATATTTTAATAGCTCATTATTTTACTATAGAAAAGTTAACAATCATCATTCAATACAACTTACAGTCGGCAGTAAAATTATTCGAGCACCTTAAACCCTTTGGTTTTTTCCCAAAACCGAAAACATACTTCCTGTAACTATTATTCTTGGATAGTACGGCAAGTGAATCATTGCCCGTAAATAAATGATGAATGCTAAGCTCATTGTACTAGCAAATCTCTTCTAGTGCATTTCAGTGACCAATTTTAATATGTTTGAAATAGTGTAACATCATTAAAATACACAACAAACGAATTTTTCCCCCATATTAGACAATAAAATAATGGATTTCTTTTATGTACCTCGAACTATAACTTACTTTAATCTCTGTAAAATGTTTGATCTTTGTCATTCTTATCAGTTTCATTTTATTTGAAATTGGTCATTGAAATACATTGCAAACAGTTTTTCCCTATTGACCATAAATTCTTTTTGAATGTTCTTGTAAATAAACTATAAAACTACAAACTTCATTTTCAATGTCGAATACGAAGTAGTAAATTGCATTAACATATATCAAATGCATCCGAATATATTTACACTAGTTAGAGCACGGATAGAAAAAACACAATTCATAAAGCTTTTTCAACTATGATGTCAGGTACAATCAAAAGTATTCCGTTACATTACGGGGGGGGATCAAATGCATCTTAATCGTTTTAAAATAATAGAATTGATTTTTAAAGTATGTACAAAATATACATTCTGTACAATCTGTAATGCAAAAAATATTTATTATTAAATTACAGGGTCTTTTGTTATACGCATTGTTTTACTTAAATTATTGTTACTTTTATTATTAAAAAAATTTTCAGAAAAAAATATATACAAATTTCATTAAAAGATTGACTCTAATTTTATTCCAGACCTTCTCCGCTGTTCTGCGAATTGAGTTACATAACTTCCTGACTGTGAGTTCTAAAAACGGATTGCACAAAACATCCTGTGACACGATTCCGTTTATTCTATAATGAGCCTTGTTACATAATATACTTTGATATATGATTGTTTTTAGCTTAACCTTCCTGTTTTTATCTTTCAAATGACCTCAGTGATTCGTATAAAAAGGCGGTAATCGACGCAGTTCTCATGCCTTTTTGTTGATCTTTCGTTGATCTACTCTGATCGCTCTTTAATAGATTACTAAACTTTTTTAAAAATGGCATACCTAACTCAAAAAGATTTACAAGATTTATTAAATTTTGTAGATGAGAATGTTTCGCATCTAATTGATAATGATCCGTATAAAAATATTTTAAATACACCCCTCATAACTTACCAGGATTATTTTCCAGAACCACCTACGCCAATGGACGTAGATATTTGTCAAGACTTTAACTTACAGCCGTTTTTAGAAACTGAGGAATCCATACCAAAGAAAATGGAATTAAAAAAACCATCACCATCATTTGGAACTGATAAATTGATTTATCCTATAACAAGTTGTGCTCCAAAAAAAGAACAAACTCCAGTTAAAATTGTGACAACGCCTGCTAAAAACCAGCACAGTTTTATGAAAATATTTGAATCTTCAAATAAGAAAAAAAGAGAAGAATTAAAAAATTACAAGATACCAAAGAAAATGGAATTAAAAAAACCATCACCATCATTTGGAACTGATAAATTGATTTATCCTATAACAAGTTGTGCTCCAAAAAAAGAACAAACTCCAGTTAAAATTGTGACAACGCCTGCTAAAAACCAGCACAGTTTTATGAAAATATTTGAATCTTCAAATAAGAAAAAAAGAGAAGAATTAAAAAATTACAAGATACCAAAGAAAATGGAATTAAAAAAACCATCACCATCATTTGGAACTGATAAATTGATTTATCCTATAACAAGTTGTGCTCCAAAAAAAGAACAAACTCCAGTTAAAATTGTGACAACTCCTGCTAAAAACCAGCACAGTTTTATGAAAATATTTGAATCTTCAAATAAGAAAAAAAGAGAAGAATTAAAAAATTACAAGATGCCAAAGAAAATTAATAATAGTGAGAAGAAATGTCACTTAAAAAAAATTTTGAAAGTTGATGAAAAAAAAATGATAATAACTCAAATGCAGTATTAATTTTGTCACCTGATATAGAAGATTATGAATATATTTTCGAATTAAAAGGTGACAAATTATTAAAATTTAAACGTTATTATGAAACAAAATTTTCTAAATTTTAAAATTTCACCTCATGTTTTTCTTTAAAGAAAAAATATTTAAAGGTGAAAGTGAAAAAATGGGTCAGAAGTGGTTTTTAAACCACTTCTGACCCATTTTTTTGCGAAATGTTATATAACAATATTGATAATTTTTAAAACTTTAACTTATCATTTTTTTTCACCAGAAAAATTATTAATGGTGACCCATTTTTTTGGCGAAACGATTAATATTGATTAATTTCAAAAATTTGTACTTGTCAAAATTTCTATAAACATAATTTTTTTCCGACAATGTTTTTGATATTATATACTCTTTTCTTTAATTGTATTTATAATTATTGATTTTTAATTTTTAACGATGGTCAAAGTTAAAAGTCATTTAAATGTAGATTTTGGAAAAATGTATTCAATATTATGTACCGTTATGCTTTTTTAATTTAAATTACTAATTTATTCAACTTTCAAGTTTTTCTGTATTTTGAATTGCTTTATAAAGTAATTAAAATATGTATAGCAATTAAATGAATTTTTTTTTGAGATGAACCGACATATATTACACATACACCGACATGCAAAATGTGTGTTATTTCATTACTTCCATGCCTTAGAACAAAAAAATTCGAAAATTTTTATATACCTTTCATCAGAACGAATTTTTCGAGAATCCGAAAAAAATAGTTCCAGAAGTTGATTATATTAAATAGACTTTGTTCCATTCTTATATATTAACTACATACAAAATTTAAAATCTATCTCAATTTGTTCAGGAGCGACATGGTCTATTGTCCATCGGCTCGTGCATAGACGGAGATTCGTTTTTTACTCCGATCAATTGATTGAAGCAGAAATTTAATATGAAACTCAAAAATAAACATTTTTAGTTACAGCAAATTGCCAACGAACACACATTAAAATAATTAACAATAAAAAAATAATTATAGAACAAAACAACAAATATCATTTTAAAAAAGAAAAAAAAATGAAAGCAAATAAAATTGTTAATTCTGCATGAAAATCCCATTTATATTAATTAAGGGGGCCCCCCGTTTACACTTATTCTATGAACACCTAATAACAGCCACGGACTCACCTCATCAGAATGATCCTACAGTCGGCAGTAAAATTATTCGAGCACCTTAAACCCTTTGGTTTTTTCCCAAAACCGAAAACATACTTCCTGTAACTATTATTCTTGGATAGTACGGCAAGTGAATCATTGCCCGTAAATAAATGATGAATGCTAAGCTCATTGTACTAGCAAATCTCTTCTAGTGCATTTCAGTGACCAATTTTAATATGTTTGAAATAGTGTAACATCATTAAAATACACAACAAACGAATTTTTCCCCCATATTAGACAATAAAATAATGGATTTCTTTTATGTACCTCGAACTATAACTTACTTTAATCTCTGTAAAATGTTTGATCTTTGTCATTCTTATCAGTTTCATTTTATTTGAAATTGGTCATTGAAATACATTGCAAACAGTTTTTCCCTATTGACCATAAATTCTTTTTGAATGTTCTTGTAAATAAACTATAAAACTACAAACTTCATTTTCAATGTCGAATACGAAGTAGTAAATTGCATTAACATATATCAAATGCATCCGAATATATTTACACTAGTTAGAGCACGGATAGAAAAAACACAATTCATAAAGCTTTTTCAACTATGATGTCAGGTACAATCAAAAGTATTCCGTTACATTACGGGGGGGGGATCAAATGCATCTTAATCGTTTTAAAATAATAGAATTGATTTTTAAAGTATGTACAAAATATACATTCTGTACAATCTGTAATGCAAAAAATATTTATTATTAAATTACAGGGTCTTTTGTTATACGCATTGTTTTACTTAAATTATTGTTACTTTTATTATTAAAAAAATTTTCAGAAAAAAATATATACAAATTTCATTAAAAGATTGACTCTAATTTTATTCCAGACCTTCTCCGCTGTTCTGCGAATTGAGTTACATAACTTCCTGACTGTGAGTTCTAAAAACGGATTGCACAAAACATCCTGTGACACGATTCCGTTTATTCTATAATGAGCCTTGTTACATAATATACTTTGATATATGATTGTTTTTAGCTTAACCTTCCTGTTTTTATCTTTCAAATGACCTCAGTGATTCGTATAAAAAGGCGGTAATCGACGCAGTTCTCATGCCTTTTTGTTGATCTTTCGTTGATCTACTCTGATCGCTCTTTAATAGATTACTAAACTTTTTTAAAAATGGCATACCTAACTCAAAAAGATTTACAAGATTTATTAAATTTTGTAGATGAGAATGTTTCGCATCTAATTGATAATGATCCGTATAAAAATATTTTAAATACACCCCTCATAACTTACCAGGATTATTTTCCAGAACCACCTACGCCAATGGACGTAGATATTTGTCAAGACTTTAACTTACCGCCGTTTTTAGAAACTGAGGAATCCATACCAAAGAAAATGGAATTAAAAAAACCATCACCATCATTTGGAACTGATAAATTGATTTATCCTATAACAAGTTGTGCTCCAAAAAAAGAACAAACTCCAGTTAAAATTGTGACAACGCCTGCTAAAAACCAGCACAGTTTTATGAAAATATTTGAATCTTCAAATAAGAAAAAAAGAGAAGAATTAAAAAATTACAAGATACCAAAGAAAATGGAATTAAAAAAACCATCACCATCATTTGGAACTGATAAATTGATTTATCCTATAACAAGTTGTGCTCCAAAAAAAGAACAAACTCCAGTTAAAATTGTGACAACGCCTGCTAAAAACCAGCACAGTTTTATGAAAATATTTGAATCTTCAAATAAGAAAAAAAGAGAAGAATTAAAAAATTACAAGATACCAAAGAAAATGGAATTAAAAAAACCATCACCATCATTTGGAACTGATAAATTGATTTATCCTATAACAAGTTGTGCTCCAAAAAAAGAACAAACTCCAGTTAAAATTGTGACAACTCCTGCTAAAAACCAGCACAGTTTTATGAAAATATTTGAATCTTCAAATAAGAAAAAAAGAGAAGAATTAAAAAATTACAAGATGCCAAAGAAAATTAATAATAGTGAGAAGAAATGTCACTTAAAAAAAATTTTGAAAGTTGATGAAAAAAAAAATGATAATAACTCAAATGCAGTATTAATTTTGTCACCTGATATAGAAGATTATGAATATATTTTCGAATTAAAAGGTGACAAATTATTAAAATTGAAACGTTATTATGAAACAAAATTTTCTAAATTTTAAAATTTCACCTCATGTTTTTCTTTAAAGAAAAAATATTTAAAGGTGAAAGTGAAAAAATGGGTCAGAAGTGGTTTTTAAACCACTTCTGACCCATTTTTTTGCGAAATGTTATATAACAATATTGATAATTTTTAAAACTTTAACTTATCATTTTTTTTCACCAGAAAAATTATTAATGGTGACCCATTTTTTTGGCGAAACGATTAATATTGATTAATTTCAAAAATTTGTACTTGTCAAAATTTCTATAAACATAATTTTTTTCCGACAATGTTTTTGATATTATATACTCTTTTCTTTAATTGTATTTATAATTATTGATTTTTAATTTTTAACGATGGTCAAAGTTAAAAGTCATTTAAATGTAGATTTTGGAAAAATGTATTCAATATTATGTACCGTTATGCTTTTTTAATTTAAATTACTAATTTATTCAACTTTCAAGTTTTTCTGTATTTTGAATTGCTTTATAAAGTAATTAAAATATGTATAGCAATTAAAGGAATTTTTTTTGAGATGAACCGACATATATTACACATACACCGACATGCAAAATGTGTGTTATTTCATTACTTCCATGTCTTAGAACAAAAAAATTCGAAAATTTTTATATACCTTTCATCAGAACGAATTTTTCGAGAATCCGAAAAAAATAGTTCCAGAAGTTGATTATATTAAATAGACTTTGTTCCATTCTTATATATTAACTACATACAAAATTTAAAATCTATCTCAATTTGTTCAGGAGCGACATGGTCTATTGTCCATCGGCTCGTGCATAGACGGAGATTCGTTTTTTACTCCGATCAATTGATTGAAGCAGAAATTTAATATGAAACTCAAAAATAAACATTTTTAGTTACAGCAAATTGCCAACGAACACACATTAAAATAATTAACAATAAAAAAATAATTATAGAACAAAACAACAAATATCATTTTAAAAAAGAAAAAAAAATGAAAGCAAATAAAATTGTTAATTCTGCATGAAAATCCCATTTATATTAATTAAGGGGGCCCCCCGTTTACACTTATTCTATGAACACCTAATAACAGCCACGGACTCACCTCATCAGAATGATCCTATATCTAAATTTTGATCGAAAACTGTTAATTCTGCATGAAAATCTCGTTTATATCAATTAAGGAAATGGTCCCCCTCTTATACATATCGAATGAACTCCAAAAACTAATCAGGGAAGCGCCTTATCAGGATATACCTATATACAAAATTTCAAGTTGATCCGATATTTTTATCATGAGTTATCGCGTTACGCACGAAGCTAAAAACTTTGACACAGATGTACCACATTAGCGCAATTTTTTTTCCGGCGCCAATTTGGGAAACTTGGTTTTTAATTACCAATTTCATAAATATTTTTTAATTATTGTGTATTACAGCAGACTCCCTCAAATTCGCAACTCTCTAAAATCCGCACATATTTTACGGATGTAAACAATGAAACATTCAGTTCAGATGTAGGTGCAAAAATTGATTTTTTTTCAGTTGCATACATTTTTTTATTTATAATTTTTGTTAATAGGATTAAATTTATGTTTTTCATGAAGAAAGAATAATTTATTTCTGAAAAAAAATAAAGATATTGCTAATATCATTGGTAGCCACAATCTTCTTATTAAATATATTTATGTATTAATCAAGTTTTTTTTAGTTATTAAGTCTGAAATAAAATTTTATTACTTTATGATCCTGATGTGAATTAGTAATGTACCTTTATGAGGCAAGTTTCATTGAATAATTTAGGAAAAACACATTTCCTCTTTTATAATGAATATTTAATTGTACATTATTGATTATTAACTTGACCTTTCCTTTTTTTTAGTATTTAGTCATTTTAAAAAAACATCTAAATTTTTATTATTTCAATTTATTACTTATTTTAATATTTTAGTATATTGTATACATTCATTATACTTTTGATTTCATTATTAATTATACTCAAATTATTTTTTTTAAAAAAATGCAAACAAAGCAATGATCAGAAATAAGCAAAATTCTAAAATTCGTAAAACTTCTGGTCCCAAGCTGTGTGGATTTGAGGGAGTCTACTGTATTTGAAAAAAATAATCATCAAATCTCTCTTCAAGTAATGCAGAACCGTTATTTAAATAAATAAATAAATAAATAAATAAATAAATAAATTTTCACACAAACATTCTTGTATTGCACTTAAAAACTTATCCGGCGAAATATATAAACGTCAACTATTGTAATTTGCTATCCATTTTCAGAGTGTGTTTTTAAACATACTGTTAGCCATTTTTTTTAAAAAAAAGACATATTTGTTTCAAAAATCTATATAATATTTAAATGCTTCAAGGGACATTAAACTAGAGATAAAACTAGCAGATTTTTGATTTCAAAATTAGTCTTGATAATAATTAACTATAAAAATTTATTTTTACAATTATTAGGATGAGCGAAGCGAATCCTCTACTAGCCCACTCAAATTACATTTTGTCGTACGCTTTACAAAAAAACTATTCAGTATTTTGATTTGAAATTAAACACATATATAAATTATGATCTGTAGATTTGCACAATATAATTTTTTTTACAGAATAACTTTTTAAAAAATTATTATTTTAATTAATTTATTTTACATATTTTTCCATTACGAACGCATTTTTAGAAATAAGAAATAAAGCATGCATATTTTCAGAACAATAAATAATTCATGGAGTTAACAATTGTAGATAGAATCATGATTAATTAAATAAATAAAATGTATTTTCTTTATTCCGACAAAATCATTTACGCTGATGTCACTTACGCATATTAAAATTATATTGTGTTTTATTTATTTATTTATTTATTTTTTCTTAAAGTGGCAACAAAAAAATTGTAAACAAATAAAATTAATTGTTAAATTCATTATGTAAAGAGTTATTTGAATTCGAAGATTGAAAATGAAACCAAATGAAACATATATATTATTATTTTGGTATATGTAGTACTATTTTTAAATAGTTTGCCGTTTAAAAACAATTTATAGAATGTATTAGTTCTATTATAAAAAATGCCAAGGAAACATATACTTACTGGATGAAAAGAATGCGAATATGATATAGCTTTAAGACAAGAGGTTAGATACCAGCGTAAAAAACGACGGCATAGATGTCATATACACACCATATCGACGCAATTTTTCCGACGCCAATTTGGCAAAAACCTGGTTTTCGAATACCAGTTACCATATATATATTTTAAATAGGAAATAACAATAAATTTTAAAAAGTTTAATTAATACCTGTGGAACAAAACAATTTATATAATAAAAAAAAGAAAATAAAAGTAAATAAACAATTTATTAATAAATAAACAATATCCGGGTTACCATGTCAAGCAAAATAACTACACTTTGTCGCCAATTAAGTACTCCGGTGCATATATGATACTGGAGTCTGAAAAAAATAGCTCCAATGTAATGCGTAATATGATATCTGTGCCAAAAGGACGACATGACAAATCTCTTCTGAAAGAGAATACATGTGCTCGGAAAAATGCTTTAAATTTCGAAGATGCACAAAAAAATTTTAAATAAAATTTTTGTAAAATTTTTCATGATTGTTGGCTTGGCATTCACTCTGACGGATCTCAAAAGACTCGCCATAAATGTACAGTAAATAATGAACTAAATATTTTTTCTTTAGCTAATAATATGGATCCTGGTCCACATCCCTAAATATTTTTAAAGGGCTTAACTTTCTTCGAGGAGAAATGAATTGCCCAAGTTCGTCCAGTTATTACTGTTTATCGCATTAAAGGTGGTCAGCTTGAATACTGTGGGCAAATTATTAATTTTCATCAAGATATTATAGGATTTTGTACTTTATCACCTCATTCCATAGACACTATAACACAATACATTTTTGGGTATTACTTGATTATCCCGTCGACCAAAAATATAATGCCAAATTTCAGGATTAAATGCCAATAATGGATTATCATAAATGTCAGATTGCATGACATTAAACATAATACACGTGATTGTTATGTCATCAAGTGATTTTTAATTCGGGTACTATTTGGTTATCCCGTCGACCAATTTCGTTAAATAATACAAATAGCCAAACTATTAGCACAATTGCACAAATTGACGCTTTTTTTTATCGAAAAATCAAATAAATTAGTAAAACA
This sequence comes from Maratus speculifer, assembly GCA_964019185.1. Lineage (NCBI taxonomy): Eukaryota > Metazoa > Arthropoda > Arachnida > Araneae > Salticidae > Maratus > Maratus speculifer. Next base: position 222,263,567 of record OZ025301.1, read on the forward strand.
TTAATAAAAATCCAAATAAAAAGTCGAATTAAGGTACTACTTGATTATCCCGTCAATCAATTTTGCCAAATTATACAAATCGCCAAACAATTGGCCATATTAAACAAATTGTCATAATTTTTATTTTAAATAACGAAAGAACAAATAAATTAATGAAACATTACTAAGAATACAAATAAAACTTCATAATAAAAATAACTTGATGGCATAACGAACAACTGATACGAGTTTAATGTTATGTGAATGTGATATTTATTACCATCATCATTAGCATTTAATCTTTTAGTTTGGCCGTACCTATTTGGTCAACAGGATAATCAAGTAGTACCAAATAATATTAAAAAAAAAGGTTTTTTTTCCAATAAATAACTAATGAAATAATGCTTCGCGAATCCAAACAAAGCATGGCTTTTGCTAGTTTTATTATATTTTGTTATTTTTATAAAATTTGACTTATTTTCTATCAATTGGAACAAAAAAAAATACTAATTAGGATGAGCGAAGCGAATCCTCTACTAGTCCACTCAAGTTACATTTTGTCGTACGCTTTATAAAAAATCTATTCAGTATTTTGACTTGAAATTAAACATAAGAATAAATTATGATATGTAGATTTGCAGAATGTTATTTTTTTTTTACAGAATAAACTTTAAATAATATTATTTTACATGTTTTTCTATTATGGACGCACTTTTACAAATAAAAAATTGAACGCGTATCTTTTTATTTTCAGAATGAAAATAAACCATGGGGTTAGTAATTATAGATAGAAACTTGATTAATTAAATAAATAAAATATATTTTCATTATTCCGCTAAAATCGTTTGCAAATAAAAAATTGAACCCGTATCTTTTTATTTTAAGAAGGAAAATAAACTATGGGGTTAGTAATTATAGGTAGAATCATGATTAATATATTAAATAAAATATATTTGCATTATTCTGCCAAAATTATTTATGCAGTTTATACTTAAGGGTTTTAAAAGAATTACGTTATGATTTATTTATCTAGGTATTTACTTTGATAAAGTGGCAACAAAAAAAATCGTAAACAAGTAAAATTAATTCTTATATTTGGTATTTAGAGTGAATATTTTGTTAAATTTGGTTAGTTTCTTAAATCTGGTATTCGAAATGAAAGATTAAAGAATAATTTAAGAATATTTTAATTGATTGGAGAATAATTTAATTCAACCAAATTAAATATATTAACTACGTTTATAAATAATTTCTGGAATGTATTAGTAATTTAAAAATGTTGAGAAAAAGAACACTTATTGGCCAGAACATTACTGAACGCCGTTACTGGCCATTAAAAAATGTAAAAACATCTTTAAAAACTTTTAGTTAAAAATTAAAAAAAAAATATTTTGTAAAATTCTGCTTCGAAAATATTGTTATATATACCAGCCTTATCATAAATAAAAAATTCCGAGGAAATTCTTAGTTATTTGGCTGAATTTACATTTCTAAAATTTAAATGCGCCAAAACTTGAGATAACGTTTTTGCTTAATAAAGATGCAAAAATAATATAAAAAAGTAATGTTCTTTTCAAATATTTATCTTATGAAGTAATAATTTAAAACACTTACCCTTACAAAAGATCTTTAATCTACGAAACATTAAAATCCTGAGATTTTTTCAATAATATCTTAAGGGTGTATTCGAAAAAACGCTTTTCCATCTTCAACAGCTCGAAATTTTCCGATACAATTTCAGACACATTTTTAAACGTAAAAACATGAAATTTGCTGAGAGGATTCTTGAAGGGACGTATGAGGTGCCGAGTGATGTTTTTTTACGCTCAATTCATTAGAATTTGAGTTATAAACAATTATCTTCTCAGTATGACCTCTTTTTTCGTTCTCATATCTCCTGCTTGGGAAAAATCGGTTCGAAATGCCGTTTTTAATTGCTTTTTTTACAATGTTTTGTGCATTTATCAAAGAATTGACTTTTTCGGCACCTTGTGTACTTTCCAAATAAGAGATTTTGAAAGTTTGGTGTTCCTTAAACATTGCATATGTTGCAGTAAAACCTGGAACTTAGTGTACGGACCAAACGCTTAGAGGGTGAATAATATGTGTCGCGAGGATAAACATATTACGAATTGACTGGCCTATTTTTAAATGCTGTATTCATCATGTAAACAGCTGGTATAAATATTTTTTCACCTAAGCATGTCAAGTAACTATAATAAGCTGCAATTTTGCGTCAGTAATGAAAAGCTGTTAGATGTATAAATGACAGGTGACCGATTTTTAGAAGACAGTTCTGGCAAGAATAAGTTTTGTAAAACATCTGTTTGGCAAACAAACATATTTTTTCCCTTGATCTGCTATTAAAAGATAGAGATGACAGAGAATGATTTTGTAGAAATAATAATGAGCCATTTCTAAAGAAAAAAAACATCTGTTCCTAAATTAGAAGATCCGCTTCTATAAGAATGTTAGCTAAAAACGTATATTTTTAATGATTTCAGTTATTAGACAGAAAGCATTTAGAAAATTTTAAAAAGATTTTATTTTAATACAAATTTTTTAATATTTTTAACTATTTAGAAAAATTAAGAAAATCTGAATCTTTTCAAAATTTATTTTTAGCACTTTCCAACAAAGTTGAAAAGTGCTTATGCATTCGGTTTGTCTGGCCGCGCTCTAACTCCCGTAAATATACTCGGATTGCTATGAAATTTTTATACGTTATTGAGGTTTACCCTAGCACGAACCCTATTGAAAATGAAGTATCTACAGAGAGAATCAAAAGTTTCCCATTACATTACGGCCTGTGGGGAAAAATCGCTAATATACTCGGATTACCATGAAATTTTAGGACGTTATTGATGTTTACTCTGGCACAAGTCCTATTGAAAATGAAGTTTCTACCATGATTAATTTATCTACAGGGCGAATCAAAAGTTTTTCCATTACATTACGGCCTATGGGAAAAAATTGTTAATATACTCAGATTGCCATGAAATTTTAGGATGTTATTGACGTTTACCCTAGCACAAGTCCTATCGAAAATTTAGTTTCTACCATGATTAGTTTATCTACAGGGCGAATCAAAAGTTTCCCATTACATTACGGCCTATGGGGAAAATCGTTTCAAAGGAATTTTAAAGATGTTATACCCTGTGAAACATATTAAAATATAAGGTGAAAATGTAGCTATTATTCATTTACAGGGCCACACAAAAGAATTCCATTAGATAATGGTAAAAGGAGGAATTGTGTGTGACATATTTTAAATATATTAAGCTTTTTCATGTATAATAAAATTGATATATGTCACTGAAGCTTATATACGCTACTGTCTTGCATAATATGAAGTACATAGCATTTACAGGGCCATACAAAAGATTTCAAATAGTGTTACTGAATATGAGCGTAAATTATTTAAACGTGGTTCTTAAATAAGCTATGCATTTTTACGCTGAGCTGCATTCAATTTACTGAGAAATGTTTGCAGAATATAGATAAAGGGATATACAGGGCCACGCAAAGAATTCGGTACATGAACGCCTATGAATGATAATTTATGAGAATGTGATTTCAGTTGTTTTAAAAGTGTTTTAGTTTACAATAAATTTTAGCCTAATGCTGACGTGTAATAAAGGTATAATGTAAACTACAGGGCTGAACAAAAGTATTCAAGTATGTTTCCATCTAATAGTATGAATTGCTGAAAAAGAAATTTTAAGCTACTAGGTATTTTCCCATTATATGAACTGACATATGAAATACTGTTCTAATGTACTGGAATACATATTTGGGTATATTTGGCTATACACTATTATTTCCCTAAATAACAAAGTTTTGTTAAAGATTTCATTAAGTGTTGGAAAGTGCTTCATAATCTATGTTTAATGCATGATTTTTCTTACTTGTTTTATTTTATTCGTTTTCTGATCAGCTTAATTTCCAGAAATGAAATACTTCTATTCTTTATTTTATTCATTTTCTGATCGACTTAATTTCCAGAAATGAAATACTTCTGTTGCTACGATAACAAAAACAAGTTGAAAATTGCACGTGAAGCGTAGCAAATGAGGTGCGTTCATACGATAACGAAATTTTAAAAAATATTACTATCATATATCAATCTCATAAAATTATAGATAGACAATTAAAACGCTCATCAAACAATGTTTTGAAAAAAAACCAAAGGGTGCTCACAAAATTTAACTGAAAATTCTAAATTTCCTCCACCAAATTTTGTGATACCTTTTTCAATAGCGGACCGTGCAATATCAAAATTCAAACTACCAGCCACAGTTATTCGAAAAAATTTTGACAAAAGAAATCTGATAGTAACCAACCAATCTCTCTACCATCATCAACCACATCTGAACCATAAAGATTAATAATTAGAAGCAAAAAAAATAACTGTCTAGCTAATGAAAAAAAATGTTACTTTGAACATTTAGAATACGATATAATAATTGTATGTTTTTATGCTTACACTTTCCAACATAGTTGAAAAAGCTTTATGAATTGTATTTTTTTTTCTATCCGTGCTCTAACTAGTGTAAATATATTCGGATTCTTCAACCACATTGGAACCATAAAGATTAATAATTAGAAGTTAAAAAAAAAATAACTGTCCAGCTAATTAAAAAAAAATGTTGCTTGACACTTGCTTTGAACATTTAGAATACAATAAATACTGGTTTCATTGATTCTTTTATTGGTATTGTCTGAATAACTTTGGATGTATTTATAAAAGTATTTATATAATAATTGTATATTTTTATGCTTACACTTTCCAACATAGTTGAAAAAGCTTTATGAATTGTATTTTTTTTTTCTATCCGTGCTCTAACTAGTGTAAATATATTCGGATTCTTCAACCACATCTGAACCATAAAGATTAATAATTAGAAGTTAAAAAAAATTAATTGTCCAGCTTATTAAAAAAAAATGTTGCTTTGAACATTTAGAATACAATATAATAATTGTATGTTTTTATGCTTACACTTTCCAACATAGTTGAAAAAGCATAATTTAAGCAAAACAATGCGTACAGTCGGCTGCAAAATTCTTCGAGCACTCTAATCCCTCTGGATTTTTTTTCAAAACGAAAAAATATGCAAAAATTGGAACATGTAAAAAATAAATTTTTTAACGTCGTTAAAAATATATATAAAATTCTACTGTTTGCGTTTATTTACACAATGGTACAAGCGAAAAACAACGTGAACAAAGCGAACCCAAGTTCCAAAAGAGCACAAATTCCACAAAATGTGTCTTTCCACTTCATTTCTTTACTTGATTTTTTTTTAAAAAAACCTGACCAGCCAAAGGGTAATATTGTAATGTTCTGTAATTTATTAAAAAATATAAAAAAAAGATGTTTTTTTCCCCCCCAACCTGATGCGTTATTAGTATCGGATCTCTGATAACCTAACTTAATTTTTTCAGAACTGGGTTTTATTTGTGAACTAATTTAAATATTGCAGTAAAAACCTACAGCTTAGTGTGTGAGCTGGCGGAAGTCAGGAGGTTAAAAGAAATTATATCTACCAACATTGGAGTATTTATATGGATTGGAAAAGAAAGTCCTGTGTTGAAATTTAGGCGTGACCTTGCGCAACAATCGGGTTGCACGTGGCGGATTAAAAATAGACAAGGCCGGCTTCTCGGAAAACAGGATGCTGGTAAATTTATCTACGTCAAAGAAATGAAAAACAGGCTCTTATGTAACCCTTGAAACAGGATGACATGATTATTTTAGTTTGTTTTTATTTTCTACGACCTATTTAACGGAATTCTGGTGAAGCAGGACGTTCTAGAAAGATCTTTCGAGGTCGAATGCGAGTATAAATACGGGTCTGCCTGGTCGAGCAAGCTATCATTTGCTTGAGCTCCTGCTGTTGTTCCTCATCTCCAGTCAAAATGTTCTTCTATTTAGTCAACGATCTGCTTTCTTTTCCGATTCTGGTAGTGTTGTCATCCGATGGCTTGCCTTTTGTCCGGGCAACAGATATTGCTCGAATATTTGAATACAAAAATTTACATCAGTATGCATCTGCACACGCCCATCTGAGGGTTAAAGATGTCATTTATAAGAGAATGGACTTGCCCCGTGGATCTCTGAAAATTCGAATTTTTTCAATTGGAGAGGCCGTGAAAATTTTGAGAGCATGCAAGAGGCGAGCAGCTGAGTATTTGGTTTACACCTTTCAAAACCCAGAGGTGGCCAGGATCCTACCGCTCGAACCTATGAGAATCACGACGGAATACAAGAAAGCGATTCGAGTAAAAACAATGGCTGATGATTATTCAAATTCCCAGACTTTCAGTCAATTTCTAAGCGACTTTAGACGCAAAACTTTTGATCTCTACGAGGACTTGGCTAATGAATATATATTAAAACGACGAGAAGTTCACTTGTATGAAGAAAATTTAGACAACTTGAGAATGTCAGGACCCCCGAGAAAAGTTTTAATACATTTCGGAGAAGAGGTTTATGAATACAGTTTGTGTTAAAAAAAAAAAAAAAAAAAAAAAAAAAAAAAAAAAAAATGGGTCGAACGAGGCATGTGTTATGGAAAGACTTTTATAGTCTTTATCCATACATGCCTCGTTCGGCCCATTTTTTTGGGTTAGATATAAATCCAATATTGGAAAACTTAAAAAGCAAAACTTGCATTTTTTCGAAAAAATAAATTATACATAATCATTGTTGGGGCCCATTTTTTTTGGGGGGGAGGGGTTAAATCCAATATTGTAAAATTTAAAATGATAGAAAGACTTGCCCATATTGTAAAATTTAAAAAAGCAAAACTTGCATTTTTTCGAAAAATAAATTACACATAATCATTGTTGGGCTTTTTTAATCATATAATGTAAGGGAAATCTTTTGAGATGTATTTAAAAAAACAGACCTCATTAACCATAATGTAAGGGTGTGCTGTATTTAAAAACAATTTTTTTTTTCGCCATTGACTATAATGTAAGGGAAATCTTTTGAGCTGTATTTAAAAACTAGTTTTTTCGCCATTGACTATAATGTAAGGGGGGAAATTCAGTAAAAGCTATTGATGTATTTAAAAACAGTGACCATAATGTAAGGGAAATCTTTTCCTATAAAATATTAATGCATTTTAAAATTTACTTGTCGCAAGTTAGAGAACTTGTTAAATATTGAAATATTCGAGGTATCAAAAAAGATGATATCAAGTAAAGATTTTTACAAGGAACTTGTAATGACCGTAATATATTTTCCAAAAATTCTAAAAATAAACTGAATGTTCTAGAAAATAATTATATAACTATTTTTTTTCGTGATCAGATAAAAAAAAGGAATTGCATCATTTCCTTTCTGAGAATTTAATATCATGGCCTCCGAAAATAAAATGTTCTAGAAAATAATTATATAACAATTTTCTCGTGATATGCATCTGTTTAAACAGATAAAAAAAAGGAATTGCATCATTTCCTTTCCGCTTCCGAAAATAAAACATGTTCTAAAAGTTTCTTTCAGAGTTGGTTCTGATATTTTTTTTTACACTGTGGCTTCCTGTTAACCGCGATAAAAAGCTACATCCTTTCTGATAATTCTATTTCAGTCCGATTGTTTTGACAAGTCTTTTATATAAAAAGGAGGTCGCGTTGCGACCAAAGCATCATTCTGCTCTTGTCAGAAAGCCTTGCTACCACTTTTTATCGACTAGTTGAAATTTTCTCTATCTGAGAACTTTGTCTTTGAACCATGAGCCTTTCAAACATTTGCATGGTCGTTGATTTCGACGGATTCCGCATCGGGGGAAAATTTTACTGCCGAGAACTTGGATTTGCCTCACTGACGAAAGGCGATAGCGGCACGTACACCTTCAGATTGAACCACCTGGCTAATCAAGCGACTTGGAAAGATTGGAAAACCATCAACTATTGTACAAACAACTTGCACGGTCTAACTCTTGAACCCCTGACTGACGAAAGACATCTTTTTGATTTCGAATTTTTTGAAACAATTATAAAGGCCGAGTATGAGTGTCAAAAAACTGATGAAAAATATATAGTAGCCTATAAAGGTGGCCACGTTGAAAGGGACGTGCTGCAAGACCTAGGGATTCCATATGTGAATCTGGAAGATTTTGGATGCCCAAAATTTGATGCAATATCCCACCCACTGAAATACATTCTAGTAAACGGCTGTGGAATTCATAAAAGACTGCTTAATGATAAAATGCCACATTGTTCGAGAATTGAATGTATTGTTTTCGCCGATTGGATTCGAGATAAACTTTAAAAAAAAAGAGACTTGTTGATTGAAAAAAAAAAGAAAAAACGGGTCGAACAGAAACATGTTTATAAGGTAAAAGACAATAGTCTTTTATCCATACATGTTTCTGTTCGGCCCGTTTTTTCGCGTCAGATAGGAAACCAATATTGGTTTATTTTTTTTTCTAAAAAAAAAGAAACAAAGTTTATAAAGTGATGAAAAAATGAATCGTGTTATCAGATATATTGGAATAATTTTTTTTAAAAAAAACTTGTTAAATTCTAAAGAAACATTTTTTTTTACGATCAAAATAAAAAAAAATTTCAAATCTTAAATTGCAATCTTTTAGCGCACTACTTTCCCCCCCCAGTACACTCACGATTCATTTCCCCCCCCAAAAGACTAAAAAGTTTTTACATTAAATTAATAATCAATAATTTGACCAAGATTTCAAAATCACTTCTTCGCGAAAAAGATCCTCGATAGGCATCTCTGGTGTACACAAGAGGATTAGAAAAATCTTTTTATATGAACACCATTTCTTAAATATTTACACAACTTAATAAATTTGGTTCCACCCAAGTAAGAGATTAGCAGCTCACATAGCTATGAATGTATTCCAAAATATCTATCACAGAAAGTTCACACAATAAGGCGGAAAATATTTTGTTATTTTTTTTCAAAAGTCACCAGATATCTATACTTATTCATTTTCAATTAATACAGAGTTGAAAGAAACATGTCTCACTAAAAAATTTGGTTCAATTCGATGCATAACTTCATATACTTTTGGTCGGTGGAAAATGGGCACAAAAATCGCGATTGCAGCGCCCCCTTTCGGCGGAATATTTCAAAACTTTTTGGCTGTGGCAAGCATGACCTGCTTGCCACAGCCATTCACAAAAATTTGGTTCAATTCTATGCATAACTTTATACACTTTTTGATGGTAGAATGGCGACATACAGACAGACATTTTGTAAAAACATGTTTTTAGAATCTCTGACCCCGTCCATCGAAAACCGGAAATCGAAAGCGGCCGAATGAAATTATTAAACTGGATGTATCACTGGATGTAAAAAAAAAAAGAAACAAAGTTTATAAAGTGATGAAAAAATGAATCGTGTTGTCAGATATATTGGAATAATTTTAAAAAAAAACTTGTTAAATTCTAAAGAAACATTTTTTTTTTACGATCAAAATAAAAAAAATTCAAATCTTAAATTGCGCCAAAACACTTTTTTCCCCAATACACTCACGATTCATTTTTTTTTCAAAAGACTAAAAGTTTTTACATTAAATTAATAATCAATAATTTGACCAAGATTTCAAAATCACTTCTTCGTGAAAAAGATCCTCAATAGGCACCTCTGGTGTATACAAAAGGATTAGAAAAATCTTTTTATATGAACACCATTTCTTGTAACCCGAACTTCTTAAATAAAATAGATATCGAATCAGTTTAAAGTTTATATTACTTCTCAAAAAATGAGCTGCATGACAGATTTTTGGTAAAGTTAAAAATGGGGGGGCGAAAAAAAAAATCACAACTTTGTCAATTCTCAAGATATCAAATCCAACTAAATTTTTTATATAAATGTACTCAACATTATCTGAAACTTTTGTATATATAGGTTTTTTGACAGAATCAACTTTTACCGACGAAAAGAAAAAAGAAAAAAATTCATAACTTACTCAATTCTTAAGGGTGTTCTTAAAATCAAAAAGGGTAACTTTGTGACACATGCATTAATTTATTTTTGTTTGGAAATGCATAAAAAAAAGCAGGTGTTGTTATTCAGAAACTCTTTAATTGCACTCATTCTTTTGTTTTTTTTAAAAAAAAAACACAATAGATTTTTCATAACAAGCCTTCAAAGTTGACACTTTTGAGCATATTTCCCGACGAAAGCAGAAAAACCGGTCGAAAAGGAGGAGAAAAACGGGTGATTGCGTCATCGAAATAGCTTATAACTCGATAAGTAATTTAATTATCATAAAATGGAAAAATAAGTTCAATTCGAAATCGCTTTCATAGTCAGGCATTAAAATTTTATAACTTTTTGTTGAAAAATGAATTTGTAAATGTGTCAAAACGTTTTTCGCTTGTTGAGCGGATCAGTTGAGAACAACACTCTTAAGTAATCAAATATAATTACATTTATTTTACATCTTCTCAATAATATCTACAATTTTTATATTAACAAGTTTATCATAGGACTAATTTTTCTAGCAAAAATAAATTAAACAAAAAATAGGAGTTGGAGAAAAAAAAAACTCAAATCCAAACTGCTTATTTTCAGACTCATTTTTAAATTCAATTTTGCTCGCATCCAAATGACAAATTCTCTTATTTAGCAACTATGGCGAATTGGTCGAGTTTTCAATAAAGCCAGAATAAATTTTAAAAAAGGCAGCCAAAAAAGGTATTTTGAACAGAAATTTCTGACTTTATGGTGATTGAAAGATTGAGAAAATATAACAAATTGCGTTTTTTCAGACTCATTTTTAAATTCATTTTTTTTGCACTCAAACGCATCTAGGTTCGACTTATTTAGACTCTGCATTAGTTCTTGAGATATAGCTATCGCAAAAAATCGTGCAAAATGTAGCATAGCAGCGCCACCTGCTGGCCAATTTACACCAAAACTTAATCAGCGTCTATTTATATCAAGGGGTCACAGAATCTGAAGTTTGGTGAAATTCTGTGCATTAGTTCTTGAGATATAGCTATCGCAAAAATCGTGCAAAATGTAGCATAGCAGCGCCACCTGCTGGCCAATTTACACCAAAACTTAATCAGCGTCTATTTATATCAAGGGGTCACAGAATCTGAAGTTTGGTGAAATTCTGTGCATTAGTTCTTGAGATATAGCTATCGCAAAAATCGTGCAAAATGTAGCATAGCAGCGCCACCTGCTGGCCAATTTACACCAAAACTTAATCAGCGTCTATTTATATCAAGGGGTCACAGAATCTGAAGTTAGGTGAAATTCTGTGCATTAGTTCTTGAGATAGAGCGCCCACAAATTTTTTGTCACATACAGACAGACGTATAAATCCGTTGAAAACCGGAAGTCGAAAATTTTCATGAATCCAATACTTTCTTCTTGTAAAGATAGAAGAAAGTAAAAAGGCTGCTAAAAAAGGTATTTTGAACAGAATTTAGCTTAAGATGATTTTAATAAAACTCGTTTCTACAAAAAAAAATTAGATTAAATTAATACAAGTTGCTCCTTTTTATTATAAAATGTAACATTATTGTGTGTCATTATTATATAAAAAAAGAATCAATGCATGAATAAAACAAAAAAAAATCTTTTCCTGCTCGCTCATGTTGAACGAAAACCAACTTTTCTAAAAAAAGAGTCACAGTTAAATGACCTTGAGTTGAGTTTTAGTTTGGAAATTATTTTTAGCGAAAAAACGATGATGTAAAAATATTCCTTTTACGCAGTTGGATGACCTTGAACTCAGTTCAAGTTAGATGTTTCACTTTTAGTTAAATATTTCAGTTTAGGTTTGAAATTTGACATCATCCTAGCATATAAATACAGCCACCGATTTTGTGCGAATTAGTTTGGATTCGGCGCCGAAACCAGTGGCTACTAAACCTGCAGGATGGTGTTTCAATAAGTTTTGGGGTAAGTCAATTCAATTAATTATTTCATTTAACAAATAAAAAATAATGTGACTCTGTTGTATTGAAAATAATGATTTATTAATATTTTACTTTGTAATTGTTTCAGAAACGTACAGTTTTTTTTTAACACGTATAAAATTTTGTAAATTTAATAACAAAAATGTCAATAGTGGAGACCCCCTGGTCGATCCATAAAAAATAATGTTTTATTAATATTTTACTTTGTAATTGTTTCAGAAACGTACAGTTTTTTTTTAACGCGTATAAAATTTTGTAAATTTAATAACAAAAATGTCAATAGTGGGGACCCCCTGGTCGATCCATAAAAAATAATGTTTTATTAATATTTTACTTTGTAATTGTTTCAGAAACGTACAGTTTTTTTTTAACACGTATAAAATTTTGTAAATTTAATAACAAAAATGTCAATAGTGGGGACCCCCTGGTCGATCCATAAAAATTTGTCACATAATTTTGCGTGCCTAATAGATGTCGATGATAGACCCCCCCTCATGGGATGACCTTGAAAATTTTAACTTTTATATCTCTGGACCTAATTATCCGAAGCAGTTCAAATTTTGTACGCAGTACTATGTTTAATCAAAGTTTACCCCCCCCCCCATGGAGTAGTATTAAAAATCGCGTTTGCTCATAGTTTATGATCCAATCGACTTGATTTTTTTTACATTTGTTGAGAATTGTACGCAACAAAACTATTGATGTGGGCCCGATAAAATTTTGTCACTTGATTTCAAGCCTGGAAAATGGAACCCATGAATGACATTGACATGACCTTGAAATAAAAAACTTTTATATCTTTGACTGTAATTGTATGGCGCTTACATGTAATATCCTATTATGAGAAAAAAAAAAAAAAAAAAAATTTTTTTTTTTTTTTTTTTTTTTTTTTTAACTTACTAGAAGAAACGCAATCACAAAGAGACTTTTTAAAGCCATGGCATGGGTAGCCCGCGGCATCACAAAAAGGCACCGTGTCATTCACCTTCACGCTCAATCCTCTTTTTGGAATAGGCGTCATGTTGCTTAACAACGGAGGATTCTTAAAACACCCCATAAAAGAAGATACAACTGAACGTTTTCGGTCAATCAGCATTCAAATCAAAAAGTATATTATATTCTGCGACATCCGGAAGATTGGTTTGATGCTTATCGTGATACAATTTATAAAGATACATTTTTTTAAAATTCAATAAACACACTCTTAAATACCAGACATCCCATCCAGTTTCATAATAGCAATAAATAGGGATAGGCTTAAAAATACCATTCTTTCTTTTGTAGGTAAGAGATATATTTCTCTGGCCAATCTCTTTTTGAATACCACCCACTCTTAATTCACTTTTCAGAAACCGAGATAGAATGGAAGGTGGTACCTTTTGTTCGCAGAAAAACAGGTTTTGGGAGTTGGGAAACTCATGTTCTAGTCTATCATCATTTAAAATATCTTTAGAATTCATGGTATTGTTTTTGAAGAAAGATGGTTACAAATAAATGTATAAAATCTTTATAATTCTAATTGTAATGTTTTATAACAATTTTTCTTTCTTAAAAAAAAAAAAAAAAAAAAAAAAAAATTTTTTTTTTTTTTTTTTTTTTTTTTTTTTTTTTTTTTTTTCAATTTTGTCTCTCAGCAAACCGGAAGTAAGAATTGAAAACTTATTAAATATTCAAAAATTTTTTTTTGTAATACTCATTCAATATTTAATTTTTTAATTTAAAACATGCAAATGAAATGATGTCATCATTTTTTATTAAAAAAGCAACTTGAAACTGTTTGAAATTTTTTTTTATACATTTAGGTATTTGTAACCCACTAAATCTTTCATCTTTTGAGTAACTATTAAAACATCTTTTTCTACATGAGGAACAGGGTGACCATACATTTGAGGTATTACTGGAAAAACTCTAACTTTATGTGGCCAATGATTGCAAGTTCTCCTTTCTTCAAAGTAACGAATTCTCTTTTCAATTTGTGATTTTTTTGCAAGAAAAGCTGGAGTCATACAAACATAAAGCGCACACCGAATATTTATGTTTAATCTATCTCTCTGAGGTTCAACCCCTTGATGAATAGTTCGACTATCCCATAACACTAATGAACCAGCTTTTGCTTTAACACAAATATCTGAAGCGCTTCCCAAGTTTTGAATGTAAAACTCTTTTTCTTCTGCAGTTAACTTGTGCCAATCGCTCGAATCTTTTATTTGAAACTTTTCTTGAAATTTTCCATGTAATTGATGACTTCCTTTTAATACTCTTAAAGTTGCATCTCCTTCATACACATCATAAATATTTACTAAACCTTGAACACATTCAAAATTATTTCGTTTAAAACATTGATCGCTATGAAACCATTCTTTATCTTCATTATACCAACCTCGGTTTGTATATTCACATGGAAGAGAAACGCTGATTCCATCAAAACTTGTTAATAAATCGCGTGTATTCCATATTGATGCAAACTTTTTAATTACATTTTCGTTTTGCCTAACATCCCATGATAATGGATTATGTCCAAAGTCCCAATGTTGAAATAACATTCCATGTTTAGGCATCAATTGAAATAATGAAACAAAAGTATCTGGTTTATTTTGTTCTACAGGTTTCTTTAAATGTTTGGTTTTGTAATTGAGCCATTCCCACATCATTTTTTTGAGTTTAGTAATTTCATCGTTATTTAAAACATTTTCCACAACTTCAACCCCGTCATTCTTCAAAGTATAATTTTTGCATTCGTCATAAAATAACATGTTTTTAAAACTTGAAAGTACTTGCAATGCGCAAAGTTTTATAACAATTTTCACTTTCAGATTTGTTAAAAAAAAAAAAAAAAAAAAAATATTATTATTATTATTTTTTTTTTTTTTTAACAAATCTGAAAGTGAAAATGTGAAACTCATTTAATATTCAATTTTTGAATTTAAAACATGCAAATGAAATGGTTGCTAAGGTACCATCCATTCTAACTGTGGAATGTAATAAGCTCCGCGCCCAATTCGGTTTTGGATTTGATGAGAAAGTTTCAGGAACAACGTTTTTTATACCCTCCCAACCGTCATGTATTTCCACCCATGATTCTAATTTTTCTTTTACTAATCTTGAAAAACATTCATACATTACATCTATAATACTTTTAGGTAATTTATCTTGGATACATTTTACAGCCAATTCCCCGACGAAAGCGAAAAATGCAATTATTCTATTCCAAGTTATACCTTCGTCAAACATTTCACTACATATACCTTCTAAAATACTACCTATGTTATTTTCATCAATAATTTTTATTTCTTTGCATAGTTCTTTTAATGCATTACCATGCATTTCTTGAAAGACATTAAGAATTTCACATGTTTTTTTAATAAGATCTTTTTCTTTTTCACTCTTCGCACTGATCGCATCAAAATTTTCATAATGACCCAACAGGAAAGAAAATGTGTTTTCAAGAAAACAATCTGTTCTTATTTCATCTTTTTTGATATAATTTCTTTCATATTGATCAATTTCTCCACTCACAAAAACTGCTTTAAATCGTGAATTTTTTGACATTATGTGATGAGAGTTACTTTATATGAAATATAACAAACAGTATATGAAAGTGTAAAAAGTACAAGTGAAGCAACGGTTTTTATTGTTTATTAAAAAAAAAAAAAAAAAAAAAAAAAAAATTTTTTTTTTTTTTTTTTTTTTTTTTTTCAATTTAAAAATTACTTTTTTTCAACAATTGTTGTCGTTTCTTCATTATTTTCTTCATTAGGAAACTCGATAGCAAAATTTGGTAAATATTGAATTTGAGCAATATTTTTTAAATTTAAAAATGCCTTTTGAAAAAGTATCATTTCTTCAATACATCCAGATATTTTAAAAGAATTATCACCAAATGTTATTCGATGAAAAATTTTCATGTGGAAAATAGCCATAAAATCTTTCTGCATCATTAAGGCAGGTTGTACTATTGCTGCTGAAGAATGGCTAATTTCTTTACCGTCGAAAATTTTAAGGCTTAAAACACACCAATTTTTTCGTG
Source organism: Maratus speculifer (assembly GCA_964019185.1). Taxonomy (NCBI): domain Eukaryota; kingdom Metazoa; phylum Arthropoda; class Arachnida; order Araneae; family Salticidae; genus Maratus; species Maratus speculifer. The sequence goes on from OZ025301.1 coordinate 222,279,483, forward strand.
CGAATGGAAGATTGTTTTCCTTGTGATGTTCTGTACAAAAAGTACAAAATAATGGATGACACATCTTTACCCAAAATCGGCCACCGGTATGCAGCTTTTCTTCATCGTTTTCTTTCATAGCCTCTCCGATAAAGTCGAGAGGTTCGCAAATATTCGAAATGATAGAAATTTCATTCTTTAAAGATTTTTGAAAATTAAATTCTCCTGCTACAATAACATTGAATACATGATCTCGTGTTATAATTCTTCGAATATATGCTTGTTGCTCCGCGCCACAAGTATGTCCCCTGGAATATTTTACTTTTCTTTTCTTGTGATTCTGATATTCTGAAGAAAATTCTAATTTATCTCGCCAAGAGGGAGTGACAAGGTTGAGGGCACATGTATGTTTTTCCATGTTTTTAATTTCTTCATTAAGAACAGGTGAGTTTAAAATACCTTCGATGAAGACATTGTATTCCGAGTTTTCCATTGTCTTGGTTATAAAACAAAATACATATGTCACAAAAATATATGTCGCAATATTTAAGTAGTATAATCTTAAAAAAAAAAAAAAAAAAAAAAAAAAAAAAAAAAAATTTTTTTTTTTTTTTTTTTTTATACTAATCAATTTTTATTATTTACTTCATAATTTTTTTTGCTTGTAAAGAATGTATTCAAAAAAGGCAGTTACCAAACATGGTAAGTGAAATAACTCTATTGAATTTTCACTTTTTAAAGAAAGTATCAATTTGTCTATAGTCGGTATTGAAAAGTTCATGTTTACGAAATATTGAAAAACGTATTCAGATATTTCTAAAAATAATTTACGAAATTTTTCTGCTTTTTCCTTATTAAAACGCGCCTTCATTTCTGACAAGAGAAAAAAAGGTGTTTTACACTTTTGAAATCTAGGGTAACTAAAAACAATCTCAGTCAAGTCAGAAATTTGTTTTAAAAAATAATCATTACGCAATAAATTTCTTTTGATAAACTCGATTTCATCTGTAACGTTTTTCGCATTTAATTCTTCCTTATGAAGGGGTAACAATATGGAATCAGATGTTAAATCTTTCTTGTACAAATTATAAAGTTCCTTCAAACGAGTGTGGATAATATCTTTAAGTTCTCTTATAAAATAAATATGTCCAAAAACATTATATCTTTTTAAAAGGGCTTTTTCATTCCATAAATCTGCAGACATTTTAGTGAAAAATATAACTGTATTTAACTTGCATTATAAATGATATTTATAATACAAAAATATATACATACAAAAAAAAAAAAAAAAAAAAAAAAAAAAAAATTTTTTTTTTTTTTTTTTTTTTTTTTATACAAAAATTCGAATTTTATATTACGTCATTATTTCTAAAAATAATCATGGGTTTTTAGTTTAAACAAAATAGCAATTTTTTCTTTTCTACGTTTCCAACTGGCTCTTCTTCCATCCAAGTAAATTTTCTTTCGGGAGACATGAGTAAATGAACGTGTTGTCTCAAACTGTTAATCATGTATTCAATGGCCAGCCAAGTCAATTTCGGGTTCACGAGCTTGATAAAAAAGTAATAAATTTCTACCATAGTAATTTCGTGCATCAAACTCCCTCTGCATGCAAATTCGCTTGCTAATTCGTCAATGGCTTTTACTATCCTATCTCTGTCTTCGGTCTCAGTAAAAACTTCAATTCCTTGAAACTTGACGGTAAGCGGTATTAACATATTTTGACTACTCAAATAATAAACATATCCGTATTGTTCCTTATCTTCCAATAGTTTCGAGATGTATTTACGAGCCACGTCCCTGATTTTTGGGTGCATAACCAAATCCAACGAAATGTAAAACTCTACGGGCCATTTACCGTATTGTTGATTTAAAGATTTAATGATGGGCTCCAAGGATTCTCCTCCGTAAAATTCTGACAATAAGTTGTCAACAGGTAAATGGCAAGTTGCTAATCTTTCATACATCTTTCTTTTTTATAATCCAAAAAGCAGATCGAATATAATACATGATCGAAAGCACGAATATAGTTGCCAACCCGTACAAAACATATGATATCCATGGAAAAATTGTTCCAATACCTGACCAAACAGTAGAACCAACTTGGCTCGCAAAATGATTTAAAGCTTCGGCAACTGTTGGTCTTTGGCATTTCATAGTCTCACCTGGTAAACAGTTGACATATTTACAATCGCAAAGTCGACAACAAGAATTTTCGTTGTCTTCGTTAAAATCTTTGCAAACATTTACTAATTTTTCCATTCCATCACAAAACGAAATGTTGTCAAGTTTGCCTTTTTGGCAGCAACTTAATTCATTGTACTTACACACCGTGCCATCCGGTCTTTTCTTAAAACATCCAGAATTAGATTCTATGTAATTCCAAATGCTCGCTACGCCTGTGCCGATGACTGCCCCTGCAGCAACCACTTTTAAGCCTTTTTTGCTAAAGACGGTTTTGATTGCGCCACTCAATTTTTTGTTACTTTTTACGAGCTTTTGCAAAGCCTTTTGAGATTTTGTTAAAACTTTGAAATTGTTGAAACGTTTGGAAATGGGTTTAGTATTAAAATTGAATTTGCGTTTTAACATCACGTTTAACTTGATTCGTTACAATAAAGGAAAACATGTCAAACACCGAATCTACCGCGTGCCTGTTTAATGCTACAAAAGCAGATTGTAGAGCACCGAAAAGAACCAATTTAAGCATGGTCATGTGCCAAAAACATCTTAAAGATTATTTTGGTTTGGAAATGGGTTATCATCAAGACGATCATCCCACCAACGTTGCATGGGTTGGACCTTTCTTAAGACCAGTCAAAAACATGTCTTATTTTAAACGAAATACGGTCATTTTTCCAACAAAAAAATTTTTTGATATGACATTACGGCCAGAAGAATTTAAAACAGATAACTCGTTTAGAAAATATCAAATGAATCCTTTTATTTTAGACTATATTCGAAAATATGGCTTATATCCCAATAAAAATATAGAAAATCGACTAGTTATCGAAATGTATCGAAACTTGATGACTGACAAATATGATCCGGGACCCAATCAGGAAACTTTGTTCCCAAATTTAAGTTCTCTTGTTCGCAGTAAAAAAACAATTTCCGAATCTAACATAATGGATCAATCCATCTATAAAGTTCTCAAAGACGTTGGTTTTTATAAAAATAATATATTGATTACTCTTCCACAGTCAGAATTATCTCTTTGTATGCAATATATATTATTCAACTGTCTGTATTCAGAAATGAAAATTACATTCGATACCGATAATTTTACCGACTATCTTCCATACAATTGCGAATTTGTAGAAAATGTTGGTTTAGTTGCAACAGAATTGATTAATTATCCCCATCCACTAATTATAAATGGTGTGAGTTCTGGAAGTCAAATTTTCTATAATGCATTTGTATCAACGGTACAAAAGGAAGTTTTACACAAAAATTATTCACTGAAGGATATTCCGTCACAATATGCTTTAACAAATGCTTTAAAGAGTGGATCAGTTTGTTAAAAAAAAAAAAAAAAAAAAAAAAAAAAAAAAAATTTTTTTTTTTTTTAAACAGATCTATTTTTTATCCACAAACTGGATCCACTTTTTAAAGCATTTGTTTATTTTTAGATTTATTATGTTTAATAGACATCTTCAAACTCAATCAGCGACCCCAAATTGACTTTTTTAGTCGGTCTCAATTTGTTTTCACGAAATCCGATAAAGTCTAAAATTTTTCCACTGATGCGGTAAACATTATGTTTCTTCAAAAGATATCTAATGTTGATATTTAATCGCAAAATGGCCAAAAATTTATCGGTATAAATGTTTTCTATTTGATAATAAAACCGATTAACTACGTGCTTTCCATCAAATATTTGTGTATTTCTAATACATGGTTGGATAACTCGATCGCTATAGTATCCGGCTTTTAGAAATTTTATTTCAAACTCCCAACATTCTCCACATTCCATTAAATAGCACATTTCAAATGAAAATTTGAAATTATTCGAAATGGTAACATCTGGTCCTAAATCGGATGTCATTACACGAGCAATTTTATTCAGTGGTTCTGAATCCATGACAATCAAGTTTGCTTTACGATTATTTGATTGGAAAATTTCGTTTTTGGATGGTTTTGGTATTGCACAAGTAGCGACTAAAATAACCTGGAAATTGGGATAGTTAGATTTTTCACAATAGCAAATATCCGTTGCGAAGGATTTTTTCCAAAATTTTTTGGAGTGATAGAAATAATTTTGATACACAATATTATTTTGCAATCGGCTTGACCAATCTTCCGTCACAAGATTAAGAATTAAAGGGTAACATTTAACCAAATTATTAGTAGCCTGGGCCAAAGTTTCGTTGCCTAACACCTTTGACACGAGATCATTATAGCTAGCCATACTTTCCTTATTAAAAAAAAAAAAAAAAAAAAAAAAAAAAAAAAAATTTTTTTTTTTTTTTTTTTTTTTTTTTTTTTTTTTTTTTTTTTTTTTTTTTTAGTTAAAATTGAAAACTCATTCAATAATCAAATAATCGAAATTTTAAAATATAAAACTTTTAAGTTCATGTTCATATTCACATTCATCTGTATCGTCTATCAAATTTGGTTTTTTAATTTCCCTTTCTACTTCATTTTCTATATCTGGAGACACTTCTTTCCGCTTCCTATTGCTATTATTTTCTTCTTTATCTTCTATAGAAAGTAGTTTTTCACTTCCAAATAAATTTTCAAACTCAGCATCAAAGCTAGTAGAGTTGTTAGTTTTTGTCTCTAAACACAAAGGTTTATTTTTAGATTTATTTTGTTTAATAGACAATGTTTCGGTTTTATCTTCAAATTCAATCAGCGATCCCAAATTGACTTTTTTAGTCGGTCTCAATTTATTTTCACGAAATCCGATAAAGTCTAATATGTTTCCACTGATGCGGTAAACATTATCTTGCTTCAAAAGATATCTAATGTTGATTTTTAACCGCAAAATGGCCAAAAATGTATCGGTATAAATGTTTTCTATTTGAGAATAAAACCGATTAACTACGTGCTCACCATCAAATATTTGTGTGTCAGAAATACATGGTTGGGTAATTCGATTGATAGTGTATCCAGCTTTTCGAAATTTCATTGCAAACACACTACAGTTTTTACATTCCATTAAACTGCACATTTCAAATGAAAATTTGAAATCATTCGAAATGGTAACATCTGGTCCTAAATCGGATGTCATTACACGAGCAATTTTATTCAGTGGTTCTGAATCCATGACAATCAAGTTTGCGTTACGATTATTTGATTGGCTGGTTTTGTTTTTATATGGTTTTGGTATGGTACAATTAGCGACTAAAACAACACAGAAATCGGGATTTTTAGATTCCTCACAATCGCAATGATCAGTTGAGAATGATGGTTTCCAAAACTTTTCAGAGTGATATGAATAATTTTGATACGCAATATTATTTTGCAATCGACTTAACCAGTCTTCAGCCACAAGATTTAAACAGTAATCATCGACCAAATTATTAGTAGCTTTGACCAATGTTTCGTTGCTCAACAACTTTGACACGAGATCACTATAGCTAGCCATAATTTCCTTGTTATAAGAAAATGAAAAATAAATCAGTTGTATTGAGAAGATTTGGTAGCTGAGCATTTATAAATACTTTGATACAATTAAAAAAAAAAAAAAAAAAAAAAAAAAAAAAAAAATTTTTTTTTTTTTTTTTTTTTTTTTTTTTAAGTAAATTATTATTCAAAATATTTCTCATATTTTATCTTTCCTTTAGCGGCCAACCTTTTACTACGGCGATAAATAAAGTCATCAAAATTTATATGTGGAATTGCGGTCAACGACTCGTCGATTTCGATAGCTACCCAACCTTCATGACTATTGATCCAATGTAAAAGTTTTTCTTGTACGATATTAAAAAATGTTATAAATAGATCATCATTAAAATTGTAAGGGACCGTAAGTGTAGAGACGATGTTCATAAAAATTATGATTCGAGACCAACTAATACGATTTATAAATAATATATTGTACAGGCCCTGTAAAAATTCTTCCAATCTGTCTTTTTCATCGTAATGAAAAAGACAAATTGGAGGAATTTGAAAATCATAAGTATCGTAAATAATCTCACAAATCTCAAAACATGGTTTAAAACAATTTCTTCATATTCAGTTAAAGCGCTTATACTTGATATTATCCTAGGGTTAAAATTACTTCCTAGATGTTTAAGCACGTTAAATAAAATGTAACTTGTTCGTGCTTGCTTAAAATCCATCTTTGTTTTAGTTGTGTAAATCTTTAAAAAATTGTCTTATTATATGTACTATAGATAAAACTAAAAAAAAAAAAAAAAAAAAAAAAAAAAAAAAAAAATTAATTTTTTTTTTTTTTTTTTTTTTTTTTTTAATTATGTATTGGTTATTGATACCACCAAATGATGAGTCGGAAAAAACATATTTACTGTCAACTTTAACACCGTTATAAAAATAATCCCTTTTTATAATCGGATATGAAAAAAATCCGAAATCAAAATAATCGATTGTATTATATGGATACAAATATTGAAATTCGGAATAAGATAATAATTGAAAAAGGGGTACTTGTTGACATGCTCGACACCAGTTCATAGGATCTAGAATATACTTACATATATTATATAATCTTAATATATATCTTCTTAGGTAATATTTATTTTCATTTTCAAGATTCATACATTTTAAACACATTTTAACGCAATTATTATCAACAGTTATAAAATCAAAGTTTACGATAATAAACCGTGAAATATAATTCTCGAAATCATAATCGAGCGTAAGATTATTTTGGAACCAAACCACCAGATTTCTAGGCCAGATAAAATCCTGTTTTCTAAAATGCGGAATAATTTCGATGTAGTTTACCATAACATTCGGATTGTGAAATTCTGATAAACGAAAACGAGATTTACTTTGCCAAAAAATATCTCTTACAAGGGGTTTGGGAAGTTTTAATTTTTCCATGTCATGCAAATAATTCAAATTTCTTAACAATAATTTTATACACAGATACTTCAATGTTTCAACATTAAATGTAACATCGCAAAAAAAATCATGCTCTTCCTGTACGAAATGTCTATAAATATGAACTGCTTTTTTTGAATCGTTCATTTCTTCTGATCTAATCCACATATTATTTTCAATTGGTTTGGCTGAATAAGCGGTTAAATGTATATGATCCTCTCTAAACCAATTAGAAAAATGCTTCATTGATAGTCTTGACAACAGATTCTCATGAAAAGCTGATTTATGAATTACAAAATGATAATGAGTCATCATTTTTTCAAACTTGTGGAAATCAACTATCTTGAATGAAATGAATCTCATGAAATAAGTCTTTATAAAATCAATGAATGAATAATTTCCCATTTGTTGAAAAAAAAAAAAAAAAAAAAAAAAAAATTTTTTTTTTTTTTTTTTTTTTTTAACAAATGGGAAATTATTCATTTATTGATTTTATAAAGACTTATTTTAGACTTTTTTTTTTTTTTTTTTTTTTTTTCAACAAATGGATTTTGAAATTTTGATTTTGACCAACCGGAAGTAAAAAAATTCAAGTCATTGTTTTTAAAAATAGATGTAGATTTTTTTTTCAAACGATCGAATCAAGTCACCGTTGCTATAAAAATTTACAATTTTTTCAATCAAGATGTTGACGATATACATTTTACTATTTTTCATTTTGTATCTTTGTCATTGTTACATGGCACGTAATTTGTTATCATATTACATGGCCAAGCCTTACCAATTTCATTTAAATCTTTTCCGTTGGAACAAAGATGTCGAACTCGCATTTACTTGAATGGTTTGCTCAACTGTTATTTGGTACTTCCAGTCCTAGTGCGCCTCCGTTAGAGCTGAGAAAAATAATATTGCGTATGGAATCTGAAAAGATTCCTTGGTTGCATTTGATTCATAACGGTGGCCTCACGGCGTTTCCGTATCAAATACACGGAGATTTGAATTCTTTAACTGACTACTTGGAAAAACAATGGGTCGAGAAACAACCCTACTTTGATCCTCCAACTTTTAAAACTCGCGCTGTATCGAAATTTTGGGATGAGTTGCAATTACTGTTGGCGAAGCGATTCGAAATAGAGGAACCTTTACCTCTTCCATCTAAAGGAGACGACGAAATTTTAAAAGAATTTTTAGAACCGACCAAACAAATTCAAACTGATCGATTCAATTTCGAATCCGCTGAGTTTTGGGGAAACGTGGCTCGCAGATTCATCAACATCAACAGACCCGGAGAAGCGTCGCCTTTACCGGATGCCTCTTCCGATTCATTCAAAAAAGTTTTACAATTATACGATGTGACATGCAAGGCCCGTGGACAATATTTTGACCCTTTCAACATGTATCTGGTGCCACAATCTGAATACGTGAATGCGGTTCACTGGCAAACCAGTTTGAATTTGGAAGCGTTCTTGCATGATAGACCCACGCATCCGTTGTCAATTTCAGTCAAAACCCTTTTGAAAAAGAGTTTAAACAATCTGCTTCGTGGTGAAAAGCCTATTTTGGAATCATCGGAATTTGACGCTCTTTTGCACAACATCAGAGTCGTACACGAAGCGATCCCGCAAATCCCACACGAAGACGCACCGCCAAAATTGATCGATATATTTCAAAGGCTTTTGGCTCTTTGTCAGCGAGACCAGTTATGGGAAAATGAGGTTCCAAAAATCAAACCTGAACCCGTTTCCCCGAGTCTTTTACATCTTACGGAACGAGTTCGAATACTGGAACGAGAAAAGAGAATTTTGTTGAAACATTTTAACGAAAGTGACTCAAGATTTGATCAAGAGCCACTACGGCGCACTTATTCGGATTACCTTTATGTAAAGGACAAAAAGATTCGATCCTAAGATTCCGTCGTAGCGGGGGTACGCCAAACATTTCCACGTTGACAATGTTTGTTATACCAGCGTCAATTAAAATTTTTCGTTGATTGCTTTCACCTTTGTATCCAAAAACAATGGTCGAGTTAGGATACAGTTTTTGTAAAAAATCATATCGGTTCTTCAAAAATTTTAAAGTATCTGAATAAGAAGTTCCGCCTCGGGTTGTAACTTCTACGTCTGGGCGACAATTGGGATACCATCTTCGCATTTTGGAAAAATTCATTGGACTCGTAATTTGGCAATGGCAAAACAATCCGGCCACGTCTTGGTAAGCCAGTTCTAGAGGTATATATGTGTCACCCAAAACCACACCTTTCGTATGAATAATGGCTTGCATTTTAATAAAGATGAAAGGTTTCGGATTTTCAACAATTATCCTTGGTTTCGTACTCGTTACTTTAATCGTGAGTGTGGGTTTGATTGCGTTTACAATGTATAAAATGTCTAGCGCACCGGATTATGTTTTGGACTCCTCCAGCAAAACGGTAACGACTGAAGGAATTTCTGCAAAAGTATTTTGGGATGCTAACAAACTGATGCTTCTGATCCCTACCGTCTCAAATATCCTATCAATAATCCTTTTGGGCGTGTTAACAGTAACTAGTTAAGTAAAGTAAAGAAAATACCCATCATGAATTTACGAATGATATTGTCTGCTGCGTTACTCGTATTGATAATCATCAATTTGATAATGTATGGCTATCTAGTTTGGACTGTTAAAACTGATACTACCGCAGGCGTAATCGTAACTAGTAAACCAATGCTATTCTATAGCCCGATAATTGTACATCTATTACAATTTATCACCTCTGGTCTGTTGGTAAACCAAAGGTAAAAAAAAAAAAAAAAAAAAAAAAAAAAAAAAAAATTTTTTTTTTTTTTTTTTTTTTTTTTGTAAAAATATTTTTACTTTATAATGTTTATCAATTTTTTGTAACTAAATTTACGCCAATTATTTCTAGATTGTTTTTTTGCAAACATTTTCCAATTACCGTTCTGTTCGATCCAAGACCTTAAATTGTTCTCAAATATTTCATTTACACTTTTCCATGCAATATAAAATGTTTCCCTCGATTTTTCACTTTTTAAACATCTTGTAGTAATTTCACCGACAAATGCCAAGTAAGCTATAATTTTATCCCAAGCTATATCTTCGGTTAAATTCTCATTAAAAACTAATTTGAAAATGTCAGGTATCGTGTTTCTTGTAACATTTTGAAATTTGTTACAAATTATTTTGTTGTCATTTTCAAAATCTGTCAAATAATGTTCGAGCTTGGTACAAAAGGCTTTAATAACTTGTTTTTCGAGTGGTTGCTCTAAAGAAGGTACATCTATATTAATTTCCTGGCGAGCAACTAAATACTGTAAAACCTTTAACAAAATGCGCTTGTATTTCAAATTGAAGCTTGATTTGTCGAGAGACATTATAGCATTTGTCAAAAAGCTTAGCTGAATAATACTTTGATTAAGTCTGTAACCTCTTTATATAATTGAATAAAATTTTGAAAAAAAAAAAAAAAAAAAATTTTTTTTTTTTTTTTTTTTTTTTTTCAAACTAATAAAGTAGAATGGATCCTGAAAATATTATGAAAAAGGTATACAAAGAAGTGATTCATTTTTTACAATCGATGCTTGGTGTTGACAAAATGGCTATTGTTAATCAGAAATTAAATGAAGCCTATCCGACCTGGACTGATTTATGGAAAACAATTCAAAATTGGCTCGTAACCGAACATCCTTTGACAAACATGCAACACAGTATTAAAAGTTTTGCGCAATTATTTCCCAATTATGAATCTTTTGCTAAGAACTTGGAGAATTCGTTGTCCCTTCACGACGATTTTTGGAATAAAGTGTATATGTATCTTTGCGCAGCTCAACAAGGTTTAAAATGTTAAAAGTGGGACAATTGGAACCTTTTGCATTATTGACATTAGCCAGCGGTTTATTGTACTCGATCGGCGTTTTGACAATTGAGTCCAAAGCAAATAGCTGTTATCGAATACATTTCATCATTCTCACTCTTGTGATTTTTATGGCTCTTCTTACCATATGCATATTTAAATATCTTAAATATCGTTTCGCTTGTCGCCAGATGGATGAGTTTTTGATGGCGATGAAAAAGAAATAGACAAACTATGATTTCTTTGGTCTCGAAAAAGAATAGCGTCATTTGCGCGAAATCCAAGCAGTTGCCAATAACCAACTGGAGACGAAATACAATGTTCCGTATTTCCCGAAATAATTTCATATTCCAGGTGTTGAACCGTACATAAAAATTCTCGAAGACCGACATCATCTTTTTTACAAATTTTAACACCGTCTTCGAATTCAATGCAATATGTGAATTTCGGTAACGAAATGTATGCGGATTTTATAGGTCTGAAAGCTTTTCTTTTTATAATTTCCAAGTAATCCATACTTTTAAAAATGTATATTAAAGAATGTCTAACGATAGCGTTACAATTGACTCAATGGCCAATGCTCTTCTCAAAAAGGATAAAAATGTTTTTGGTCAATTTTTCACAAATGGTTCATGTATTGGTAATGTCGACTCACAGACGAAGGAAAGAGCTGAAAGAATTTTCAAAGAAATATTTTCTGATTGTAATGATACTAGTTTTAATAGTTTTGACGATTTTTTGAAAGAGTGGAAAAAAAATAATATTAATAGTGTCTACGAAGAATATGATTCAATTCCCCAGAGTGATATATGTAATAAATTCAGTTTCGACCCGTCGAAACGTGAGATGGTTAGCGTTGTGGGTCCACGCCGCAAGAAAAATAATGCGACTGAATTTGATGTTTATGATTTTTTAAAAACGAGACACGAAAGTGGATGTCCTATTAGGTTTCCGTCAGATATGGAATTGGAAGCCGATTTAGAAGTTTTGATGGAACCGCAAAAGCATGCGATAGTCGATGCCGGTCTTAGAAAAATTGCTCGTGCATTAACTGTGTTGAATTCATCTTGCAGTTATCGTTTACTGGATGTGCATAGTGAACGCGTTGTCCGTTAAAAACACCTCTCTAAAAAAAAAAAAAAAAAAAAAAAAAAAAAAAAAAAAAAAAAAAAAAAAAAAAAAAAAAAAAAAAAATTTTTTTTTTTTTTTTTTTTTTTTTACAAAATGAGGCTTTACGTAAACCTACATGCATCTCAAGACAAATATTTTTAATCAAGAGTTATAATGCAATCTCTACAAGACCTTGTAAATTTCGTATTGCAACAAGATCGTTGCATTATTTATGGTGACTTGGGAAGATACCCCCAACATTTAGTAGAAGCTTTTAAATCCGTTCCAATGTTAAAAGTTGTCATCGTTTCTCGAAAAAATGACTTACATTCGACAGATAATCGAATTCGAATAGTACGTACAGCGGAGCTTGTAGAAAAATGCGATTTATTAGTCTATTTGGAACCCGCATCCATGCAAATGGTTGAAAAGCATCCTCTTGCATTCCGCGTTGCCGTTTTTGCATCCCATTACAGGTTTAAAACTTCGAACGAACATCGGTGGACCGATGTTTGTTTCTTCCTAAAAACTGATTCGGAAGGGACGCAAGAATTACGGGAAAAAGAAGATTTTTCAATCCAAACTCGAAACATCGGACTAGTAAAAATAGATTATACTAATGTTTTAACGATATCGGGGAAAGATTCCTCTCCCCCAAACACGCAGGATACGTACGTCATTGTAGACCTGACAAAATTTACCAAGGACTCGTTAAGCATGTATTTGGCATTTTGGGATGCGTTCGATTACATGTTAGAAAACAAACATTTAATTAGTAGGTGGGTCGTGTGCTTTTCCGAAAATGGACGGCAGGCTTTTCAAAGCTTTACGCAAAAAGTTTTAGATGCCCTTTTATGCAAGAAATTTGAATATGGTAATGTGAAAGACCTCCAAACTCTTGTAACTCTACTTCCTTTTTATAAATCTGGTACCATTGATAAAAAGTTTAATGTGAAATTATTGTCTTTTGGTGGAATAAAATTTGCGGTTCCTAAAACAATAGAAGATGCGTGTAAAGTCGCTATAATGTACGACACTTATCAATTAGCGAAAAATGTTCTTTTGATTCGAGAATAAAAGAAAAAAAAATGTATGGGGAAAAGAAATAAGACAATGTCGACATTAAACAATCTGGATACAATTGTTGCGTCTCATAGCTCACCTCAGCAGATTGTTCAGAAAAAGGGACGTGGGCGATCACCAAGAAGTCTATCACCCCTTTTTTCGATTGACAGTAATAGTAGTAGCTGTTCAAACTCAAGTCGGTGTAGTCGAAAGAAAAAAAAGAGCAATAAAAGAAGTCCTAGTCCTAGCCCTACCCGAAGTTCTAGCCCCAGTAAGAATTCTAGCCCCAGTCCCAGTCGAAGTCCTAGCCCAAGCCCCAGTCGAGGTCGAACCAAAAAACGCAGCAAGAGTAAAAGTAAAAGTAGAAGTAGGAGTAATAGTAGTAACAGGAGTACCAGCCTCGATCGAGCTATAAAAAATCCATATTTAAGACAAATTTCCGATAACGAATTGCGATACGATTATCCCCCACATAGCCTTTCCTTTAAATTGAAAAAGGGAAAATTCAAAACCAATCAAGTACCAAATAAAGTTTGTAGACTTTTAACGAGCCATTGTACCAAGCGACACCCACTTTTGCGAGATCAGAAGCCACGACATACGCAAATACAACTCAGTGAGTTGTAAAAAAAAAAAAAAAAAAAAAAAAAAAAAAAAAAAATTTTTTTTTTTTTTTTTTTTTTTTTTTTTTTTTTTTTTTTTTTTTTTTTTACAATTCTATAGCAAATATTTGTTTCATTTGCCTTACGCGGCTTAAAGCTGTATAGACTAAATTTGGATTTCTACTTTCGTTAAAATTAATTACAATTTTCAATTCATCAATGGTATCACCTTGATATTTATGAATTGTACCAGCAAATCCCAATTCCAAAGGAAAATTTCCACTGTAGTAATCTCTCTGTACTTCTATTTCTAAATTAGTTTTTGGATTTGTACATATTACTACATCTTTATCAGAAATGTAATTTTCAAAAATTAATTGCGTTCCGTTATTGACCTCCGAGCAACCGTTTTTTGTTACGAAAACCAAACAGCCTGACTTTAAGACGAGGTTTGGATAAATTTGAATTTTTATTCCACTGACCTTTTTTTTCAAGTAAAATTTATTGTATATTTTAACAGTTTCCTTCTTGCAAGCCATAGCCCTGTCTGCTTGCATCAGTAAAAGATTATTAATTTCTTCCACTACAGGAAAATTTTTCTGTACGAAATCAAACATACCCGTTTCATCATTTTTGTCGACAAATTTACGTAAAGCATTTATCAAGATTTCGTATTCGGGTTCGAATCTTTTGCTTTCGGTCAGATGAATTTTACAAATTTTGTATTGGGTCTCCGATAAAGTGATGGAAAACAAATTGTGAATGGATTTTATTGGAGTAAGTTGATGCGGATCCCCCATACAAACGAAAAATAGAGGGTAATTGGCTCTATCCATGAAATAATAAATCAACCAATATATGAACCAGCCTTTAATCATAGATATTTCGTCGATAACAATTATGTAAGGATAAACGTTACATTTAAAACTCTTTACAATTTCGCGACTTTTTTCTATAGATTTCAATATATTTGTTTCATTTTCCAATGACTTTTCCAAATCCGCTAAAGGACCATCCAATTCTAAGCCGAGTGTTGAATGAATGGTTCGACCCCCTATGGCTACTGCGCTTCGAGCCGTAAAACTCATGCGCAGTTGTTTTGTTTGGATATAATCGAGAGTGTTTTTGACTACATATGATTTTCCGGTTCCAGGACCACCAGAAACCACGACCAGCAATTTGCGGGGCTTCTTTATCCAATTGACCAAGAGTCCAACGAAAGCGCGTTGGCATTTCGTCAAAGTCAAGTAATGTTTACGGAGCCCCACCTTGTCAATTTTAATTTCGGAGGACATAGCATGCGCGGATGCCATTATTGCCCGATGAAGATTGTCACCCTAATTCTAGTTGAACCTGACGGATCAAGCGCGGAATTTATCCTCTTGATTTGCTCCAGAGTCGCCAAATCTTATCTAGTCGATTTGTACTCTTTATACATGGGACATGCGCAACAAACAGAAAACGCAGAATATGTTGATTCTATTATTACTTTAACTGTCGATAAAATAATAAATCCAGGTAAATGGATGTATTGTATTGTTTGGTCACGATATCGACAAGAAGAAAAAAAGGCAAGTTTAGAAATCTTTGTTAAGCGACCCGCAAAATCTGAATTTTATTACGCGGTTGGAACTAATGGTACGCTTTTAATTAGCCGGAAAAATGCAAACGAATCCATCGTAATTCATGAAAATACAGTCGATGTATTGTGTGGAAAATCTAGATTGTATTGTAATGATCCAACAATTGTTTGGATTGATAAAGGTTGTTAAAAATGTTTATTAAAAAAAAAAAAAAAAAAAAAAAATTTTTTTTTTTTTTTTTTTTTTTTTTTTTTTACAACAAATAAAAATCTGTGTTGAGTTCAAATAAGAATGTATGTTCAAAGTCTTACCGTTATAAAATTCTGTAACATTGAAATTGTAAAAAAAAAAAAAAAAAAAAAAAAAAAAAAAAAAAAAATATTTTTTTTTTTTTTTTTTTTTTTTTTTTTTTTTACAACAAATAAAAATCTGTGTTGAGTTCAAATAAGAATGTATGTTCAAAGTCTTACCGTTATAAAATTCTGTAACATTGAAATTGTAAAAAAAAAAAAAAAAAAAAAAAAAAATTTTTTTTTTTTTTTTTTTTTTTTTTTTTTTTTTTTTTTTTTTTTTTTTTTTTTTTTTTTTTTTTTACAAATTCAATTTTCTTTCTCCAAAAATAAGTTTTGCAAAATGCAAATGAAAAATATAGATGAGTTTAAATTTAAAATTTAAGTTAAATTTAAAGTTTAAGTTTAAATTTCTTGATAGTCATCCTCGTAACATTTTTTTGGTCGTACAGCGTAATCGAAACCTACGCCTTCTGTATTTTGTTGACCAAAAAACATACGTTCAGCTGAAGTAGGCAAACCATCAGACCATTGATTTCTTAATTCACTTGTACAGAATTTCGCCATATTTCTTTTCATGGCTTCAAAACTCACCACTTCAATCTTAGTTCTGTCGGGATTTTTTGCCAATCCATCGCGAGTTAATGGTAATGGTTTTCCGCTTCGGCATTGATATTTCATCAAAGTTAAAACGTCTTTTTCATACGCAGATTCATCATTTGTAAATAATTGTCTTTCCACGATTCTGACCATGTTGAAAAAATGACTGACGATTCCACATTTTTGAAAGAGATTACGAACGTCTGAAAACGCTACAATATTTTCCGGAGAAATTCTTCGTAACAAAGTATACAAATCTTTGAGCGATTGATAAAGAACTTTGATAGATCCTCGATCTTCTACTAAAATATATTTAAAATGACTCAAATATTCAAATTTCCCAACCAAATCCCTTCCTTTGTTATGTTCAGCATAAGGTATCAAGTGACCAGCTCCAGGTAACAAATTCAATAGTTCTTGAATGGAGCATGTTGTATAAACGGTCGCGTATTTACGTCTGTTTGAAAATTCAAATACCTGTTTTTGAGTAGAAAATAAAGCCAATTCGTATAAAATATTCTTTTCTACGTTAAATTCTGACCTAGATTCTGAAGACGACGGATTATGTTTACTATCCAAAGCGGCTTGAGTGTCAGATTTCGATGTACGACAAGCGCAATTAATTCCTTGTGCTGTTCCAGGTGGTGGAAATCGCATATGTTTAATTACTGCCCACACAAATTGTGGTACGGCTTCGATATTTTTGTTGAAAACTTCTAAATTATTGTAGCGACGCAAATGACCTTCCATTAAACATAACACCGCATCCAGTTTATGCGGTGTTATTTTTCTCATGATGGCTTCAAAAATATCAGGCCTTTTTTCCCGCGTATATTCCATCAAGCGTTTTGCTACAAAAACCATGTCGGAAATAGAACACAAGGATGCAATTTTCCATTAAAGATTTAAAAATAATATATGATAAAGTCCGTTTTCGTAAAACGACTGAAGAATTGAGTATGCTGATATATATAATGATGTTTACGAATTTAAAAGTATCGGATCTCTTGGGATGGTTTAATGAGGACTTGGGTAAAAGACGACAATATTTAAAAAATTTAAATATTCTAGAAGATTACGAATCATCAAGAAAATTGTTTACTAAAAAGCATCAAACGTACTTGATCAATTGGAAGAGGGCCGTTGAATTATGGATTGGTAAAAAGAATGCTACTTTTGAAGCCTTTCGACAATCATGTAAAAATGCAAAATTGAAAAATATTATGCGTATAGAATCTGATGCTATATTATTTAAAATTGTGTAAAAAAAAAAAAAAAAAAAAAAAACAAAAAAAAAAAATTTTTTTTTTTTTTTTTTTTTTTTTTCATACAATTTTAGTTTGAAGATTTTATCATTTCCAACACGTGCCTATACTAAATCATGTAAACAATTTTGAAATGTATCATATACGTATTCTGACATTTCAAATAAGGTGTCATCATATAAATCTTCAGAGTTATTAGAGTTTGACATGTTTGATAAATTTTCTTCATTTGAGTTCAATGTATTAAACTGGTCAGATGAATTTATATCAGATTGGTCTTCCGACACTTTTTTTCGACATATTGGACACATGTTTTGCTCTTGAAACCATTTTCTTATACAATCTTGATGATAAGCATGATTGCAAGATAAAAGCAAAACATTTTCATTCAAGGAGAAACTTTCTGTACATATAACACAAGATTCATTTAAATCAATTAACTTTTTGTCTATTTTTACAATAGGTAGTAATTTGAAAACGTTATCTGGAACGGGTTTTTTTGGCGGAGGTTCGTTAAAAGAAGCATCCATGACATCTGTGTAAATTGCGTTTAAAAACGGAGATTGGGTTATAAAATCTGTTAATCTATCTCTCTGTTCTCGAATATTTTGTTCCAATAAAGGATCGCTTCCGACATGCATAAAATGTACAAATGAATTAATGAAATCTGGAATATCGTTCATAAAATAGGAATCAAATAATATTTCAGTGTTTATGTCAGGTAAAGTCTGGGAATTTGATGAGTGTAGCAAGTCTAACATGTAATGCCTAAATAAATGGAAAACATCAGGCGGATTAATATCAAAATTATCAATCGATTCTTCCTCTACTTCAACGCGAATTTCATCTAATACATTGTCAAATTGATTATCCATTTCAAAGTCGAATCGTCTAGGATGGTTTGAATAATCCATCACGTACTGAAAATGTACTTTTCGTATATTAAACTTATTTAAGTAAGCGTTGTATTATTTAAAAAAAAAAAAAAAAAAAAAAAATTTTTTTTTTTTTTTTTTTTTTTTTTACATATTTGTATATCACTTGTCATATTTCAAACAAAGTATCTTCCTGTAATTAGATACCTTTCCCGTTCGCATTTAAGCATTAAAGTTCCGTTTCCACAACATAGATAATGCGCGTACCTGGCTTCAGCAAGTTGTCTTTTCAACAAATTATTTTCTCTTTCCAATAAGCTTATTTTCTTTCTCAAATCGAATAGTTCCGTTTCCAAAGGAGACAGTTCTTTTTTTAAAACCATATTTTCCTTTTCACTCTCCATTTTTGATCCTTTCATGATGCATATTGAAACAATAGAATTACTGGCAGTAAGAATGAAAAGGTATAATATAGTATATTCACAAAAAAAAAAAAAAAAAAAAAAAAAAAATTTTTTTTTTTTTTTTTTTTTTTAAGTTAAATTTTTATAATAACATGATTGCGTTTCTGCTAGTAAGTTTTAAATGTTCAAACTATAAAAAAAAAAAAAAAAAAAAATTTTTTTTTTTTTTTTTTTTTTTTTTTTTTTTTTTTTTTTTGTCAAGTTAAATTTTTATAATAACATGATTGCGTTTCTGCTAGTAAGTTTTAAATGTTCAAACTATGAAAAAAAAAAAAAAAAAAAAAAAATTTTTTTTTTTTTTTTTTTTTTTTTTTTTTCAATTTTTCTCTTTCACCAGACCGGAAGTGAGAATTCAAAATCTGACTTTGCAATATGTAAATGAGATGACGTTCTAAAAGATTTATTTCAGTTACAACACTACTCGTAAATTAAGTATATCAAAGAGATATGGATTATCGAACATTAGTTTTAAGTCTTTTAAAGGATAGAAAATATCCAAAATTGGAAAATTATGTTGTCATAGATGTTTACTATAAAATGATTCCTGTGGATTATCCCTCCATATCCATTTTACGTTATGATCGACGCTTTGACAATCCCAAAGATGTGTATATACGAGATTCGAAACCTTTTACCATCAATTTTATGGTATGTGTGGGAGATTACGCTTTTTATTTACACGAAGTCAACACGCTCAATGTGGAATCGTTTCCCACAAAATGTATTTCGATCAAAATTAATCGATCTTATTTAGACGAAAATATTTTGCACCAAAAAAGTGATACTTTTGAAGAAGAAATTTATAAATTCTTGACGCTTTTAAATTACGATGTTCCACAAGTTGCTAGTATATTAAACATGGAATTTTTCGCCAGTACGCGATTTTTACCACAAAGAATTAACCTTTTTGTTTACAAATACAGCGAACGAGATGTCAATTTCATTCCCCTTACTGAAAAAGAAAAATCGTGTTTTGGTCCATCCTCAGAAATTTTTCCAGCTCGAACAATTTTGGGCTGTTTATCCGAATGTAAGTCCATGTCTACTCTGCTATCTCTCAACAATAACATTGATTTTCCAGATTTAAAGTTTACACAATATTTTTCCACTCAATGGCGTACTCTTATTCCTCTCGCATTTAATCCGTTGGAAAATCCAATCATTGTTTAAGATTGACTATTGGCGTAAGAAACTTCCACTAAATATTGTTTATCCTCGCTAGAATCCCGTTTCAAAGGTAGGTACCGGCGGTTTGAACCGTACCGTTTGCAAACGCGTCTGAGACCCGCACATGATGGCAAAGGCATGTTTACATCCGTTGAATCGCATTCGTCATTTGAAGGAGCAATGGATATAATGGATGAATCAGAATCATTGCTGGAAATTTCATCTTCCGAAAAAGAACCTAACCTGGACCGGTACTTTTTCTTTTGACTTTTCGTGGGTGGCCTTCCTCTCGGTTTGGGAACATTTGTCATGAATCGTTTTGCATATTTTCTAATGTCCGGGGAAATTTTTATAGCCATCTTCCAAATCTTGTCGGGAACAGATATATTTTCTTTAAACTCTTTAAAGGCTGGAGTGTTTTTAAAAAATTTTCTCATTTTTGATACAGGTACCAAATTACCATCATTAACTGCAATTTCTTCCAACTCGTTAGCTTCGACTCTTTCCGGATTGTATTCCCATCCTCGTTTTGAATCATTCAGTATATACGCAGCGTATTGAATTGGTATTTTTGTTGGTCTAGGCATGCTTTATTTACGGTAGATGACCTGTCCGTAAAAATGAAATTTGAAAAAGGGCGAATCTCTCACGTTCAAATGCGTGTCATAATGAGCGTGCTCGTATTTGTCGTATGCGTCCCAGTGAGCTAAAGCGTGGAGCGTGTAAATGAATAAAAGGTGCCAACAAGTCATGGTCTGAAAATATTCCGCTGGATTCAAATTACTCTGCTCATTTTCTATCATCGAGGCCAAGTTGACGGTTCCTCGAGCTTCATTGTACAACATTTGGTTGGATTTTGTATAGTCGAGACAATATCGCCTTTGAATAATTGTAAACTCGTAAACGTTAAAAATAATGTAAACTACAATATGTTCGTCAATCACATTTTCGTCCATGTACAATTTAATAATTTCTTTCGGACCGTTGGGTTGGTAACAATAGAAAAAAATGGGCTCGTATCGATTCAAATGATGAATGGGTCGGTCAAAAATCCAGTTAAGAATGGGAACCCAACGTTCGAATATAGTGTGAAACTGTTTGAGATCTACAACGGTAAATTCTTCAACAATTCTATAGCATGCAGACCATGCGTCTCGCCATTTATTGACCCTGCTCATGGACCGAATATTGGTCGGATTGCGTCTGGATTCGTGTCGATCGATTGGTCTTTCTTCGTCTACCATCTTGACTCTTGACATGCGACACAAAAAAAAGCATGCACAATACATGGATCGTGTTTTTCTTAATGTGGTTGGCATATGTATGGATTTGGAAAACTATGAAATTGTCACCTGACAATTCGATAACAATTCGAACTGAAGCTCCGACTTTTCGCCAAAATTGTACAACTAAAGAAGTTCCTTGCATCGACGACTGTTCTTTTCTCTGTGTGGAAAACAATACCAAATGTATAGGTGGAATTTGTCAAGTTCAAGACGAGCTGATACCGGTTCCTTGCAAAGAGGAAACGGGAGGAATTTTGATGATTGTGAATGATCCAGTGCCTCATTGGTCCTGTATTTGTACAAATTCGACATTTTATAGGGGTCCGGACTGCTCAGAATTGAATGAAGACGTGTGCGAGCACGGCGTATTTTTATATAAAAATCGAAGAAATTTTGTATGTTTATGTCTACCACCATACAATTTGAAAATAATTGATAACAAACCGCATTGCGTGGAAAGAGCAAAGATGAATTTTTTTCAATGAAAAAAAAAAAAAAAAAAAAAAAAAAATTTTTTTTTTTTTTTTTTTTTTTTTTTTTTTTT
This sequence comes from Maratus speculifer, assembly GCA_964019185.1. Lineage (NCBI taxonomy): Eukaryota > Metazoa > Arthropoda > Arachnida > Araneae > Salticidae > Maratus > Maratus speculifer. The sequence continues at coordinate 222,301,177 of OZ025301.1, forward strand.
TTTAATATTGTTTCTTAGCAAACCGGAAGTAAGAATTGAAAACTTATTAAATATTCAAAAATTTGAGATAAAACCAAATGACGTCATCATTTATAAAAATAGAAATAAAATTTACACATTGTGATTTTCACAGTTTAAAAAAAATTAATTCAATAGCAAAATTTACAGTTAAAATCAGTTTTTTTTATTCATGTTCAAGAATTTATATATATTTATTTTTTTCGTAAAATTTCAAATACTTTTTTTCATCATTTTACTCTGCTTTATACATTTTTCATGTTTGTGTCAACTTGCTTCAGATATTATGCAGGTGCTTTACAAATTTACATTTTTGCTTTAAACATTTTTCATGTCTGAGTCAACTTGCTTCAGATATTATGCATCTGCTTTACAAATTTACATTTTTACTTTACAGATTTTTCATGTCTGAGTCAACCTGCTTCAGATATTATGCATCTGCTTTACAAATTTACATTTTTACTTTACAGATTTTTCATGTCTGAGTCAACCTGCTTCAAATATTATGCATCTGCTTTAAAATTTTGCATTTTTGCTTTACGGATTTTACACGCCTACTTTAAATTGCTTCAAATATTATGCATCTGCTTTAAAATTTTGCATTTTTGCTTTACGGATTTTACACGCCTACTTTAAATTGCTTCAAATATTATACATCTGCTTTAAAATTTTGCATTTTTGCTTTACAGATTTTACACGCCTACTTTAAATTGCTTCAAATATTATACATCTGCTTTAAAATTTTGCATTTTTGCTTTACAGATTTTACACGCCTACTTTAAATTGCTTCAAATATTTTGCATCTGCTTTAAAATTTTGCATTTTTGCTTTACAGATTTTACACGCCTACTTTAAATTGCTTCAAATATTATGCATCTGCTTTAAAATTTTGCATTTTTGCTTTACAGATTTTGCACGCCTGTGTCAAATTGCTTTATGGATTTTGCATCTGCTTTAGTATTTTGCATTTTTGCTTTACAGATTTTGCACGTGTATGTCAAACTGCTTTATAGATTTTGCACGCGTATGTCAAATTGCTTTATGGATTTTGCATTTCTAAGACAAATGCTTCAAGATTTTTGCACGAATTCTGCAACCTCAGCGCTCGAAATATTTTTCACGTATTCGACATCCTATGTTTTACCGTAAGAAATATAGATTATTCAACTGGAACAAAAATTTAATTAACCAAATCTTCGTTTTTACACCTAAATATTTTTTCTAATGAAAATGACTAAAAAATGAATTTTTTCTAATCCCAGAGTACATTTTAAAAATGTACGCTGGGATTAGAAAAAGTGACATGTTTAAGCCTTTTCATTAGAAAAAATGCACTTGTTCAAAATTGAGGCTAAAAGGGCCAAAATACCAGTTATCAATCGTTTACCTACTGTAAACTTTTATAAAAATTTGAAAAAAATTTATTTATTGAAAATTTGCCTGTTTTTAATATGTTGATTCAAAATTCATCTATTTACGTTTTAAAAGTAATTTTTTTAAACACAAATTATAGTTATTTCATACAAAAAAAAGAGATTTGTTTTTAAAAATTTAATTTTGGGTTTATCGTATTGCAATTTGATTATTCTTTTTACGCTTCTTGTTTTTATTCTCTTCTATCAGTTGTACTGATGGAGTACATTTAAATTCTATATTAAATTTATGACATTTTGCATCTTCAATAACCACATTAACAGATTTTGGTATCGCTACGGTAGGTACAAAATGTATCAGATCCGAATGTTCAAAAAATTTTTCTAGTAAAATAAATCCAGCTCCATGAGCACGCAAGGCGTTATTTTCCATAGTTCCTATCTTCATTCCACCTCCCCTGCTTCGACCTTTTAAAGGCTGATTCGTAACTCTATCGGTAGAACACCCTGCAGCTGCGTATAAATGTTCACCCGCCAAATAAACAACGACAAAATAAAAGGTTCTTCCGTAAAAAGCTTTGGCATTTTTTATCAAAATGCCGCAGGAATTTCTAACGGTTCTAGTATCCTTTCCGCCACCCAATTTTACAGCTTCCAGTATTTGTCCAACAGTTTGCCTAAACATGCCATACGGGTTAACAATAATGTCAGGTTCAATTCTAGATGCGCCCAACTTTGGCATTTCATCCATGACTCGCATTACTCCCTTTTGGCCGTGCAAACTGCACAGTTTATCACCAGTATTTGAAACGTGTTTTTGTTCGACGCTTATGGAAAGCTTGTCACCTGAAATGAAATGTTGGATCACTCGAAATGGCACTTTGGAAAAATGGATGCGGTACTCGCAAGAGGACATTTTTTCTAAACTCGTGTGAATGGAAAATGGTTCGACTTCCAGAGGCTTTCCGCTAATTAACGTACCCAACAAGTCCGATTCTGGGTCTTCGTCTCCAGAAACAGGATAGAAAACCGTCCAAGTTTTCGGATCCATGTTTATTTTCATTCTCACCGTGTAAAACCGATAGAAATCGAACGAACGAAAATTTTTTCTTTTCACAATGCAATCTTCTTGCGTACATCCTTTGAAACTCATGTAAGTCACGATGGGTTGAGGCATCATCAAAACAAAATTTTTTGAAAACCCGTCGTTTACGGGTTGAATCAAAACTTTATGATCTGGGGTCGGTGTCTGAAAATATGCGGACACTGTATCCATGAAATAGTGCGCGTATTTGGGGTCCGTAGCCAAAACAGCATTTTTCATATGATTGAATGCCAAAATGACTTTTGGAAAAGCCGTATGACGGAAAAAAGGGTTGAAATCCACAAAGTAGCTGATGGTGGATGTATACAAATGAAATTTATTTTCCACTCCGAAAATGCGTCTCATCCAATACATTTCGTCGTAAGGCGATACCCATATTGATATTTCTGGTAACTTTTTCATGATGATGCCAGACTTGAAACGGATAACTATAAACTTTCCTCGCTCGAAACACTCAATTGTCCCAAATTGTTTCTTCAATTTCAACAAATCAACATTGTCAAAGGATTTTTTAGAAACGGGTATACAAGCTTCATTCACTACCACGTAGTAAGGACTGTTTGTTTTCGGCTCGAGATTTAACGCATTCCAAAAATTTTTGTTGGGCTTGTCGTGATAAACTGAATCCAAATCATCGCAAGTAGATACAATTGTATCTCTCACCATCATGGTCGTGCGACCCACATTTTTCGTTTCAAAAATGCCTAGTATGCACAAAAAATACAAATAACTCGGATGAAAAGACTCGACAGATGAATGGTTAACTTTTTTAGACATTTGTCGTACAATGACATACAACAAATAGGGATTTAGCGGATACGTCTGAGTCAATACCTCTCTGTAACAACCAACGTTTTTTTCCATAAACACTTTGCCATTTGTTCCAATTTCCCGATGGGACTCTTGCGGTTCATTGGTCATTTTACCTGCCGATTTACCTTCTTTAAAATAAACAGTTTTTCGAGACAAAACGTGTAACAAATATCCATTTTCAATGGAATTACATATCAAAGCCGTTCTCGATTTGACTAGTTTCCAATCTTGCTCCCTCAAAGGCCCGTACAAATATTTTATAAACAGTTTCGTAAACATGTGGCCTGGGCTAACAACCATTTTATTGCCCAAATGATCAATGTCAAAATGGTCGTCTCGATAAAGTTGATTCATATAAGCCGTTAAATGAACGGGATAAGGGCAATGATCGAAAAAATGGGGATCATCGTCAGTTTCCGATCCATCATTGTGAACGACAACTACATCCCCACACTTTTTTTTGTTCTTGTCAGCTACATAATAATTTAGTTCTTTTCCTCGATCCTGGGCGTTGTACGAATAAACACGAACAATTTTTCTCTGAATAACGTGCGTATTGGTTGGGTCGTTTGTGTAAAAATACGGAAGATGGCGCACTAAACCGCCGATAAGAAAAAATCCAGTCGCAATGTCCAATTCTTGAAAAGGTAACTTGGGCGGAACCTGAGAAAGGTCGAAAGGTTCTCGAAAATTTTGAACGCCTTTGCTGCGAATGGCCAAATCCAAACGAGATCCAATCATAATGGGAAAGACATTTTTCAGAGTCTTTTTGGAATTGCAATAAACTGAACATGCGTACATTGTTTTTTGTAAAATGTGTTGGCGAATGTCTTTCGGACCTTCGTATATCAGGTAAATTTGAAGCTTGTCACGTAAAAATCGAATAAAATTATTCACGTGCATGTCATAATTATGTAAAATTGGTCTAGTCATAGTCGGGACGTCGAGTTGTGGCATATTTGACTCGGAGGTCGTGGACTCGTTGCTTAAAAGTTTTGTCGCAGACATATTGGTGTTGCTGAAGGGTGTAAACGCAAAGCGAAATTGTTAAAGTGATGACAAAGAGACAATATAAATTCAACCCATGAAGGTATGGGCTATGAACAGAATATTGATTACCAAAGACTGATTTGAGAAAAGACTTGTAAGTCATTTTTAAACTTTATATATCAAACTATCATATCAAAAATATTATTTATTAAAAAAAAAAAAAAAAAAAAAAAAAAAAAATTTTTTTTTTTTTTTTTTTTTTTTCAAATATTTAAGAATAATATGACATCATTTGTTTATTGCCAAAAGTAACATTTTTTTCTATTTCGAACTACTTGTACATTAAATTTATAATAAGCCATGGTAGTTACTTCGACAGCGGGGCAAGGATATCTGATTAATCTTGATCGACTGTGATCATGATAAACTTTTGTGATTTTTCTACCAGTTGACAATTTTACTCTTTTTACGTATGGATAACCACAAACATACTTGAAAAATCTATACTGGGATGGGCCCCGAACGTACAAGACAGTTTCCAAAGGAATAATTTTCTGTAACTGGTATCTCCATTTGCTGGCTTTTAGTTTCAGTTGTCGTACATTTATATTCAAATTCAACTTTTCACAATCCGAGTTATAAAATCGATCCTTGTTGTGCGCTCTAGATTTGTTGTTGGCCCAATCTCTAAAAGTCAACCAGTAATAAATGGGTAACGGAGCCACTTTAAGTAAAGTCACTTCTGTTGGACACGATGTAAAAGCAATCTCTAATGGCATGTACAAGCCATCATAACAATTTGCCCAAACAGCCTCGACAAACAACATGACTGACAACTTGATCTAGTAGAAAAGTATATAGTAGTAGCAGTAGTAGATTAGTAGAAAAGTAAAATAACTGCTTAACTGTTGTGAATTGGATTTTTATACACAAATTGTACTCTCGTTTAACATAAAAAAAAAAAAAAAAATTTTTTTTTTTTTTTTTTTTTTTTTTTTTTAATTAATTAATTAAATATTTTTTCTACCAACTTATTTTCTTGTTCGTTCTGTTGACAAATTAAATAACATTTGGGTAATGAATTTTCCAAAAGTAAATGTTTGTAATCAATCTTAAGTTCTTGCTGTTTTTTTAGAATCATGTACGCTTCCGACAGTGATAACAATTCACTTTTAAATATGAGGCGATCATCATCCCACCTTTTTACTCTAACTGTCGACAGCAGAGAATTTTCATAGGAATCGAAATATCTGTACCTTCGAAGTTCATTTACATTTTCAATGATAAAATAAAATTGCTTATAATGTCTTTGATTACAGCCTGTAAACTCAACTTTAACAATCGGATAATTTTTTATGTCTGTTTTTCTAAAAGAAAATCTATATCCAGTTTCTTCACGAAATTCTCTATAAGAATCCATAAAACATTGACCTAAAGTTTGCGGACGTTTATGAGACAATTGTCCATGTGGAAAATCATAAAGGTCTTCAAACATTTCTCCTTTTATGAATCGCATGTAATCCAATTGATCGCTTACTTCCAGTGTCGGTAACCATTTCTGTTCAAAAATTTCTTTCACGTAATTGAACGGATCATGTGTTGTTAATTCGTACGGGATATTATTTTTATACAAATAAATATAAAAATTTTGCACGCAGTATGGCACTTTACGTTTTATTAAAACAACTCGATTATTATTAGTTTTAACAATCAAACCGTACGAAGTGGTGAAATTATCGTAGAGTTTCATCTCACTTTTTACTACTTTGCTATAATCTATTTGCTATAAGTTATAACAAGTGAGCACTTGATATATATGTGCAACAGAAAAACTTAAATCTCAAAAAAAAAAAAAAAAAAAAAATTTTTTTTTTTTTTTTTTTTTTTAATTTTTTTTTTTTTTTTTTTTTTTTTTTTTTTTTTTTTTGAGATTGATAAAAAATTGTTTTTACATGTTTTTCAAAGTTAATTTTTTTAAATAAATAAGTTAATAAGTAATTTTAATATTTTAAGAAAATAATATGCGATTATTTGAAAAGGCACTCGCTTCTAAACGTTCGACAATTATTCATGGATATTATGGTCGTTATCCGTCATCGCTACAACATTATTTAGATTCTATTTCTGAATTAGAACCTGCATCGGATTACGAATTAATATTTTGGTATCGTCCAAATTTATACGAATGTCGAATTTTACACATTTTAATCGAACCTCCATTCGACACAGTCATTCCTTCCAATATTTGGACAATCGTCTTGTCGAGCCATCTACAACTTTTTTGGAATCCTTTGATGACGCAAGTTTTGAAATGTGAAAAATTCTTAAACATTTCGAAACCCGTTGAACCGGATCCCGATCAGATAATTGTGGTTCCCTCAACTTGTCACGTTTATCCAATTCATCCAACACTCGATGAAACAGAAAAATTTCGAATTGACATGTCTTCTGTAAATAACTGCCACGAAGGATATTTAAAACTTTTAACAGTGTTTGATCTTCTCCGTCCATCGACGGTATGGTCGTTATCGATCCCTGAAGGATTACGCCTAAAACTGTTGAAAAAAATAAAACCCAGCGATTCCAATTATGATAAACAACTTTACGAAATTCTGAATCATTCACGAGACTATTGGTAAATTTTATTAAGCTAAAAAAAAAAAAAAAAAAAAAAAAAAAAAAAAAAATTTTTTTTTTTTTTTTTTTTTTTTTTTTTAAATGTATATCATGTCTTTTTTAATAGTTAAAATAATTTTTCAAGAATAATTAACATAAACAACTTTTTTATAGATTTTGAGGTGAATCGACCGGTGAAATTGGTTGTGGATCGACTGGTGATATTGGTTGTGGATCGACCGGTAAAATTTCCTGAGTTTGATTTTTTCTTTTACGTTTGTTGGGTTGTTGTTGAGCTAGCAACTTTGACAATCTGTCTGACTTTATACGCTCCATTTCTTTTTTTCCGACCATTTCAACATAAAGTCCTACGCATCTATCCATATCTGCATCGAATTCAAACGGATTTTCTTGCTGGATTTCAAGCGCTGTTCCCACTATTTGTTTTATTTGTTCCGGATTGTTATAGTAACTGTACAACGCCCTCACTGCGGTGTTGTGCTTTTCAAAATTTGTCGAAAAAGCATCATGCACATAGACTTTGGGATGTGTACCTATGATTCCGTCAACCGCGAACCATTTACAAGCAATCGTAGGCTCGTGTTTGTACCAGCAACAAGCAAATTTACTCAATTCGGTCGGATGAGGGCAATCTTTGGACAAGACACGTTCAACGCTGGCTCTCTCCTCGTGAGACATGTTGGACTTGAGAAGTTCGTAAGCATTTAATATTTCATCGTGCCATTGGGAAAACAAAATAGTTTTGTCGAATTGATAATAGGCAACTCGAGTATATTCGAAAATTTTTCTATAGACTCGTAAAATGATAGTTTCCAGAGTCAAATATTGATTTTTATTTTGTAAGACTTCGTGTTGAATAGCTCCGTCAATCAACATTGAAATAGGATCAGACTCCATTATCACTATAAAGCGAAAAGTTTATACAGTGAGAATAAGGCAATTGAATTTGGAAAAAATCAATGTACGAATGTTTTTATAAGCTACTTTTAACTTGGCTCAAAAAAAAAAAAAAAAAAAAAAAAAAAAATTTTTTTTTTTTTTTTTTTTTTTTTTATACATTGTCACAAATTATACATTTTTTTGGTTTTTTTACTCTTTTAATTTTATTTACGTTTTCATTACTTTTTTTTATTTCTTCCAATTTCCTTTTAATTCCTTTAGTTTCCTTTTCCAACTTTTTTATATCTCGCTCAATACCGATTTTTAAATTCTTGTAACGCCGGTTAAGAGTTGCTATTGAAATTGATGCTTCTGCACAAACAGTAAAGTGTCTTTTTCTTAATGAAGCAATTTCCGTAAACATTAATTTATTAAACAAGGAAAGAAAATCATTAATTTCTCTTAACTGATCATTTTGTCTTTGAAGTTGACTTTTGTCATTTTCAAGTTGACTTTTGTCATTTTCAAGTTGACTAATATATTCTTTTAATTTTTCAATTTCTTCAGCATGCGAGGAATTTGTGAGAATTTGATCCATGTCCTTTTCCACACGTTCATCATCAAACAAAACATAGTTTAGTAGAGAACTCAAATCTATGTCATTCAATATATCCTCCGTAGAGCTTGACTCAATATCTTCTGAAGTTTCAGATGCCATCATGAAAAATACAGAAATGATTGAGAGAAAAGACTCACACTGGGTCTTATACTTGTTACATGTATGAAAAAAAAAAAAAAAAAAAAAAATTTTTTTTTTTTTTTTCACATATATGTTTTTTAAATTCCATTTTCATAATGTTGCCGATAAACGGCGGCAAAAGTTTTACTGTCCCCGACAAAGTTTAAATTTAATAACATAATAGAATCAATTACATTTATTAAGTACGTATAACTAGGTTCATCTACAGCCGCCAATTGAGTTATCCAAACATCCTTCCAATATTTGTCCATATATATATTATAAAGATCCGACTTAAAATTTTCCAAGTTTATTTCATGATCCAATTTGATTGAACTATATCTAGGAAAGTCATCTGTCATTTTTAAATTGTATTTTATATCATCATGATTCCATGTCACATTCTTTGTCGACAAGCCAATTCTAAAAGTGTTAAATGGTGGTTCATGAGCTGTTAGAGTAATATGCCAGGGAACCAAATTTCCTTGAAGACGAACGAATGAAACATGAACTGCATACAAAAATGAAGACATTTTTTTGTATTTGAAATTACACACAACGCGGTAGAAATCAATGGTACAATGTTAATCAGCCGATCAAGTCAAGTCAAGATTACCTAAAAAAATACTAGTTGTCCACTTGAAACGCTTAAGTAACCTTTACAATTCAAACATGAAAAAAAAAAAAAAAAAAAAAAAAAAATTTTTTTTTTTTTTTTTTTTTTTTTGTAGTTTAGTAAAAAATATCCATTTATTTTTTTTCGTAAACATGCATTTGTCCACGTGAAAATAGATAAATTTCATCTGGTAAAATTTTGAAATTTTCGTATTTTATTTCGAAAACAGTATGATCTGAAGCAAATCCGAAGCTCTGGTTTTGCGTATTTCCTTCTTTAATAGGATTCAGACATGGGTTAGGTACATTTTCTTCTTTAATAGATTTCAAACATTGATTAGGTACATTTTCTTCTTTAATAGATTTCAAACATTGATTAGGTACATTTTCTTCTTTAATAGATTTCAAACATGGATTAGGTATATTTTCTTCTTTAATAGGATTCAAACATGGATTAGGTATATTTTCTTCTTTAAGAGGTTTCAAACATGGATTAGGTATATTTTCTTCTTTAAGAGGTTTCAAACATGGATTAGGTACATTTTCTTCTTTAATAGGATTCAAACATGGATTAGGCACATTTTCTTCTTTAAGAGGTTTCAAACATGAATTACGTACATTTTCTTCTTTAAGAAGTTTCAAACATGAATTACGTACATTTTCTTCTTTAAGAAGTTTCAAACATGAATTACGTACATTTTCTTCTTTAAGAAGTTTCAAACATGAATTACGTACATTTTCTTCTTTAAGAAGTTTCAAACATGAATTACGTACATTTTCTTCTTTAATAGGTTTCAAACATGGATTAGGTACATTTTCTTCTTTAATAGGTTTCAAACATGGATTAGGCACATTTTCTTCTTTAATAGGTTTCAAACATGGATTAGGCACATTTTCTTCTTTAATAGGTTTCAAACATGGATTAGGCACATTTTCTTCTTTAATAGGTTTCAAACATGGATTAGGCACATTTTCTTCTTTAATAGGTTTCAAACATGGATTAGGCACATTTTCGTTGACAGAAATCAAAGATTGTGAGTGATTAATTTCATCATCGATCGGATTCAATAACGGAATCGATTTGTTTTCCGCGATCAAAGATTGTGATGGATCATTTTCATCTTCCATATTATTTGATGAAGAAAAGTTTTCATTTAAAGACAATTTGGAAAGATCACATGGCTTGGAACTATTTTCTTTACAAGAAGATTGCGAAAGCTGATCTGCAACTATAGATGGTTTAAAACATACTACCTGGAAATCAGAAGACTGTTTTTTGACTTTAGATGGGGATGGAAAAACACAACTAGGATCCAAACAGCGTTTCTTTGAAATTTTTTTATCATGTTCATAATTTTTCCATTCAATCGACTGCGCATCGAAAAATTTTTGAATCCAATCTTGAAGGCGCAATTTTTCCCAGCCTGAGGGACGCACATACAAAGGAAATGCAAATTGCGGATTAAGTAACAAATTATGAGGAATAATTTCTGTAACGGTTCCAAAATACCACAACGCAATCATCTGCTGAATTTTATTCTTATCCAGTCGGCCAGTTTTCTGAATAATTGAGATCATTTCTGGAAAATCGACCACGAGTAACACAGATTTTTTCCAAAATGACGGTATGCAATCACTTGGAATTATTTTAGTCAAGTCGTTTGTAGCATATTTATCTGCGAAAGAGTAAATGTGTACATAACCTAAGAATTTTCCCAAGTCCGCTGCTTTAAAGTATACTTTTCCATCCAACGCAACAACGGCGAGCAGACTCGGCTTTTCAGAAAAAAAGAAAATTTTGAACCACATGGTTATCTTTTAGTTGCGAAAACCTCTGATAAAAAGTGATTCTTTTTTGAACGCATGCTTCGATCGTAAATTTAAATGCTCCGGTATTGTAACTTGTCAAAAAAAAAAAAAAAAAAAAAAATTTTTTTTTTTTTTTTTTTTTTTTTTAATAATTTAATTCTGTTTCAATTTATTGGAATTGTCGAAATCTTTTAAAAGATCCTGTAAAGTGTCTTCCATATCTTGGACAGTAAGATCGTACTCATCTATAATATTACCTACTAAATCTTGATCTATGTCATAACTGTCGTCGTCAACCTTATTGATGAAAGTGTCCCATTCTTTTTTAAATTTTTGAAAAACTTTTTGAAAATCTTTTACACTGGTCTCTAAATTCTTTAATAGAGTTTTTTGATCTACTTGTTCTACACTCGTCATTTTTCTTTGTTCCATTATCCTTATTTTATTGAGTTTCCAAAATTACTCAAGTTCCATGCCCTATTATTTGAAAATCGTTGTGGCTTAAATCTTTATTTTCGTGTCTTTATGCCACTCAACCCTCCCATAAATAAATGAAAAAATTTAAACTCTAGGTCTTTCATATCAATCGATAGATTTTGAAAAAAAAAAAAAAAAAAAAAAAAAAAAATTTTTTTTTTTTTTTTTTTTTTTTTTTACTCTAGCCAGTTTTTATCATTTTCAGCTCTTCGGTACGCTGCTGCAAGAGCAAGATCTTCGCTTTGCGGTTTAGAATCTAGTAGAACAACATTTACAATTGATTCTTTCAAATAATTAAAAGTTGCAACATCTACCGCTCCGATAACGGGATCCCAACCACCTGTTGTTTGCTGCATTTTTTTATAGACATCTTGAATAGTTTTTCGCATTTCTGATACGTCGACAGTATAAGTTTGTCCAGTTTCACGAGTTTTAGGAAAGTTATTTACTGTATAATTATAACTGAGATCATTATGATGTAATAGAAGATTTTCTGTATTCAAGCCGATCGAAATTGTTTCAAAAGGTGGAATAATAGACGTAAACGCAACATGCCAAGGGATCCAAAATCCTTTTTGTAGAATAAAAGTTATATGAGCAGTGTAATTGTAATTTAACATGTTGACAAATTTTACTGAGTAAAGTTTGCTCTATAGTTTAATGCGCTTCTAGTATGGTACTTTTATAACACTAATGGCAGTTGAAAAAAAAAAAAAAAAAAAAAAAAAAAATTTTTTTTTTTTTTTTTTTTTTTTTTTTTTTTTTTTTTTTTTTTTTTTTTTTTTTTTAGTCGGAAGTGAAAATGTAAAACAAATTACTAATCAAAAATTTCCAATTATGACGTCAAAAGATTCTGTCCAATTACAAAAACACTTTTATTTTATTCAATACGGGTTTTCGACAAAGGGGGCAAATGTCATCGATTTTAACCGAACATTTCTCGCAGCACACAAGATGTCTACATTGTAAAAACAAAACTTCTCTAAAATTCTCAAAACACACCACGCAGTTCATCAAATCTTGCTGTTTTTCCTGATCAACTTTACATTTTAAACTTTCATCCGAACTTTTCGCTTGAATCAGTTTCTCAAATTCTGATTTAGAGAGCATGCATTTTTTACTTTCTAAACCTTTTCGTGCTAGCGCGATTTTTTCATTCAAATTGATTGCGTTCAGGGCCACCCGACAACGAGGACTCTTTTGAAAATGCTCGAAACGAGGCACGTCTTCAATCTGCCAGCGCCCTAGCGTAACATTACACCAATAGCAAGTCACCAAGTCCGCTGCGTACGTAAAAAAGAACCCGCACTCTGCTAGATCACTTTTCCGAATCTGCGGTTCATGAGGCCATTCGGAAGAAAAGCTTTTGTAGCGTTTCCAGATGCATTCCATTTCAGGATGTTTCGGATCGCATAGAACGTCCGTTTGAGCTATGGGAACATTTTCATATTTCCGAGTTATCTGTGACTGGAGAAAAAAATCCTGGTCTTGAGAATTATTTTTTTCCAAAAAGGGACAACCAGCGTGCTTTTCATCTTGGCCAGGTATTTGAAATGAACAAAAAGCGCAACGGATCGCTCGACTATTGTAATATAAACCTTCCCGAGCCGCTTGCTCTCGAACCCGAGCTTGATCGAACCTCGAACTGGTCATCTTATAAAAACTCTGAAGGCGAACCAGTTCTAATCGAAAATCATCATGAACGAGTTTGTGTAACCGATGTCGATAAAGAGGTACGTTGTAATACGGGTCACTTTCGGAAATGCCTCGCATATGTGGACATTTAGGGTTATTTTTAATGTGCACGTAACTCGGTCTGTCGAAAAATTGTTTCAAGTCTGAATATTGATTCAACGAGAAATAAAACCTACAAAAAGCGCATCGGATGGCGAATGAAGAGTCGTAGTAGAGACCATTTTCAGCAAACTCTAACGGGGATCCAATAAATTGTAAATTGCTGATTATATTCCAAGAGTCGTAAAAACTCTTTAAACGTTTATATTCAGAGTTCATGGTGACTTTTTCACTGAAACAAAATGTTGAGTTTAGAGTATGAGAACAAACTTGTAACTTGAACTGTAAAAAAAAAAAAAAAAAAAAAAAAAAAAAAAAAAAAAAAAAAAAAAAAAAAAAAAAAAAAAAATTTTTTTTTTTTTTTTTTCAAGTAAATTGGCAATTTAATCTGTTTTGTACATTTGTTTGTTTTTCTCTTATACAACCAGGTACTGTAAAACGAGCAACGACCTTGAGTTGGTGCAACTTGGACAGTCTTTTTACAATCAACAGCAAAATTATTCGAGCACCTGCATTCTGTTTTTAACTACTTTTTTTAATTTTTCCTTTTCTAAAAATTTTTTATAAAGAATATTTCTTTTGAACGTACACATGTTTTATCCCACGAATATTTATATGAATTTCTTCTGGTAAATTATTTTCAAAACCATCATATTCTAGTCCAAAAACAGGGTAAAATGACTGCGATGATTGAAAATTTTGAGGTTCTGTGTCCACATAGGAGGTGGAACATGATGGTGGTGGCGAAGAATAATAACACTCATTATTTACAGATGGAGGAGGCGTATCGTAGCAATCACTTATTAATTTGTTTGATTTGGCCAACATCGAACTGCCATTTTGTTGTTGTTCTTCCATTGGCGAAAATCTTTTTTCTTCTCGACTATGAAGAAAATTACTTACATCCTCAAACATTTTTTTAACGCGGTTCGAAAATTCTCTGATCCATTCCTGGAAATTAACCACATCATCATCTACATTTTGTCGTCCCATGCGTACCTCCAGTAGAAATGGATTCCTATAAGATGTGTGATTTATCGGATCGGGCATTTGATCAACGTCCTTTTTAATGGACACGAGTCCAAAACTCCACAATTTTCTGAGTTCTTCGATCCGTTTCTCATCGCAAATTATTCTGTGATTCGGTAAAGTTTTCTGTATAGTCAAAATCATTTCCTCAAAATCAAAAACCCTAGTAGTATTTGCAGGAGAATCACCATCTTTTCCATGAGGGCGAGGCAGTAAATAGGTCCACGGAATCATTTTCCTAAAGTCCCTCGTTGCATATCTTTTTGCAAAAGAATATTTATTCGTATAGCCTAAAAATTTTGCCACATCCGAGGCTTTGAAATATACATTTCCATCTGACATGACAACGGCCAACAGAGATTCTCTGTCGGAAAAAAAAGATAGTTTCAGCCACATGAGTCTTGACTAAAAGTCAAACTAAAGAAAAAGGAAAGCAGTAGAATAAAAGTGAGATGAGGGAAGGAAATTTATATGTAGCTTATGTAGCTCCAAAAAAAAAAAAAAAAAAAAAAAAAAAAAAAAAAAAAAAAAAAAATTTTTTTTTTTTTTTTTTTTTTAAATTATATTATAGATAAGTTATATTATATGAATAAATAATTATATTGTATATAAATAAATTATATTCTTAATGTAATTTATTTATGTCTCTCTCTTTTTTTCATAATGTATGACTAAAACGCTGACAAAGATCATCTACTGTAGGTGTAATTTCTTGTTGGCAAGCATAGCCTACCGATCCAAACGGATGCATAACCCTACTAGTGTGAAGAATCCACGATGTAATATTGGTTTCCTCAAAACATCTCAGTAACACATTTAGCGCCATTTGATAAATTACATCTGCTTGGTTTTGAAATTTTTGCATACAGAGTACTGTAAATTTTCCTGCAACAATGAGGCATTCTAAAACAATGCATTGATAGGGCATTGGTAATATTCCGGCTAACGAGAATTCTTGCCGAATTATGTTCAACTCTCCCAGTTCTATTGTATTTTTAACAATTTCTTTTAATTTTCTTTCTAAGATGGGACAAATATCCAATAATTCATTCACTTCTTCAATACTAACATTGAGTTTGGTGGGATGTTTTTGAAAGAAACGTCCTTGAATTCTTAAAATTGTAGCATACATCACCCCTTCAATTTCATTCAATTTTGAAAAATCCACCGGCTTGTATTGGTCCAGATGAGAACAAATTGTCCCATTTGCAAGATATATTGATTCTGCAAACAGATCTGGAAAAATGTAATTCATTCTCATCACTGACCTATCCAAACAACAAACGCCAGAATAGCAAAAGTAGCAGGGAAAATCGGGTAAACTTGCCATTGCTGCTAGAATGTGGTTCCTGAGGACATTCACATGTATAAATACAAGTTTGTTAAAAAAAAAAAAAAAAAAAAAAAAAAAAAAAATTTTTTTTTTTTTTTTTTTTTTTTTTTTCAATTATCGTCGGATCATTTTCTTTTACAATTTTTTTTTTAATCATCGTTAGATCTTTTTCTTTTACAAGCACTTTCCAACGTCGGGCCCTGGCCATGTCTGGATAAAACAATTGATTTCAACATAAAGACTGGTTCCTTTTGAAGCGTATAGCGTTCGCAGCAACCAACACTAGTCACATTAAACACGTTGTTGTTTTGCATTACGGGTCCCAATGTTCTTTTTAACGTTTGTTTATTTTCATAATCTTTGGTATAAGGACCACCTTCCACAATGCTAATTTGAAACGTTTTCAATTTATGACGAAGAAGCCACGTGACAATCACTTTGGTTTCTTCGATCGTGCAATCAGGTGGCAAACCGTACAAAGGATAACCTTTTACATCATGTTTGTCGTTGGAAGCCAAAATACATGTGCCTTGAATAGCCAAACCATGATTAGTGAAACAAGCACAATAATCGGTTCGTTCGAAAAGTGCGTAAGGCTCGACGAGCTTGGGCGCTAGTAAAATGAGTTGCGAGGCGGCAGCGTTGTTTAAAAAATCTCTGGGTACGCTGTCTGGAGCATAAATTACGACATGCGTCATGACTGAATATAAAGAAAAAATTGTTGTACAGAAAATGTAACGAATAAGTTTTAAATGAAACCAAATAGAGAATAATGTAAAAAAAAAAAAAAAAAAAAAAAAAAAAAAATTTTTTTTTTTTTTTTTTTTTTTTTTTTCAATTACGGAGATTTACAGAAAATTTTCGCAATTTGTTTTACAGCTTTTATCTATCAAACCAAAACATGTATCTGTCATCCACATAATAAATTTGAAACAATATAGAAGCCAATCGTAGGATAGGTCTTGTTTCAAAAAATGCGAAAAATCTTGCACGTATTCTTCAAGCTCAATTAACGCATTTCCTACATTTAAATTATCCATCAAATATGCGTTTATTTTTTCCTTCACCTGAATCAATTGACTCAATTCTATTCCAAGACCATAATCATCGTACCAGTACTTGTTGAAATCTTTTTCAACAGATTTCGGTTTTAATTTAATTAAACGATGTTTTATCAATTGAATATGATGCATAAAGTTATCGTATGATTTTTGAGCTTTTTCGATATCATCTTTATGATAATTTATGGGTTTATCGTATGGAAACTTTAAAAACATATAACGAAGAGCTAATGGAGAATAACCTTCTCCCATAATTTGGCTAAGGTTTGTAAAACTGGTCAAATCGTGAGTCATTTTATGTCCATCTTTTGTCTGTAAACGACCCGTATACAAACAAAATTGAACCCAATCTTTGTTACCCACAAAGGCACGTCCTAAGGAGATTTCGTTTTCGTAATGTGGAAACTGTAAATCAATATCACCTACATGAATATCCAGTGAGTAAGGGAAGAAAAAACTAGCAATTGTTGCACATTCTGTATGCCTGTTTGGCATACCTATTTGTTTTTTTCCTTCAACATCGGTCCAGTCTTTTGAGTTTTTCCAGATTTCAAAATCCCATTTTCCATTTTCCGAATGAGGAAACACTACATCAAATTCCTTTAAAAAATTTTCCATACTGAAAAAAGTGCTATCGAGTGAAGAATAGGCAAAATCGTTCACTAAACACCTAGTACACACATGTTTAGTCTTTTCTATAAAATCGGAAACGCGCGGCGCAAAATCAGGTCTTTCCACGTTCAGCCTATCCATCGTTTCAAAAAATGATTTTTCGCATTGACGAGCAGATTGAAAATTATCTTTGTCGATGATTTTGTCATTTAAATCCGTAATTTTGAGCACCGAGCGTACACTAAAACCGAGATAGTTACGTAGGATTCTGCGGAGAACGTCCAAAAAAACATAGGTTCTAGCGTGACCAAGATGGGGTTTATCGTAAACAGTCGGTCCGCAGCAATAAATTTTAACGTCGTAAGGTTCATTAGGCACAAAATCTTCCAAACGTTGAGTGCGAGCGTTGAAAAGTTTAAGAACTTTCATCCTAATTTTGAAATATGTTTTAATTGTAAAACTAATATTTTTAAAATAAGAAATGATTTTTTTCTCACTATATACAACTGGTTATGTACTTGACTTTTTAAGATGAATAAAAATTAAAGCAAATGATTTAAAAAAAAAAAAAAAAAAAAAAAAAAAAAAAAAAAAAAATTTTTTTTTTTTTTTTTTTTTTTTTCTACAAAACATGTTCTTCAACGCAATTTGTTTCAGAGCCATACTGTTCATTAAAATCTTGTAAACTTAAAATTTGAAATACGGGAACATGTTTGCATATTTCACACCAGTATTTGCGTCTGTTTTCAATGGAATTAAGGAATGTAATATCGGTAATTTTACTAATTCTTGCTAAGTAACTATTCCTTTTATAGCATTCATACATTTGAAGTTCATCTCTCATACATTCCATACATTCCCTGCAACTTTCATAATGCGATCGAAATTCCATTAAAATTAATCTATGCGAATTTTTGAATTGGCTGAAAGAAATTGAAACATCGTTTTGAAACCAAACAATAAAATCTTTTGAAAACGTTCTGTCCTTTTCCTTGAAAAAATCAATTACATTATGTATGTTAAAAAATCGTACTATTTCGGTTTTCCATTCGGATGTTTTTGCGTAAAAATTTTCCCTACGAACCATTTGTTGTTTATGCAATGCGAGTTGTAAATGTAATGTTACGGGTAACAGAGATTGCCATTTTCCTTCCTCAAAGCTTTCAAGATTTGTTTTTTTGGCAATTACCTTCATGCACAACTCAAATAAACTGGAAGGTACGTTATAGATATCGATCAATGCGACGCAAATACAATTTTGACGAAATTTTTCCAACATTTTATGATGAAAAATGAATCGTTCTTCATCAACATTTAAAGTCATGTCTCCAGAGTCAAAATTAATCGGCTTTTTAATAGTGCACAATTCGAAAGGGTAAAGGATATATGCTAAATTTATATACGAATGTTTTAAAATTTCTGCTTTATAAAAGGACCATAATATATGAGGTACATGTAATTTATCGCAAATTTGTCGTTGTTGATCGTTGGGTGGATATTTTTCTATCATTTTTAGGGCCATTTCTGAGGTCTCGTTAAACTTGTACAAAATAACATATTTTGTTAAAGGCGTATTATCCTTCGATTCTGCCATAATGTTGAAAAGGGTAGTTTTGCGAAATGATAAAAAATGTATTATATATTAACATGAAAAAAAAAAAAAAAAAAAAAAAAAAAAATTTTTTTTTTTTTTTTTTTTTTTTTTTTTTAACCGAGTATGAGAATTTCAAATTCATTTTACAATATGTGAATAACATGACATCAACATTTCTAAATATATAGGTACAGAATTCAATTCAATCTATTTCCCAATGTCAATTGAAGATTAATCCATTCATCATCATTCAAACTCAATAAACTATTGTCTTTTTCAAAGTATAACAGAGATCCATCTTTCAAATACAAAAAATATTCTGTTGGACCTTCTTTAGTTGGTTTAAAATCCTTTCGCACTGGAAAACAAAAAGGTTGTGATGGCGATTCTTCATTCTCAAAACTAAACAGCGTTCGTAATCCTTCTTTCCATAGACTCGCCAAAACCCATTGGCTGTGAGGTGGTAACGAATAGCTGACAGAGGGTAATTTGCTCAAGTTGATGAGGATGCGAACCAATTCGATAGGTTCTTGGATTAAACTGGCACGCTTGTCGAACATGTCTAGTTTATTCCATACATTTTTCTCGAAATAATTTCCACTTTTTGGACACATTATGATGAAATGGCTCCCACACCGCTGGACCCTGGTTCGAATCCAGCTAGCGGCATGGATGTCTTGTGTTGTCCATGTGATGTGTATTAAATGTATGTACTGTATTTCATGTAATAATAAAAGTGTTCTGTAATGGTTTCTGTGTATTAAGGATCATTCGAGGTAACAGCCATTGTAGCTTCTAGACCTCAAAACATTGTTCTCTCAAACCCTATACTGATATAACCCTATACTATACTGATGAAATGGTAACGTTTCTTTTCATCTTGGCCACAAATTCGTAAAATGCAATCAAAATTTGCAAGTTCGCCAAGAATGAGATAAAACCAGTCAAAAGAACCGTTTAAAAATATTCGCACGCATTTAGAGATGGAATTTAACTGGTTATCGGAAAAGGATAGTCTGGAAATCTTTGGTCTACGTGTTTTGTTCATCGCAGAAGAAGCTCTAGAACATGACTGGGTTAACATTTGATTGTGCGAGAGCGGTTCCATCACAAACTCAATACAAGAAAAATATAATGTAATGACAAGCAAGAGCAATATAGACAAGTCTTTTACTCTTATTATTAAATTTTTTTTTTTTTTTTTTTTTTTTTTTTTTTTTTTCTAAAAATAGATATAGGAACTTTATGTTATTGAGAAACCCCCGGGTACATTATTTTTAAAATAAAACCACCAAATGATAAAGCTTTTTACTATCAAAACAACGACTAACAATGCCCAAAAGCACCATCTACGATAAAATGGTATAGCAGTGTTTATAATACCTACAATACCAACAGTTGTTGGAGGAGGTTTAGGAATAACTAATGTTAATTCATTTGATATTAAAGTTCTGTATTTATAAGGTTTAACGTATGTAGAATTTATTGGATTAAACGAAGGATCTAAAACATTTGTAAGAAAATCTGAAACTTCATAATCTTCTCGAATCAGTCTTCCGATTACGTTTGCTGTTTCTATTTGTGGTTTGATATTTGGATTTATATAATAAATATTATTTATAGTTGGTAAAATAATTTTTCCATCGTTTGTTTGAGCATATCTTTCCAATAAAATTTGTTTTAACGTTCCTGTGCGACTGAGTTTGTTAAGGTCTACAGATGTAATTTTCCGATAATATTCGTTTTTGTAACCGTCTTTTGGATAATAAGGTTTTCCGTTTTGGTCAACCGCATATTTATTTTTAATTAGGTATTGTTCTTCATTATCATCGCTTGTTTTCCGTAAAGGATAAATTTCTTTGTTCTTAATGGATACCGCATATCTGTTTGGAATTGTTTGTGGTTTGTTTAAATCTACAAAGGTCAAATAAAATTCGTTTCCAAACATGTCAATAGGAAAAATATGTTGTCCATCATGTGCAGAAGCGTAATATGGGGTACCATCTGCCAATAAGGCTGGAGTATTGTCATCCGGGTAAAATTCATCACCATGTTTGTCTACAGCATAATATTGTTTACCATCGAGTCCAGTACCAATTATTTGTTTGCCAGCCACAATTTCATAAACTTGTGATCCATTAACAATGGAGTACCGAGGTTTACCATTTGCAGTCATAGGATAATTATATTTTCCGTTTTTTTCAATCAAATTTAATCCGTTAATTCTATATTCGTTTCCAAATTCGTCTCTCGGATAGTAATCGGTTCCGCTCTTACAAGCATAGCGATTTCCTAAAATTAATTCCCTGAACTTGCATTGGTTCCTTAAAGGAGTTTCATCTTCATTAGTCATTTCTTGATAAGTACTTTCTTATAATAAGAAAAAAAAAATTTTGCCGCTTCGAACCATTAAAAAGAAAATTTTGAATATTAAATGAGTTTTCAATTCCTGCTTGGGAAATAATTGGTACTGGACTCGATGGTAAACAATATTATGCTGTTGACAAATATCGTGATGAATTTTACCCAGATAAATTCCCTTCAAAAAAAAAAAAAAAAAAAAAAAAATTTTTTTTTTTTTTTTTTTTTTTTAAGCGATATATATATTTTTTTTTAAATTTTCATTTTAAAGTTTACTGGAATTTTTTCGTTTCGTATATTTTCTATAATTTTCTCGTGGTCTACAAAATTATACACAGTTTTCAAATATTCCCACGGGTTCCTCATGGCCGATTGACAATGACATGTATCAGGTCCGCTTTCCCATTCAATACACCTAATACAATCTGTAAGATGCCACTCTCCACTGTCTCTGTTGTAAACTGCGTCAATGAAATCTTGCTTTTTCAAATCTCCAACTTTTACACGAAAACAAAGTACGTTCGTTCTAGCTTCGTACATTTCGTACCATTTCGATACGTTTTCGGTATCCAAAACACGAAACTGGTAAAAATCTTCCAAACTTTCATCGCCTTCTTCAAAATTCAGCGGTTTATAACACACCGCATTTGATTTTCTCGGTCGATGTAGGATTGAAACAAATTTGCAGTGAGTCATCATTCTTTTTTCTAAAAACGAATCTGGAAAATCGAATGCCCAGGAACAGGAACAATCTGGAGAACCACGAGGAGAATTTTTTAATGACCATAAACATTCATTCAAGTGAAATTCTCTGTTTTTATTCAACAAGACTCGAAGCCGACTGTTGAGACGAACAGCTTGTGATTGAAAACGTAAAATTTTGGTTCGGTATTTAAAAATTTCCAGTTGTTTTCGCAAATGAAACAATTCACGGTCTGACATGATTGGTAAAAGGACAAAAAAATTGTAATAGAGTACACAAAACGCTACAAGGTTTTTAATATAAATCTGATGCTCAATTTGAAAAAAAAAAAAAAAAAAAAAAAAAAAAAAAAAAAAAATTTTTTTTTTTTTTTTTTTTTTTTTTTTTTTTTTTCCCATCTTTAAACTTTTCCAATTTTTTAAATTTTCATCTTTAAACTTTTCCAATTTTTTAAATTTTCATCTTTAAACTTTTCCAATTTTTTAAATTTTCCTCTTTAAAGTTTTACGCCATATAAATTTTTTCAAATGTTTGTCGTGCTCGTCTCCCTCTACAATTTTCCTCATGGTTTGAACGTGTGGGTGTTTATGATGATATATTCTAAACCCTTCGAGGTATTGTTCATCTTCCAATCTGTAATCTGAACAAAGCATCAGAGGAATCCGGTCGCCTCCGTCCCAAGTCAGAT
The DNA here is from genome assembly GCA_964019185.1 of Maratus speculifer. Taxonomy (NCBI): domain Eukaryota; kingdom Metazoa; phylum Arthropoda; class Arachnida; order Araneae; family Salticidae; genus Maratus; species Maratus speculifer. The sequence continues at coordinate 222,323,807 of OZ025301.1, forward strand.
ACTGATAATCATTTGAAATTTCAAAGGAGATTGGGTTCAGTTCCTGGACATGGTTTACACATTGACATTTTTGAAGGTCGACGCATTGGATGATGAGTTTTTTGTTTCGAGTCAGTGTCGCTTGGAAATTACACATGCGATAGGATGACACGAAGCGGGTCAAAACAATCGGTTTGTCGATCCTCATCATATATTTTCTCAGATTGGACAAGTAAATTACTTGCCAAGGCGAATCAGACCTATAATGCACAATGATGAAACCCTTACCCTTTAAGTGATAAGTTAGCAAATCTTCCGAGAAATGTATCAAATCATGAAAACCGAAATCATTTTTCGCGCTGTCGATGGACTTGCGATAAAAACTGACATGAGAGTTGGGCCGGTGAAAATCTTGATAGTTCCACAAATCGAAATGGAACTTGCTGAAATGTAACGTGGTTTCGTTTATCTGCAAATACATGCGATGAAACCCATTTTTTCGATTAAAATACCATCCAGGTCGCAGTTGACGCAGAAAGTCGATGTATTTTAACGAAAACGGAGCAGAAGAAGAAAGATACGAAGCACGGTGTTTTAAAAATGGGCGAAATTCCGGCATTTTTGAAAGTGTATGTAATTTATCTTCCAGTGGAACTTTTTTAAGAATGAGGAATAGAATATCCACGGGCAAGTCTAATAACTGGAGAGTGGCCATTTTCCAACAAATGCAACAACGAGAACGATAATTTTATTGACTAAATACAGGTTGAAAAAAAATGGTTCAATGGGTAACAGCAAATAGTATCATTAAATATATTTGAGCACACTTTGACTGCTCTATGTCGTATTTTTTAACATTGAATTATATTGCTAGGTACCGCAAAATGAAACAGGGATTCTAGATAGCGGTACATGACACGCATTTTAACAGTTGGTCGCAAAATTATTCGAGCACAGTATCCCCGCTCAAAATTTATATTTATGATTATTTAAAAAAAAAAAAAAAAAAAAAAAAAAAAAAAAAAAAAAAATTTTTTTTTTTTTTTTTTTTTTTTTTTCAACCCAAATTTATATTTGGTATTCATATTTTATTATTTGAATACTCTAAATGTAATACTGATTCTAGGTTCCTTCACTTTTCTTTCAACCGGTATTTCATGAGTCCATTTTTCATTTGTAGGATACTTCATAACATATAGCGATTCGTTTTCCGGCTTAAATTCAAAGTAACCTTTTCCTTCCTTTTCTCTGAATACAAGTCTCCTACTGGCTCCGAAATTCAGACAAGCGATCGGTTTAGTCGGATCCATGCATCTTTCATCATCTGAATGTTTTCCTATCCCGGATCTACCATTCGGATAATAGTTGACGAGGGCAAAGTTAAATTTTACATCCAAATAATTTTCCAAGTCGCGTTTCATTTCCGCAATTAGAGGAGGCCAAGTTACGGCTTCCGCAAATTGCCCAGCGTAATAATAACGCTTTCCAGGAATATTGGAAAATGCGCAAACTTTTCTAAAGGGTTTTCGATAAAAAGTCGGTCTGTAGCAATATGTTACACTTTTAAGGGGTAGTACATCGTACACTTGGTCGAAAGAATACGAAGAAAATTTTGGAAGATATTCCAAGTGAAGTCCATCAAGTCGGTTAATGTAAAATTCCTCCATGACAATCTGAATCTTCATAAAAGTGTGAGAATATAAAAGCCTACAGTTTCAAAAAAAAAAAAAAAAAAAAAAAAAAAAAAAAAATTTTTTTTTTTTTTTTTTTTTTTTTTAATATATATTAAAGAAAGTCCAGCCATCGTTTTCTTTTACTACCAATCTGACACATTTTCTTGTTGCTAAAACTTTTGCATCATGCCAGCAAACGCTAAAGATTATACGTCTTTAAGAAGTTATACGAGGAGCCTCTTTGAAAATAATAAAACTTTCCCCTGTCCTAAATGCAAAACCATTCTTTTTCCTAAACAATTTGAAAAGCATTGTTCAGAAAATCACCATTTAAATCCTCGACTCTGTTGCGTTTGGTGTCTGGGTAAGGTTTCTTGGAAAAGCGGACAGAAAAATAATCGAGTCGATCACCTTCTTCCGTGTTTTCGAAAATTTATGAAACTTGTCAAACTTCAACCTAAAACACAACCTAAACCGCCCGAAAACTCTACTCCATCAGTAAAACCCGTTCCCACGCCTTTCGACATGACACCCATGGCCGATAAAAGGTGTTTGTTTGGTCATATTTTTGATCCTCCTCCGCGAGCTTTTGATCTCATTTGGCCAATGCCTTTAGATCCTAACCCACTGACTTTTGAAGATGAGTCTTTGAACAGGGCCGTTTCCTGCGTTCGAAAATATTTGGAACTGGGAGACGAAGCAGAATGGTTTCACGCCATGGTTCGAACTATTGCTTTTCCAGGTTTTCTGGAAGCCGTGGATAGAGACGAAGGTCGGACTCGCACCTTGACATTTTCCTGCTGGTGCGATGGAGGCCAACCTGAAGATCCCAGGCTCAGGCAACACAGGCACATGATTATAGTTTCATCGCCTCCAGGGCATTTTTTGCGAAACGTTTGGGAAAAAATTGTGGTAAGAGACAGACCTCGTAAAAATTTCAGATGTATGTTTTATAAACGCCTCACATCACCCATGCATTTAGCCAACACGATCGGCTATCTGTGCAAGCGCGAATCCCACTGCGATTTCTCGAATGAAAAATCTTCCGAGAGCCACTTTTACCTGTTTGAGAACCTTCCGAAGGATTACATGTTACCATTGGTCCTGCAATGGGAAGGTGGTCTCATCAAACTTCTCGACCAAAATTTTAGAAACTTGAATCGAGTGGAACTGGTCCGAGCCAACGTGATTTTTTTCGAACGCAAGTGGCGCTTCAAAATCAAAGACATTCCCGGAATCACGCTAGGTATGGTCCTTCCACTCGCGAAAGATTTTCAACCTTGTCAAGGTCCCACGGACATTTTTCTACATCTCACAGGGAAACGTAAAATCTTTTTCGAACGCAACTCGAATTTGAAAAACCTGACTCGGGAAGCCTGGCTGGAAAAGCAAGCCCAGATGGGCAATCTTTTTTACTTTGTAGTGGGAGAAGACCACTGGACCCCTTGCCCTTACCACCAGGGCTTAATCAACGATTTCAAACCCATTGTCGATCGAAACAGGGAACTCGAATCGGAAATTGCGGTGCTGAAAAACGAAACGACCCACTCGAAACAGAGGCACGCAGTTTCGGAGCAGCAGGTAAAAAAAACTGAAAACAACGTAAACTTTATTTCGACTCAGCGAGTTGGCATTTATATTTAATTCTTAAAAATGATGTAGTCAAACCCAATACTTGAATGGTTTCAAATTTTATCTCAGATTCAAATGGTTAAAAAAAAAAAAAAAAAAAAAAAAAAATTATTATTATTATTATTATTATTATTATTATTATTATTATTATTATTATTATTATTATTATTATTATTATTATTATTATTTTTTTTTTTTTTTTTTACATTTTGAAAATTTATATTAACAGAAAACTGCTGGACCGAGCATAGTTTTCTTTTTACCTATTGCATCATGCCAGCAAATGCTAAAGATTTTACATTTTTAAAAAATTACACAAGGAGCGTCTTTGGAAACAACAAATCTTTTCCCTGCCCTCAATGCAAAACCATTCTTTTACCCAAACAATTCGAAAAGCATTGCTCTCAAAACCACAATTTAAATTCTCGACTCTGTTGCGTTTGGTGTCTGGGTAAGGTTTCTTGGAAAAGCGGACAGAAAAATAATCGAGTCGATCACCTTCTTCCGTGTTTTCGGAAATTTATGAAGCTTGTCAGACCTAAACCACAACCGCCCGAAAACTCCACTCTATCAGTCAAACCCGGTCCCACGCCTTTCGACATGAAACCCATGGCCGAGAAAAGGTGTTTGTTTAATCACATTTTCAAATTCCCCCCCTGCGCGAGCTTACGATCTCATCTGGCCCATGCCTCTGGATCCTAACCCTCTGACTTTTGAAGACGAGTCTTTGAACAGGGCCATTTCCTGCGTCAGAAAATATTTGGAACTGGGAGAGGAAGCAGAATGGTTTCACGCCATGGTTCGAATTCCCGCATTTCCAGGTTTTTTGGAAGCCATGGATAGGGACGAGGGGCGGACTCGCACCTTGACATTTTCCTGCTGGTGCGATGGGGGACAGCCCGAAGATTCCAGGCTCAGGCAACACAGGCACATGATTATAGTTTCGTCGCCCCCTGGCCACTTTTTGCGAAACGTTTGGGAAAAAATTGTGGTAGGAGACCGACCTCGTAGAAATTTCAGATGTATGTATTACAAATGCCTCACATCGGCCATGCATTTAGCCAATACCATCGGCTATCTGTGCAAGCGTGAATCTCGATGCACTTTCACAGGCGAAGACAAAAAATCCCCCGAGAAACAAAATCACTTTTACCTGTTCGAGAGCCTCCCGAGAGATTACATGTTGCCACTCGTTTTGCAATGGGAAGGCGGTCTGATCAAACTCCTCGACCAAAATTTTAGAAACTTGCATCGAGAGAAACTGGTGCGAACCAACATGAGTTTGTTCGATCGCAAGTGGCGCTTCAAAATCAAAGACATTCCCGGAATCACGCTAAATACCGTTCTTCCTGTCGCAAAAGAATTTCTACCTTGCCAAAATCCCACGGATTCTTTTCTACATCTCACGGGCAAACGTAAACTTTATTTCGAACACAACCCGTATTTGAAAAACTTGACTCGGGAAGCCTGGCTGAAAGAACAAGCCGACATGGATAATCTCTTCTATTTCGTCGTGGGAGAAGAACAATGGATCCCTCGCCCCTACCACCAGGGCTTGATCAACGAATTCAAACCCATTGTCGATCGAAACACTCGGCTCGAATCGGAAAACTCGGGGTTGAAAAACGAAATGGCTCACATGAAACAGACGCACGCCGCGTTGAAAGATCAATGTTCACAGTTGAGAGTCAAAAATTACGAGTTGAACGATAAATGTTCAAAGTTGAAAGTCAAAATTTCCGAGTGGAAGGATAAATGTTCAAAGTTGAAAGCCAAGAATTGCCAGTCGAAAGAAAAAAATAACAAGTTGAGCGACAAAATTTGCGAGTTGAACGATAAAATTCACCTGCTAAATGACAAAATTAATCAGTTGCACGAAGGGGAAATTGCGAGACTCAAAAAGGAAAATGAAGGGCTTCGGAAGGAGCTTGTTGAAGTGAAAAGGGAAAATGAACAACTGAAGAAGCTGGGAAAAGTGAAAAAACACAGGCTTTCAATTTAACTTTTTAAAAAAGAATGTCATATTATTATTTTTTTAAAATTTTTTTTGTCCAAGAAAAATTAAAAAGTAATTTAATTGTTCACAAAAAAACATTACAGTCATATAATGTTAATGTCCGAAAATAAGCATTAAAATTCAATTTCCCGGTGTTCTTTGCAATTGGTGTAATAATTATTGTAAGAAAACCATTACAGTCATAATGTTAATTTTTTAACGTGTATTTTACCAAAAATAACTTAAAATAAATATTAAAATTTCATTTTCATCCGAAAATGTGTTCTTTGCAATTGGTGTAATAATTATTGTTAGAAAACCATTACAGTCATAATGTTAATTTTTAACGTTTTTTTTCGTGTATTTTACCGAAAATAACTTAAAATAAACATTAAAATTTCATTTTCGGATACAAAACAGAGGTGAAAACGGGTTTTTAAAAAATGTTGCAAGAATTATTGTAAGAAAAGCGTTGTTTACCTGTACAAAGAGTTAAGGTCCAAATTTGACCTAGGTCAAAGGTCAAACCAAGGTCAAAAGAGAAAATTGTATCTCTAGAAAATGGTTTCAAAATTTGCTCGACCAAAAAATGAAAAAAAATGACATTTTCCGTATGAGGTCATTGACTTTTTTTTTTTTTTTTTTTTTTTTTTTTTTTTTTTTTTTTTCACAATTTCAATTTTTGTCGCCCACCGAACCGGAAGTAACAATTTGAAACTCATTAAGTATTCAAAAATTCGGGTTATCAATTCTAAAAATAGATTTTCCAGGGTTCGAACTTTAAAAAAAATAATTTTAAATATTCATAAACACTAAACTGTGACTTTTTCTGTGACTTGTGACTTGTGACTTTTCCTGTGACTTGTGACTCCCTTTTCGCGTTTAAAAGTTTTCGCCATTTATTTCATCAATAATATTTTATGAATCTTGATCCATAACACACTTTTCCTTCCACACCCTCCTCCGGCCATGTTCCTGAACTAGTGATTAAAATTTTGTGAAACATGTGGAAAAAAATGGTGGGAGCAAGACTTCGCTTGCCTGTTTCGGAAAACTAGGTCCATTCAAACTTTAAAAAAAACGATGCCTGTGTAAAAATTTCATGCCACTTTAAACATGGTTTAATTGACAGGTACCGCAAAATCAACACCTGATCGAAGATTACGGTAACAAAGCCTCTTTTTAACAGTCGGCTGCAAAATTCTTCGAGCACTCTAACCCCTCTGGATTTTTTTTCAAAACGAAAAAAATATGCAAAAATTGGAACGGGGGGGGGGTTAAGGGGAACATGTACTGTGTAAAAATTTAATGCTACATTAAACAAGGTTTAATTGACAGGTACCGCAAAATTAACACCTTATCTAAAATTACGGTAACAAAGCCTCTTTTTAACAGTCGGCTGCAAAATTCTTCGAGCACTCTAATCCCTCTGGATTTTTTTTCAAAACGAAAAAATATGCAAAAATTGGAACATGTAAAAAATAAATTTTTTAACGTCGTTAAAAATATATATAAAATTCTACTGTTTGCGTTTATTTACACAATGGTACAAGCGAAAAACAACGTGAACAAAGCGAACCCAAGTTCCAAAAGAGCACAAATTCCACAAAATGTGTCTTTCCACTTCATTTCTTTACTTGATTTTTTTTTAAAAAAACCTGACCAGCCAAAGGGTAATATTGTAATGTTCTGTAATTTATTAAAAAATATAAAAAAAAGATGTTTTTTTCCCCCCCAACCTGATGCGTTATTAGTATCGGATCTCTGATAACCTAACTTAATTTTTTCAGAACTGGGTTTTATTTGTGAACTAATTTAAATATTGCAGTAAAAACCTACAGCTTAGTGTGTGAGCTGGCGGAAGTCAGGAGGTTAAAAGAAATTATATCTACCAACATTGGAGTATTTATATGGATTGGAAAAGAAAGTCCTGTGTTGAAATTTAGGCGTGACCTTGCGCAACAATCGGGTTGCACGTGGCGGATTAAAAATAGACAAGGCCGGCTTCTCGGAAAACAGGATGCTGGTAAATTTATCTACGTCAAAGAAATGAAAAACAGGCTCTTATGTAACCCTTGAAACAGGATGACATGATTATTTTAGTTTGTTTTTATTTTCTACGACCTATTTAACGGAATTCTGGTGAAGCAGGACGTTCTAGAAAGATCTTTCGAGGTCGAATGCGAGTATAAATACGGGTCTGCCTGGTCGAGCAAGCTATCATTTGCTTGAGCTCCTGCTGTTGTTCCTCATCTCCAGTCAAAATGTTCTTCTATTTAGTCAACGATCTGCTTTCTTTTCCGATTCTGGTAGTGTTGTCATCCGATGGCTTGCCTTTTGTCCGGGCAACAGATATTGCTCGAATATTTGAATACAAAAATTTACATCAGTATGCATCTGCACACGCCCATCTGAGGGTTAAAGATGTCATTTATAAGAGAATGGACTTGCCCCGTGGATCTCTGAAAATTCGAATTTTTTCAATTGGAGAGGCCGTGAAAATTTTGAGAGCATGCAAGAGGCGAGCAGCTGAGTATTTGGTTTACACCTTTCAAAACCCAGAGGTGGCCAGGATCCTACCGCTCGAACCTATGAGAATCACGACGGAATACAAGAAAGCGATTCGAGTAAAAACAATGGCTGATGATTATTCAAATTCCCAGACTTTCAGTCAATTTCTAAGCGACTTTAGACGCAAAACTTTTGATCTCTACGAGGACTTGGCTAATGAATATATATTAAAACGACGAGAAGTTCACTTGTATGAAGAAAATTTAGACAACTTGAGAATGTCAGGACCCCCGAGAAAAGTTTTAATACATTTCGGAGAAGAGGTTTATGAATACAGTTTGTGTTAAAAAAAAAAAAAAAAAAAAAAAAAAAAAAAAAAAAAAAAATGGGTCGAACGAGGCATGTGTTATGGAAAGACTTTTATAGTCTTTATCCATACATGCCTCGTTCGGCCCATTTTTTTGGGTTAGATATAAATCCAATATTGGAAAACTTAAAAAGCAAAACTTGCATTTTTTCGAAAAAATAAATTATACATAATCATTGTTGGGGCCCATTTTTTTGGGGGGGGGAGGGGTTAAATCCAATATTGTAAAATTTAAAATGATAGAAAGACTTGCCCATATTGTAAAATTTAAAAAAGCAAAACTTGCATTTTTTCGAAAAATAAATTACACATAATCATTGTTGGGCTTTTTTAATCATATAATGTAAGGGAAATCTTTTGAGATGTATTTAAAAAAACAGACCTCATTAACCATAATGTAAGGGTGTGCTGTATTTAAAAACAATTTTTTTTTTCGCCATTGACTATAATGTAAGGGAAATCTTTTGAGCTGTATTTAAAAACTAGTTTTTTCGCCATTGACTATAATGTAAGGGGGGAAATTCAGTAAAAGCTATTGATGTATTTAAAAACAGTGACCATAATGTAAGGGAAATCTTTTCCTATAAAATATTAATGCATTTTAAAATTTACTTGTCGCAAGTTAGAGAACTTGTTAAATATTGAAATATTCGAGGTATCAAAAAAGATGATATCAAGTAAAGATTTTTACAAGGAACTTGTAATGACCGTAATATATTTTCCAAAAATTCTAAAAATAAACTGAATGTTCTAGAAAATAATTATATAACTATTTTTTTTCGTGATCAGATAAAAAAAAAGGAATTGCATCATTTCCTTTCTGAGAATTTAATATCATGGCCTCCGAAAATAAAATGTTCTAGAAAATAATTATATAACAATTTTCTCGTGATATGCATCTGTTTAAACAGATAAAAAAAAGGAATTGCATCATTTCCTTTCCGCTTCCGAAAATAAAACATGTTCTAAAAGTTTCTTTCAGAGTTGGTTCTGATATTTTTTTTTACACTGTGGCTTCCTGTTAACCGCGATAAAAAGCTACATCCTTTCTGATAATTCTATTTCAGTCCGATTGTTTTGACAAGTCTTTTATATAAAAAGGAGGTCGCGTTGTGACCAAAGCATCATTCTGCTCTTGTCAGAAAGCCTTGCTACCACTTTTTATCGACTAGTTGAAATTTTCTCTATCTGAGAACTTTGTCTTTGAACCATGAGCCTTTCAAACATTTGCATGGTCGTTGATTTCGACGGATTCCGCATCGGGGGAAAATTTTACTGCCGAGAACTTGGATTTGCCTCACTGACGAAAGGCGATAGCGGCACGTACACCTTCAGATTGAACCACCTGGCTAATCAAGCGACTTGGAAAGATTGGAAAACCATCAACTATTGTACAAACAACTTGCACGGTCTAACTCTTGAACCCCTGACTGACGAAAGACATCTTTTGGATTTCGAATTTTTTGAAACAATTATAAAGGCCGAGTATGAGTGTCAAAAAACTGATGAAAAATATATAGTAGCCTATAAAGGTGGCCACGTTGAAAGGGACGTGCTGCAAGACCTAGGGATTCCATATGTGAATCTGGAAGATTTTGGATGCCCAAAATTTGATGCAATATCCCACCCACTGAAATACATTCTAGTAAACGGCTGTGGAATTCATAAAAGACTGCTTAATGATAAAATGCCACATTGTTCGAGAATTGAATGTATTGTTTTCGCCGATTGGATTCGAGATAAACTTTAAAAAAAAAGAGACTTGTTGATTGAAAAAAAAAAGAAAAAACGGGTCGAACAGAAACATGTTTATAAGGTAAAAGACAATAGTCTTTTATCCATACATGTTTCTGTTCGGCCCGTTTTTTCGCGTCAGATAGGAAACCAATATTGGTTTATTTTTTTTCTAAAAAAAAAGAAACAAAGTTTATAAAGTGATGAAAAAATGAATCGTGTTATCAGATATATTGGAATAATTTTTTTTTAAAAAAACTTGTTAAATTCTAAAGAAACATTTTTTTTTACGATCAAAATAAAAAAAATTTCAAATCTTAAATTGCAATCTTTTAGCGCACTACTTTTCCCCCCCCCCCAGTACACTCACGATTCATTTCCCCCCCCCAAAAGACTAAAAAGTTTTTACATTAAATTAATAATCAATAATTTGACCAAGATTTCAAAATCACTTCTTCGCGAAAAAGATCCTCGATAGGCATCTCTGGTGTACACAAGAGGATTAGAAAAATCTTTTTATATGAACACCATTTCTTAAATATTTACACAACTTAATAAATTTGGTTCCACCCAAGTAAGAGATTAGCAGCTCACATAGCTATGAATGTATTCCAAAATATCTATCACAGAAAGTTCACACAATAAGGCGGAAAATATTTTGTTATTTTTTTTCAAAAGTCACCAGATATCTATACTTATTCATTTTCAATTAATACAGAGTTGAAAGAAACATGTCTCACTAAAAAATTTGGTTCAATTCGATGCATAACTTCATATACTTTTGGTCGGTGGAAAATGGGCACAAAAATCGCGATTGCAGCGCCCCCTTTCGGCGGAATATTTCAAAACTTTTTGGCTGTGGCAAGCATGACCTGCTTGCCACAGCCATTCACAAAAATTTGGTTCAATTCTATGCATAACTTTATACACTTTTTGATGGTAGAATGGCGACATACAGACAGACATTTTGTAAAAACATGTTTTTAGAATCTCTGACCCCGTCCATCGAAAACCGGAAATCGAAAGCGGCCGAATGAAATTATTAAACTGGATGTATCACTGGATGTAAAAAAAAAAAGAAACAAAGTTTATAAAGTGATGAAAAAATGAATCGTGTTGTCAGATATATTGGAATAATTTAAAAAAAAAACTTGTTAAATTCTAAAGAAACATTTTTTTTTTTTACGATCAAAATAAAAAAAATTCAAATCTTAAATTGCGCCAAAACACTTTTTTCCCCAATACACTCACGATTCATTTTTTTTTCAAAAGACTAAAAGTTTTTACATTAAATTAATAATCAATAATTTGACCAAGATTTCAAAATCACTTCTTCGCGAAAAAGATCCTCGATAGGCATCTCTGGTGTACACAAGAGGATTAGAAAAATCTTTTTATATGAACACCATTTCTTAAATATTTACACAACTTAATAAATTTGGTTCCACCCAAGTAAGAGATTAGCAGCTCACATAGCTATGAATGTATTCCAAAATATCTATCACAGAAAGTTCACACAATAAGGCGGAAAATATTTTGTTATTTTTTTTCAAAAGTCACCAGATATCTATACTTATTCATTTTCAATTAATACAGAGTTGAAAGAAACATGTCTCACTAAAAAATTTGGTTCAATTCGATGCATAACTTCATATACTTTTGGTCGGTGGAAAATGGGCACAAAAATCGCGATTGCAGCGCCCCCTTTCGGCGGAATATTTCAAAACTTTTTGGCTGTGGCAAGCATGACCTGCTTGCCACAGCCATTCACAAAAATTTGGTTCAATTCTATGCATAACTTTATACACTTTTTGATGGTAGAATGGCGACATACAGACAGACATTTTGTAAAAACATGTTTTTAGAATCTCTGACCCCGTCCATCGAAAACCGGAAATCGAAAGCGGCCGAATGAAATTATTAAACTGGATGTATCACTGGATGTAAAAAAAAAAAGAAACAAAGTTTATAAAGTGATGAAAAAATGAATCGTGTTGTCAGATATATTGGAATAATTTAAAAAAAAAACTTGTTAAATTCTAAAGAAACATTTTTTTTTTTTACGATCAAAATAAAAAAAATTCAAATCTTAAATTGCGCCAAAACACTTTTTTCCCCAATACACTCACGATTCATTTTTTTTTCAAAAGACTAAAAGTTTTTACATTAAATTAATAATCAATAATTTGACCAAGATTTCAAAATCACTTCTTCGTGAAAAAGATCCTCAATAGGCACCTCTGGTGTACACAAAAGGATTAGAAAAATCTTTTTATATGAACACCATTTCTTGTAACCCGAACTTCTTAAATAAAATAGATATCGAATCAGTTTAAAGTTTATATTACTTCTCAAAAAATGAGCTGCATGACAGATTTTTGGTAAAGTTAAAAATGGGGGGGCGAAAAAAAAAAATCACAACTTTGTCAATTCTCAAGATATCAAATCCAACTAAATTTTTTATATAAATGTACTCAACATTATCTGAAACTTTTGTATATATAGGTTTTTTGACAGAATCAACTTTTACCGACGAAAAGAAAAAAGAAAAAAATTCATAACTTACTCAATTCTTAAGGGTGTTCTTAAAATCAAAAAGGGTAACTTTGTGACACATGCATTAATTTATTTTTGTTTGGAAATGCATAAAAAAAAGCAGGTGTTGTTATTCAGAAACTCTTTAATTGCACTCATTCTTTTGTTTTTTTTTAAAAAAAAACACAATAGATTTTTCATAACAAGCCTTCAAAGTTGACACTTTTGAGCATATTTCCCGACGAAAGCAGAAAAACCGGTCGAAAAGGAGGAGAAAAACGGGTGATTGCGTCATCGAAATAGCTTATAACTCGATAAGTAATTTAATTATCATAAAATGGAAAAATAAGTTCAATTCGAAATCGCTTTCATAGTCAGGCATTAAAATTTTATAACATTTTGTTGAAAAATGAATTTGTAAATGTGTCAAAACGTTTTTCGCTTGTTGAGCGGATCAGTTGAGAACAACACTCTTAAGTAATCAAATATAATTACATTTATTTTACATCTTCTCAATAATATCTACAATTTTTATATTAACAAGTTTATCATAGGACTAATTTTTCTAGCAAAAATAAATTAAACAAAAAATAGGAGTTGGAGAAAAAAAAAACTCAAATCCAAACTGCTTATTTTCAGACTCATTTTTAAATTCAATTTTGCTCGCATCCAAATGACAAATTCTCTTATTTAGCAACTATGGCGAATTGGTCGAGTTTTCAATAAAGCCAGAATAAATTTTAAAAAAGGCAGCCAAAAAAGGTATTTTGAACAGAAATTTCTGACTTTATGGTGATTGAAAGATTGAGAAAATATAACAAATTGCGTTTTTTCAGACTCATTTTTAAATTCATTTTTTTTGCACTCAAACGCATCTAGGTTCGACTTATTTAGACTCTGCATTAGTTCTTGAGATATAGCTATCGCAAAAAATCGTGCAAAATGTAGCATAGCAGCGCCACCTGCTGGCCAATTTACACCAAAACTTAATCAGCGTCTATTTATATCAAGGGGTCACAGAATCTGAAGTTTGGTGAAATTCTGTGCATTAGTTCTTGAGATATAGCTATCGCAAAAATCGTGCAAAATGTAGCATAGCAGCGCCACCTGCTGGCCAATTTACACCAAAACTTAATCAGCGTCTATTTATATCAAGGGGTCACAGAATCTGAAGTTTGGTGAAATTCTGTGCATTAGTTCTTGAGATATAGCTATCGCAAAAATCGTGCAAAATGTAGCATAGCAGCGCCACCTGCTGGCCAATTTACACCAAAACTTAATCAGCGTCTATTTATATCAAGGGGTCACAGAATCTGAAGTTTGGTGAAATTCTGTGCATTAGTTCTTGAGATAGAGCGCCCACAAATTTTTTGTCACATACAGACAGACGTATAAATCCGTTGAAAACCGGAAGTCGAAAATTTTCATGAATCCAATACTTTCTTCTTGTAAAGATAGAAGAAAGTAAAAAGGCTGCTAAAAAAGGTATTTTGAACAGAATTTAGCTTAAGATGATTTTAATAAAACTCGTTTCTACAAAAAAAATTAGATTAAATTAATACCAGTTGCTCCTTTTTATTATAAAATGTAACATTATTGTGTGTCATTATTATATAAAAAAAGAATCAATGCATGAATAAAACAAAAAAAAATCTTTTCCTGCTCGCTCATGTTGAACGAAAACCAACTTTTCTAAAAAAAGAGTCACAGTTAAATGACCTTGAGTTGAGTTTTAGTTTGGAAATTATTTTTAGCGAAAAAACGATGATGTAAAAATATTCCTTTTACGCAGTTGGATGACCTTGAACTCAGTTCAAGTTAGATGTTTCACTTTTAGTTAAATATTTCGGTTTAGGTTTGAAATTTGACATCATCCTAGCATATAAATACAGCCACCGATTTTGTGCGAATTAGTTTGGATTCGGCGCCGAAACCAGTGGCTACTAAACCTGCAGGATGGTGTTTCAATAAGTTTTGGGGTAAGTCAATTCAATTAATTATTTCATTTAACAAATAAAAAATAATGTGACTCTGTTGTATTGAAAATAATGATTTATTAATATTTTACTTTGTAATTGTTTCAGAAACGTACAGTTTTTTTTTAACACGTATAAAATTTTGTAAATTTAATAACAAAAATGTCAATAGTGGAGACCCCCTGGTCGATCCATAAAAAATAATGTTTTATTAATATTTTACTTTGTAATTGTTTCAGAAACGTACAGTTTTTTTAACACGTATAAAATTTTGTAAATTTAATAACAAAAATGTCAATAGTGGGGACCCCCTGGTCGATCCATAAAAAATAATGTTTTATTAATATTTTACTTTGTAATTGTTTCAGAAACGTACAGTTTTTTTTTAACACGTATAAAATTTTGTAAATTTAATAACAAAAATGTCAATAGTGGGGACCCCCTGGTCGATCCATAAAAATTTGTCACATAATTTTGCGTGCCTAATAGATGTCGATGATAGACCCCCCCTCATGGGATGACCTTGAAAATTTTAACTTTTATATCTCTGGACCTAATTATCCGAAGCAGTTCAAATTTTGTACGCAGTACTATGTTTAATCAAAGTTTACCCCCCCCATGGAGTAGTATTAAAAATCGCGTTTGCTCATAGTTTATGATCCAATCGACTTGATTTTTTTTACATTTGTTGAGAATTGTACGCAACAAAACTATTGATGTGGGCCCGATAAAATTTTGTCACTTGATTTCAAGCCTGGAAAATGGAACCCATGAATGACATTGAGATGACCTTGAAATAAAAAACTTTTATATCTTTGACTGTAATTGTATGGCGCTTACATGTAATATCCTATTATGAGAAAAAAAAAAAAAAATTTTTTTTTTTTTTTTTTTTTTTTTTTTTTTTTAACTTACTAGAAGAAACGCAATCACAAAGAGACTTTTTAAAGCCATGGCATGGGTAGCCCGCGGCATCACAAAAAGGCACGGTGTCATTCACCTTCACGCTCAATCCTCTTTTTGGAATAGGCGTCATGTTGCTTAACAACGGAGGATTCTTAAAACACCCCATAAAAGAAGATACAACTGAACGTTTTCGGTCAATTTGAAAAAAAACTTTGGTGAATCAGAAGGTGTACTTTCGAGATTTCATTAGATTAGGACTGAAAATAAGCAAAGAGTGTGTAAGGAACATGAGATTCGTATATATATGAATGTAAAAAAAAAAAAAAAAAAAAAAAAAAAAAATTTTTTTTTTTTTTTTTTTTTTTTTTTTGTTATGTTGTAAGAGGATAAAGCTTGTTGCTTCACTCGTAATCTTTACATTCTCCGCTTGTTGAAACAAAGTATCTTTTCATCGCAAAATGTCTAACAATTTGCTATTTAAAGCAGTTTTTTTGCGTGGAGAAATTGATGAGTATAAAAAGAGAATTTATAGGAAAGAGGATGTAATAAGAACAGATTGTTTTCTTGAAAATGTATTTTCTTTTCTACTGAATCATTATGAAAATTTTCATGCAGACAGTCCGATGAATGAAAAAGAAACTAATCTCATTGAAAAAACTTGCGAAATTCTTAGTGTATTTCTCGACAAGTATGGTAATGTAATAAAAAATCTATGCGATGAAATAAAAAATATTGATGAAGATAATATAGATAGTCTTTTAACAGGTGTATCTAATGAATTGTTTATCGAAGGTATTACTTGGAGTCGAATAATTGCATTTTTCGCTTTCGTCGGGGAATTGGCTGTAAAATGCATCCAAGATAAATTACCTAAAAGCATTATAGATGTAATGTATGAATGTTTTTCAAGATTGGTAAAAGAAAAATTAGAAACATGGGTGGAAGATCATGACGGTTGGGAGGGTATAAAAAACTTTGTTCCTGAAACTTTCTCATCAAATCCAAAACCGAATTGGGCGAGGAGCTTATTACATTCCACAGTTAGAATGGTTGGTACCTTAGCATCCATAGCAAATGCTATGGAAGAATTTTAAAATTTGCCGCTAAAATGTTTTTAAAAATACTCTGGGGAAAATTATATCACTTTAGCTATTATAATTTATCATAACTTATCTTGGTCTTTTTGTAATTATTTTTAATCTAAAGTTAAAGGGGGAGATTTTTAAATAAATCATATCACTTTAGCTATTATAATTTATCATAACTTATCTTGGTCTTTTTGTAATTATTTTTAATCTAAAGTTAAAGTGGGAGATTTTTAAATAAATCATATCACTTTAGCTATTATAATTTATCATAACTTATCTTGGTCTTTTTGTAATTATTTTTAATCTAAAGTTAAAGTGGGAGATTTTTAAAAGTATTTATTTACTAAATGAAGGCTTTTTTAGTTTGGTGAATCAGAAGGTGCACTTTCGAGATTTCATTCGATTAGGACTGAAAATAAGCAGAGAGTGTGTAAGGCACATGAGATTCGAATATATATAAATGTAAAAAAAAAAAAAAAAAAAAAAAAAATTTTTTTTTTTTTTTTTTTTTTTTTTTTTTTTTGATGGTATAAGTTTCGGATGAAACCAAGACTTTAGCTTTCCGCTCTATCGCTTCGCTATTGTTCGGAGCAACTGGAACCTTGCGGTGTTAACGTAATGTTGCTTCGATCCCTTTTCCTCGCTGCCCTTTTTGCAATTTTTTTTACATCTTTTAAATGTTTGCTTTTAATGTTTGTTTTTTTACATGTTGTGTTTGTATTGTCCGGGGAGGGGGGGGTTAAACTTTGCTTTTAATGTTTGTATTTTTACATGTTGTGTTTGTGGGGGGGGGGAGAAAAACTTTGCTTTTGATGTTTGTGGGGGGGAGGGGGGTAATCCGCGGTAACATTTGTTTGTTTTTTTTTGCCATTTTCGCTTTAAAAGGAATCCGTGGTGGTAAATTTTTTTTTTCAGCACAAGGGAAAAATAATAGTAAGTATAATTTCTTTTTCAGCACCCTTCGAGTTCAAATTTCTTTTTAAATAGAGCGCGTTCAAAAAAAAATTTTTGTTAAATTTCACGACACACAATCCAATTGCGAGGTGTAGGCAAGTCCACATTATCTTGGGTTTGTGGTGAAGATAGTTTTGTCAGAGCGCGTTCAAATTGTTATTTTTTTTTAAAAAAAACGGACACAAAAAAAATCCCAGAAGTTGGAGAAAAAAAAAGTCCTTCCTCGATCCTGGGCTTGGAAGGCAAAATATTTATTTCAGGCTAGTTTTTAACAAAAAGAAATTTGTACTCGAAGGTCATCGAAGAAGCCAACCTGTTTTTTCTCCACTTTCTCTTTTTTTTCGGAAGCGGGCTTCCCGGCTTTGAGAAATTGATGGACGAGGAGTTATCCGAATCCAAGCCACGAATTCCGAAGGATCCTCTTGTCTCTCGGCGAAGGTTTAAGGAAGCACCTCGAAATAACGCCCCTTGCGGGGTGTTTCGCAAAGCCTCTGGAATGGGAATTGGGGGCCTTCCGATCCCTGTTGCAGCTGCGATGGTCTGACTTGGTACGCATCGTAGACAGGCCAGCGGTTAGAGACTTTCAGCTCGGTTTAAAACTGACGGCCTCGTGGGGAGACAAGGGGCGAACTCCCTTTTTTTGTTCAAAAAAAAAATTGGAGTTTCGAACTGGTTCGTGAGCGAGCATCTTTTCCACTTTTTTTACTCCGTGCTGATCCAGAGAGAAAATTTTTTTCACCATGTCGACTTTTTTGTCGTCCGTGCAAAAAAATCTATTTCTGTTTATTATGGCTCGGAGTGGAAGTGAAAGATGTCTACACCTGTTTGGTAAAGATCGGGCTCCTTCGGCAACTATTCTACTTTTAAAACAAAAGCTCCTAAAAAAGCTTGAAATAAAAAAAGTGTCTAGTTGTCGAATTGCGATGGACCGGTCGTAAACTCGCAAAGCGGGTGCCCCATTCAGGAGTAGTGCTGCGTTGGGCGGATCGGAAACTCGCCGGATGAAGCAAAAGTATCACCGGGTCACCCAAAACCGTTGAAAAAAGAGAGGTGGAGGAAAAGGAAACGAAGGAGTTGAGAGAAAAATTATGTGAGTATGAATAACTAATAAAATATTTTTCTTTTTCAGAAATTGTCTCATTTATTGGAGTCTTTGTCTCATCTTATTTCACAGGCACGCAAACAATTGCAACCCGTCGGGCAGGAGCAGTGCAAGAAAAAAAAATTTTTGGATAATAAAAAATGCTGGCTCTTCCTCGGTGGGTTGTTTTTTTCCACACATCTTTACACAAAAATGAAGGATTCCTTTTAAAAAGCGAAACTTTGTCGGAGCAAAAAAAAAAAAATTTTTTTTTTGTTGAATAATAAAACATGCTGGCTCTGTTTGTTCTTTTCTTTTCACAGGGGGCTTCCTTGAAAGCAAAGTAGTATAATTTTTTTCTGTTTATATTATTCTTGTGCTGCGAAATAATTTTCTTTGATCGGGCGTTTTGTTGCGATTTCTGGGCGATATGTTTTTTTCTTTCGTTTGGGAACTGTTTTGCGTAAATTTTTTTTTTCTGGGTTGCGATTTCTCTGATTGGGCTCTACGCTTTGTTACCTGCGAAATGTTTTGCGTACATTTTTTTTCTTTCGTTGGGGGGGGATTTTTGTTGCGATTTCTTTGATGCGAAATGTTTTGCGTACATTTTTTTCTTTTGTTGGGGGATTTTTGTTGCGATTTCTTTGATGCGAAATGTTTTGCGTACATGAAACATGGGGGGGGCGTAAAAAAAATTAACATTTTTCCCGAGGGAAAAATGTTTTTCCGTCGGCCTAACCGTTCGAAGTTTTCTGTGGTTTCCTTCGAACCTAGCGTGAATACGGGTTAGGTTTTCTTTTAAAAGTCCCGCCACAGAGGGCAACCCAACTCAAGTTTCCAAAATCATGTTCCACATAAAAATTTCATAATCATCATTTCATCATCATTTCATCATCATTTCATCATCATTTCATTACCATCATTTCATCATCATTTCATCATCATTTCATTACCATCATTTCATTATCATCTCACAAAAAATTCATCTCATAAAAAAAAACATCATCACACAACATTTTTTGGAAATTTGAGTTTTAGTTATAAATATCTATTTTTAGAAATAATGACGTCATTATATAACTTTGAATTTTTTAATATTAAATAGGTATTGAAATAAAAACTTACAAAAAAAAAAAAAAAAAATAATAATAATAATAATAATAATAATAATAATAACATTGTTTGAACATTTAAAACTTACTGGCAGAAACGCAATCATGTTATTAAAATTTAACTTGAACAATATATAAAAAATCACGAAAGGCACCGTGTCATTCACCTTCACACTCAATCCTCTTTTTGGGATAGGCGTCATGTTGTTAAGCAACGGAGGATTCTTAAAACATCCCATAAAACAGGATACACCTCAAAGTTTTCGGTCAATTTGAAAAAAAAATTTGGTGAATCAGTAGGTGTACTTTCGAGATTTCATTAGATTAGGACTGAAAATAAGCAGAGAGTGTGTAAGGGACATGAGATTCGAATATCTATGAATGTAAAAAAAAAAAAAAAAAAAAAAAAAAAAATTTTTTTTTTTTTTTTTTTTTGAACATTTAAAACTTACTAGCAGAAACGCAATCATGTTATAAAAATTTAACTTGAACAATATTTAAAAAATCACGAAAAGGCACCATGTCGTTCACCTTCACACTCAATCCTCTTTTTAGAATAGGCGCCATGTTGCTTAACAACAGAGGATTTCTAAAACACCCCATAAAAGAGGATACATCTCAAAGTTTTCGGTCAATTTGAAAAAAAACTTTGGTGAATCAGAAGGTGTACTTTCGAGATTTCATTAGATTAAGACTGAAAATAAGCAAAGAGTGTGTAAGGGACATGAGATTCGAATATCTATAAATGTAAAAAAAAAAAAAAAAAAAAAAAAAAAAAAATTTTTAACGTCGTTAAAAATATATATAAAATTCTACTGTTTGCGTTTATTTACACAATGGTACAAGCGAAAAACAACGTGAACAAAGCGAACCCAAGTTCCAAAAGAGCACAAATTCCACAAAATGTGTCTTTCCACTTCATTTCTTTACTTGATTTTTTTTTAAAAAAACCTGACCAGCCAAAGGGTAATATTGTAATGTTCTGTAATTTATTAAAAAATATAAAAAAAAGATGTTTTTTCCCCCCCAACCTGATGCGTTAATAGTATCGGATCTCTGATAACCTAACTTAATTTTTTCAGAACTGGGTTTTATTTGTGAACTAATTTAAATATTGCAGTAAAAACCTACAGCTTAGTGTGTGAGCTGGCGGAAGTCAGGAGGTTAAAAGAAATTATATCTACCAACATTGGAGTATTTATATGGATTGGAAAAGAAAGTCCTGTGTTGAAATTTAGGCGTGACCTTGCGCAACAATCGGGTTGCACGTGGCGGATTAAAAATAGACAAGGCCGGCTTCTCGGAAAACAGGATGCTGGTAAATTTATCTACGTCAAAGAAATGAAAAACAGGCTCTTATGTAACCCTTGAAACAGGATGACATGATTATTTTAGTTTGTTTTTATTTTCTACGACCTATTTAACGGAATTCTGGTGAAGCAGGACGTTCTAGAAAGATCTTTCGAGGTCGAATGCGAGTATAAATACGGGTCTGCCTGGTCGAGCAAGCTATCATTTGCTTGAGCTCCTGCTGTTGTTCCTCATCTCCAGTCAAAATGTTCTTCTATTTAGTCAACGATCTGCTTTCTTTTCCGATTCTGGTAGTGTTGTCATCCGATGGCTTGCCTTTTGTCCGGGCAACAGATATTGCTCGAATATTTGAATACAAAAATTTACATCAGTATGCATCTGCACACGCCCATCTGAGGGTTAAAGATGTCATTTATAAGAGAATGGACTTGCCCCGTGGATCTCTGAAAATTCGAATTTTTTCAATTGGAGAGGCCGTGAAAATTTTGAGAGCATGCAAGAGGCGAGCAGCTGAGTATTTGGTTTACACCTTTCAAAACCCAGAGGTGGCCAGGATCCTACCGCTCGAACCTATGAGAATCACGACGGAATACAAGAAAGCGATTCGAGTAAAAACAATGGCTGATGATTATTCAAATTCCCAGACTTTCAGTCAATTTCTAAGCGACTTTAGACGCAAAACTTTTGATCTCTACGAGGACTTGGCTAATGAATATATATTAAAACGACGAGAAGTTCACTTGTATGAAGAAAATTTAGACAACTTGAGAATGTCAGGACCCCCGAGAAAAGTTTTAATACATTTCGGAGAAGAGGTTTATGAATACAGTTTGTGTTAAAAAAAAAAAAAAAAAAAAAAAAAAAAAAAGGGGTCGAACGAGGCATGTGTTATGGAAAGACTTTTATAGTCTTTATCCATACATGCCTCGTTCGGCCCATTTTTTTGGGTTAGATATAAATCCAATATTGGAAAACTTAAAAAGCAAAACTTGCATTTTTTCGAAAAAATAAATTATACATAATCATTGTTGGGGCCCATTTTTTTTGGGGGGGAGGGGTTAAATCCAATATTGTAAAATTTAAAATGATAGAAAGACTTGCCCATATTGTAAAATTTAAAAAAGCAAAACTTGCATTTTTTCGAAAAATAAATTACACATAATCATTGTTGGGCTTTTTTAATCATATAATGTAAGGGAAATCTTTTGAGATGTATTTAAAAAAACAGACCTCATTAACCATAATGTAAGGGTGTGCTGTATTTAAAAACAATTTTTTTTTTCGCCATTGACTATAATGTAAGGGAAATCTTTTGATCTGTATTTAAAAACTAGTTTTTTCGCCATTGACTATAATGTAAGGGGGGAAATTCAGTAAAAGCTATTGATGTATTTAAAAACAGTGACCATAATGTAAGGGAAATCTTTTCCTATAAAATATTAATGCATTTTAAAATTTACTTGTCGCAAGTTAGAGAACTTGTTAAATATTGAAATATTCGAGGTATCAAAAAAGATGATATCAAGTAAAGATTTTTACAAGGAACTTGTAATGACCGTAATATATTTTCCAAAAATTCTAAAAATAAACTGAATGTTCTAGAAAATAATTATATAACTATTTTTTTTCGTGATCAGATAAAAAAAAGGAATTGCATCATTTCCTTTCTGAGAATTTAATATCATGGCCTCCGAAAATAAAATGTTCTAGAAAATAATTATATAACAATTTTCTCGTGATATGCATCTGTTTAAACAGATAAAAAAAAGGAATTGCATCATTTCCTTTCCGCTTCCGAAAATAAAACATGTTCTAAAAGTTTCTTTCAGAGTTGGTTCTGATATTTTTTTTTACACTGTGGCTTCCTGTTAACCGCGATAAAAAGCTACATCCTTTCTGATAATTCTATTTCAGTCCGATTGTTTTGACAAGTCTTTTATATAAAAAGGAGGTCGCGTTGTGACCAAAGCATCATTCTGCTCTTGTCAGAAAGCCTTGCTACCACTTTTTATCGACTAGTTGAAATTTTCTCTATCTGAGAACTTTGTCTTTGAACCATGAGCCTTTCAAACATTTGCATGGTCGTTGATTTCGACGGATTCCGCATCGGGGGAAAATTTTACTGCCGAGAACTTGGATTTGCCTCACTGACGAAAGGCGATAGCGGCACGTACACCTTCAGATTGAACCACCTGGCTAATCAAGCGACTTGGAAAGATTGGAAAACCATCAACTATTGTACAAACAACTTGCACGGTCTAACTCTTGAACCCCTGACTGACGAAAGACATCTTTTTGATTTCGAATTTTTTGAAACAATTATAAAGGCCGAGTATGAGTGTCAAAAAACTGATGAAAAATATATAGTAGCCTATAAAGGTGGCCACGTTGAAAGGGACGTGCTGCAAGACCTAGGGATTCCATATGTGAATCTGGAAGATTTTGGATGCCCAAAATTTGATGCAATATCCCACCCACTGAAATACATTCTAGTAAACGGCTGTGGAATTCATAAAAGACTGCTTAATGATAAAATGCCACATTGTTCGAGAATTGAATGTATTGTTTTCGCCGATTGGATTCGAGATAAACTTTAAAAAAAAAGAGACTTGTTGATTGAAAAAAAAAAGAAAAAACGGGTCGAACAGAAACATGTTTATAAGGTAAAAGACAATAGTCTTTTATCCATACATGTTTCTGTTCGGCCCGTTTTTTCGCGTCAGATAGGAAACCAATATTGGTTTATTTTTTTTTCTAAAAAAAAGAAACAAAGTTTATAAAGTGATGAAAAAATGAATCGTGTTATCAGATATATTGGAATAATTTTTTTTTAAAAAAACTTGTTAAATTCTAAAGAAACATTTTTTTTTACGATCAAAATAAAAAAAAATTTCAAATCTTAAATTGCAATCCTTTAGCGCACTACTTCCCCCCCCCCCCCAGTACACTCACGATTCATTTCCCCCCCCAAAAGACTAAAAAGTTTTTACATTAAATTAATAATCAATAATTTGACCAAGATTTCAAAATCACTTCTTCGCGAAAAAGATCCTCGATAGGCATCTCTGGTGTACACAAGAGGATTAGAAAAATCTTTTTATATGAACACCATTTCTTAAATATTTACACAACTTAATAAATTTGGTTCCACCCAAGTAAGAGATTAGCAGCTCACATAGCTATGAATGTATTCCAAAATATCTATCACAGAAAGTTCACACAATAAGGCGGAAAATATTTTGTTATTTTTTTTCAAAAGTCACCAGATATCTATACTTATTCATTTTCAATTAATACAGAGTTGAAAGAAACATGTCTCACTAAAAAATTTGGTTCAATTCGATGCATAACTTCATATACTTTTGGTCGGTGGAAAATGGGCACAAAAATCGCGATTGCAGCGCCCCCTTTCGGCGGAATATTTCAAAACTTTTTGGCTGTGGCAAGCATGACCTGCTTGCCACAGCCATTCACAAAAATTTGGTTCAATTCTATGCATAACTTTATACACTTTTTGATGGTAGAATGGCGACATACAGACAGACATTTTGTAAAAACATGTTTTTAGAATCTCTGACCCCGTCCATCGAAAACCGGAAATCGAAAGCGGCCGAATGAAATTATTAAACTGGATGTATCACTGGATGTAAAAAAAAAAGAAACAAAGTTTATAAAGTGATGAAAAAATGAATCGTGTTGTCAGATATATTGGAATAATTTAAAAAAAAAAAACTTGTTAAATTCTAAAGAAACATTTTTTTTTTTACGATCAAAATAAAAAAAATTCAAATCTTAAATTGCGCCAAAACACTTTTTTCCCCAATACACTCACGATTCATTTTTTTTTCAAAAGACTAAAAGTTTTTACATTAAATTAATAATCAATAATTTGACCAAGATTTCAAAATCACTTCTTCGTGAAAAAGATCCTCAATAGGCACCTCTGGTGTATACAAAAGGATTAGAAAAATCTTTTTATATGAACACCATTTCTTGTAACCCGAACTTCTTAAATAAAATAGATATCGAATCAGTTTAAAGTTTATATTACTTCTCAAAAAATGAGCTGCATGACAGATTTTTGGTAAAGTTAAAAATGGGGGGGCGAAAAAAAAAAATCACAACTTTGTCAATTCTCAAGATATCAAATCCAACTAAATTTTTTATATAAATGTACTCAACATTATCTGAAACTTTTGTATATATAGGTTTTTTGACAGAATCAACTTTTACCGACGAAAAGAAAAAAGAAAAAAATTCATAACTTACTCAATTCTTAAGGGTGTTCTTAAAATCAAAAAGGGTAACTTTGTGACACATGCATTAATTTATTTTTGTTTGGAAATGCATAAAAAAAGCAGGTGTTGTTATTCAGAAACTCTTTAATTGCACTCATTCTTTTGTTTTTTTTTAAAAAAAAACACAATAGATTTTTCATAACAAGCCTTCAAAGTTGACACTTTTGAGCATATTTCCCGACGAAAGCAGAAAAACCGGTCGAAAAGGAGGAGAAAAACGGGTGATTGCGTCATCGAAATAGCTTATAACTCGATAAGTAATTTAATTATCATAAAATGGAAAAATAAGTTCAATTCGAAATCGCTTTCATAGTCAGGCATTAAAATTTTATAACTTTTTGTTGAAAAATGAATTTGTAAATGTGTCAAAACGTTTTTCGCTTGTTGAGCGGATCAGTTGAGAACAACACTCTTAAGTAATCAAATATAATTACATTTATTTTACATCTTCTCAATAATATCTACAATTTTTATATTAACAAGTTTATCATAGGACTAATTTTTCTAGCAAAAATAAATTAAACAAAAAATAGGAGTTGGAGAAAAAAAAAACTCAAATCCAAACTGCTTATTTTCAGACTCATTTTTAAATTCAATTTTGCTCGCATCCAAATGACAAATTCTCTTATTTAGCAACTATGGCGAATTGGTCGAGTTTTCAATAAAGCCAGAATAAATTTTAAAAAAGGCAGCCAAAAAAGGTATTTTGAACAGAAATTTCTGACTTTATGGTGATTGAAAGATTGAGAAAATATAACAAATTGCGTTTTTTCAGACTCATTTTTAAATTCATTTTTTTTGCACTCAAACGCATCTAGGTTCGACTTATTTAGACTCTGCATTAGTTCTTGAGATATAGCTATCGCAAAAAATCGTGCAAAATGTAGCATAGCAGCGCCACCTGCTGGCCAATTTACACCAAAACTTAATCAGCGTCTATTTATATCAAGGGGTCACAGAATCTGAAGTTTGGTGAAATTCTGTGCATTAGTTCTTGAGATATAGCTATCGCAAAAATCGTGCAAAATGTAGCATAGCAGCGCCACCTGCTGGCCAATTTACACCAAAACTTAATCAGCGTCTATTTATATCAAGGGGTCACAGAATCTGAAGTTTGGTGAAATTCTGTGCATTAGTTCTTGAGATAGAGCGCCCACAAATTTTTTGTCACATACAGACAGACGTATAAATCCGTTGAAAACCGGAAGTCGAAAATTTTCATGAATCCAATACTTTCTTCTTGTAAAGATAGAAGAAAGTAAAAAGGCTGCTAAAAAAGGTATTTTGAACAGAATTTAGCTTAAGATGATTTTAATAAAACTCGTTTCTACAAAAAAAAATTAGATTAAATTAATACAAGTTGCTCCTTTTTATTATAAAATGTAACATTATTGTGTGTCATTATTATATAAAAAAAGAATCAATGCATGAATAAAACAAAAAAAATCTTTTCCTACTCGCTCATGTTGAACGAAAACCAACTTTTCTAAAAAAAGAGTCACAGTTAAATGACCTTGAGTTGAGTTTTAGTTTGGAAATTATTTTTAGCGAAAAAACGATGATGTAAAAATATTCCTTTTACGCAGTTGGATGACCTTGAACTCAGTTCAAGTTAGATGTTTCACTTTTAGTTAAATATTTCGGTTTAGGTTTGAAATTTGACATCATCCTAGCATATAAATACAGCCACCGATTTTGTGCGAATTAGTTTGGATTCGGCGCCGAAACCAGTGGCTACTAAACCTGCAGGATGGTGTTTCAATAAGTTTTGGGGTAAGTCAATTCAATTAATTATTTCATTTAACAAATAAAAAATAATGTGACTCTGTTGTATTGAAAATAATGATTTATTAATATTTTACTTTGTAATTGTTTCAGAAACGTACAGTTTTTTTTTAACACGTATAAAATTTTGTAAATTTAATAACAAAATATCAATAGTGGAGACCCCCTGGTCGATCCATAAAAAATAATGTTTTATTAATATTTTACTTTGTAATTGTTTCAGAAACGTACAGTTTTTTTTTAACACGTATAAAATTTTGTAAATTTAATAACAAAAATGTCAATAGTGGGGACCCCCTGGTCGATCCATAAAAAATAATGTTTTATTAATATTTTACTTTGTAATTGTTTCAGAAACGTACAGTTTTTTTTTAACACGTATAAAATTTTGTAAATTTAATAACAAAAATGTCAATAGTGGGGACCCCCTGGTCGATCCATAAAAATTTGTCACATAATTTTGCGTGCCTAATAGATGTCGATGATAGACCCCCCCTCATGGGATGACCTTGAAAATTTTAACTTTTATATCTCTGGACCTAATTATCCGAAGCAGTTCAAATTTTGTACGCAGTACTATGTTTAATCAAAGTTTACCCCCCCCCCCCATGGAGTAGTATTAAAAATCGCGTTTGCTCATAGTTTATGATCCAATCGACTTGATTTTTTTTACATTTGTTGAGAATTGTACGCAACAAAACTATTGATGTGGGCCCGATAAAATTTTGTCACTTGATTTCAAGCCTGGAAAATGGAACCCATGAATGACATTGAGATGACCTTGAAATAAAAAACTTTTATATCTTTGACTGTAATTGTATGGCGCTTACATGTAATATCCTATTATGAAAAAAAAAAAAAAAAAAAAAAATTTTTTTTTTTTTTTTTTTTTTTTTTTTTTTTTTTTTTAACTTACTAGAAGAAACGCAATCACAAAGAGACTTTTTAAAGCCATGGCATGGGTAGCCCGCGGCATCACAAAAAGGCACCGTGTCATTCACCTTCACGCTCAATCCTCTTTTTGGAATAGGCGTCATGTTGCTTAACAACGGAGGATTCTTAAAACACCCCATAAAAGAAGATACAACTGAACGTTTTCGGTCAATTTGAAAAAAAACTTTGGTGAATCAGAAGGTGTACTTTCGAGATTTCATTAGATTAGGACTGAAAATAAGCAAAGAGTGTGTAAGGAACATGAGATTCGTATATATATGAATGTTAAAAAAAAAAAAAAAAAAAAAAAAAAAAAAAAAAAAAAAATTTTTTTTTTTTTTTTTTTTTTTTTTTTAATTAAAAGTGAAAATTTAAAACTCTTTTAATATAAAAAAATTCAGTTTGTAGATAATGTCATCATTTCTAAAAATAGATATTTGTTAAGCAATTTTAAATCAGCATTTTATTTACAAGTGCATCTACAAATTCTGTAGGATCTGAAGAATCTCTTTGAATCCATTCTCTAAAAATTAACTCCCTATCGGTCGTCGGACAAATTAAAGTTTGTTTTAAAAATGAATTTTCAGTCATACAATCTACTCTTCCCGTAAAATTTTCGTTTTCCACTCTCGATTTCTCCCTTCTACATGGTGAAGTTTTGTCGTTCGAATCCAAATGAAAATACGGACCGCATACGCAATGTTTTCCGTTCCAACCCATGAATGGAAGGGGATTCGGAATGTCGCGTAAACAATAATCTGCCAAACACATAAAAGGAAAAATGGAAATCATGGGTGTTCCGTCTAAAGATTTCGATCCGCAATTGCATCGATATCGAAGATTTTGCCCCAGAGGTTCATAATAATCGTCAATATTATCCCCGGCCTCTTCATTTTTTAGATAATCCCACAAGACATTCAAATCATCATTTTCGGCTTCTTCGTTTTTACAGGCTTTTTTCTTATCCCCTTTAAAAACAACTTGGTTCAGAGGCAAGCATGACCATCCTGCCAGGGAAAACACATGATAATTTGCTTTTAAATTACATTTGTCTACTCCTTTTGGTAAACAATATGTACCTGGGGTTAATTTTTTATTCATGACATATATGCGTTCGTCGTGATTCGTAATGTGAGAAAGGACAAATTCATTTCCGTTACTGCAAAATTTGTTACAGTCGCACGGTTCACCGGAAGGGCATTTGAAACCTTGCAGAGGACAAATGGATTTGGAAATGGGGTTTACGACTCTTTCGAACAAGTTAATTAATCGATCTTTATCCGTGAGATTAGGTTTGTAATATAAATTAATCATAGTAACAAAAATTATCATGAATAAAATCAAAGAAATGTATTTATTCTTTGGCATTCTGTGCTTGATGCTCTTGGCTTTTAACTTGGAACTAGTACCAGGTCGACCCTGGCATGGGCATTACATTTTGATATGGAAATGGAACGAATTTACACTCTTACGGATTTTTCCTCAAGACATATTTGTTTTGGTTGATAAAGATTTGATTTACAGATACGAGATGACTTCTTCGAAAAACACATATATTCCAGCCATTTGTCTATATACAAAGGTGGAACGGGATATTTTACACTATCGGTACCTGTTGGAATGGATTAAAGAACCGCCGGTGTTGAAATCTTACCCTCCGGATTTGTCTGATGATGTGGAAATTTTGAATCACGTGTCAAAGAGTTTGACATGATGGTACAAAAGCTTTTATAGGATGCCGTAGTATAAATTTTTATATGTGGATGTCTTTCTCGTAATTCGTTTATAATTTTATCTTGCTGAAACCACATTTTGTATACGCAAACGAGACGGATATCTGTCAATTCCAAATACAGATGAAAAAATTCCAAACCAATTTTACAAGACTCGTCTGTATGTTCTAATTTGATTCGAAAAGGATAATATGGAAAGATGGATGTGAAACGAGGCAATCTGGGAAGTTTTGAATTGTTAAAAGGAACGAGAATAACACCCTTTGCCCCAAAAACCAAACGAGATAAAACTGGTACAGGTGGATCAAATGCAACGAAATGTGGTACTTTGGAAAAACTCTGAACTACGTCAATCCAACGCTGAATAAAAAAACGAGTTTCATCCATTTTGTTGTATCGACGAAATAGCCTAAAATAATGTTCGGCAATTTGAACTTGCAAACGATCGTCTTGAAATGAAAATTGAAATTGTTCCATTTTTGTAAATGCACGCGACCAAATATTGCCATTTAAATAAAGAAATTTACATCTTAAAAAAAAAAAAAAAAAAAAAAAAAAAAAAAAAAAAAATTTTTTTTTTTTTTTTTTTTTTTTTTTTTTTTTTTTTTAATGTCCACCTCTTAATCTTAACACTAGATGTAAAGTACTTTCTTTTTGTACATTATAATCAGATAATGTTCTTGAATCTTCCATTTGTTTTCCAGAAAAAATTAATCGTTGTTGTTCGGGAGGTATGCCCTCTTTATCCTGTATTTTATTTTTAACTACCTCTACAGTATCACTGGGCTCAACTTCCAAAGTTATGGACTTTCCGGTTAAAGTTTTTACAAATATTTGCATCGTTATATTTTATATCTTTATTTATATTATTTTATCTGTAAACCGATGAAGAATATTTCTATTAACATGAAGAATATTCTTCTTCGTCATCACTCAAAGAAATGTTTGAAATATCCGCGACTAAATCATTTACAATATCAACCTCAAATAAAATGCCGGTCGTACAAATCTTTTTACTTCTTCCAACTCTTTTCTTTGTTGCGAAATGATCATTTATAGTAAATGTATATTTTATAGCCGGTTCCACCAACAATGCTATACGTTTGTTTGTAGCATGATAATGTAAAAGTTCGGCATGAACGAATCGTTTCCAACGTAGGTTATTCAAAACGCAATCGGCCAATATAAATGAATCTTTCGATTTCCAATAAGTCATGTTCAACAGTAAGCAAAATATTCTTTTCTGACTGATAAACAATTTTTCGAAATCGACCCAATGACAATCTTCAACATCCATTACCCAGTTGGATGCTTCTTTCACAGAAACATCAGCCCTACTGTACGTAAATTCAATGTGTTCCTGATTTTTGTCTGGATATTTCTTCAAAAACTTTACCGCGGGACAAGAAACAGATTTATACTCACTTAAAGTTTTAACTCTGCGATAAATTGAGAATTTTTTAGGATCCCTGCATAAGTAATTGGCTTCTAATATCGTTTCAACCCAAAGTTGCCAACCTGTTCTGATTTTTTCCTCTTTTGTGTTTAAAAGTTCATAAAAATTATTTTTCCAATTTTGATTCAGTATTTTATCAGTCATAAACTCAACAAGACCATTAATTTTCTTCTGGAAACCTTTTGTTATAGGTTTGGGATCATCAAAGGTTTCGTATATATATCTTTTTTTGGACAAGATGAGGAAATGTTTTATGCGTTGTTCATATTTCAACTCTACGTTCGGTATATTTAAAAATGCATTAATTTGATTGCAATTTTCGACGGGCCATTTATGAACCATTAAGCTGTCCGTGTCAGCGTAACAAACGTCGTAACCCAGTTTTTTCAAATAATGATAGGATCCCAATAACTGATAACGTGCAAGAGTCACAATTGTCATGGCTACGGGTAAATAGGTTAGAGGCGAATCCTTGGCGGCCATAACTCCGTAAAGAGAATTGATCAAGATTTTTATACCCAACTGGACATTGTAATGATAAATTTCTTTGGTTCGTTTCCACTCTTCCTGATGATGCTTCCGCATTTCAAGAAAATGGTCCACGATTTTTGGTAAAAATGCTTCCGTGTGCGGGTTAATAACAATGGCTATTTCATCCAAAGCGGGATCAAATTTCGGATAGGAAAATGTAGACATTTCCACATTTTTTTCAAAATCGTCATCGGAATGTTGTCGGTACGGAATACAAACCATCTGTTTTGCTATTTCGTTGGATAACCATTCTTCCCGAGTCATGATTGTACATGTACCATAACACAAATTGCTGCTTCGTAACGCATTTGGATACATGCTTGAAAAATCCATGACCGAGACGTCTTCTTTTATTTGTTCAGGAGTACAAAAATTTAACGCACCTTGATAAGTTTTTCCTTGGAAAAACTTTTCGTACTCTGAGGATGTTTCGAAAAAAGTTGGATTGATAAAATAACCTAGACGCGTTCCATAAGTCTTAAACAATTCCAACAAGTAACGCGAATTTCCCAAATATAAGACTTGCGTGGCATCCAAAGCGGTGAAATTGGCACGTTCGACCAAAAAAGACAGTACATGTTCCTGTACAAACAACTTGTACACAAGTTCTGAATCTTTTAAACAATAGTCCAAGTAGGTGCGAAACGTTCCAAATTCAGAAGATTTTGATACCGTTTCAGGTTTCAATAAATTGAAGCACTTTTCAACATCTCGTTCATCCATCAGATTGCTGGCTAAAGAAGGATTTCGATACCAACTCCATATTCCCGTGGATTTGACTTGGATTTTGGTTTCTTTCAACTTTACCCGAGCCACGTCATCCAACTTGAAACTTGGTAAATCGTAACCTGAAAATGTTTTGATATAGGTGTAGAGATCCAGAACCGTTTTATTTTTGTATGTGACCACCAAATTTGAACCCACTTTACTGGACGTGTAATGGGAAAGCACTTTGTATAGATTAAGCCAACAAAGCCTTGCAAAAATACACGGGAAATCAAACGCGTTGATGTTGTAACCAGTTATAATTTGAACATTGTCCAACAAAGCATGAAACTTTACCAACATTTCTGATTCAGTTTCAAATGCGTGTTCGTAATCGGGTAAAGGTTTTCCACCTTCTGGAAGCAAATAGAGCAACCATTTTTGAATTCCTTGACGCCTGTTCCATTTGTAAATACTCATCATGACAATTCTGTCTGATTTGTGATGACCTATCGGAATGTGGTTACCGACTAAAGGTACAGATTCAATATCAAACGCAGCCACGGTCCAGTCTGGTTCGACTCTGAAACTTGATACCATCCTTAAAGAATATGTCAAATTTTGAGAATCGTTTATAAACTCGTACCATTTGTAATAAAACGAATACGTCTGGTATTTTGAACACAAGTCAATATAAATTCGTACCAACCAGTCGTCTGGATCGAAATATCCAACTTTGTATTTGTGGAATAATTGCCCAACATCTTTATGAGGAGCCGTTGTATATAATTTGTAAAAGGGTTTTGATCGATAATCCAACTTGTTTTTAGCTAACCTGTCTTGAAAATATGGTAAAATTTTTTTAGCGTTTCCAATTTCTTGATATAAAACATTATTGCGAGGAAAAAATTCCTTTAGGGCGCCAACGACCTTGTCAATGTTGTTTGTGCATACACCGATCCAATCTTCGTAATATTTAATTTTTTTTACGTAATTTCCTTCTTGATCAAGAAACGTAATTTTTATCTCTATTATAGAATTGTGGCGCTTAAGAAGTCTCCAAAGAATAGAAAAGTACATGATTAAAAAACAAGTTGAATAAATGCACTTTAATATAACATCCTATTTAAAAAAAAAAAAAAAAAAAAAAAAAAAAAATTTTTTTTTTTTTTTTTTTTTGAACATTTAAAACTTACTAACAGAAACGCAATCATGTTATTATAAAAATTTAACTTGACCAATATTTAAAAAAAAAAAAAAAAAAAAAAAAAAAAATTTTTTTTTTTTTTTTTTTTTTTAGTTGTTGAGTCTCAGATATTTTTACAAGTTCTAATATCTTTATAATATCTATTTTTAGAATTGACGCCATTTACAAACTCGAAATTTTTAATATTAATTAATTTAAAATTTTTCACATCCGGTTTGCTGAGGAACAAAAAATATAAATTCTATTTTTACAATCATGACGTCATTTACAAACTCGAATTTTTTTAATATTAATTAGTTTCAGATTTTTCACCTCCAGTTTGCTGATATACACAAGTTTATGCATCCATTTCTCTGAGAGTATCTTCTATGTTCTGAAACTTAGCTTCTTTATAATCTTTTATAACTTTCTCAAATTTATATCATTTATTGATGAATGAGAAACAGAATATCCACAATGTTCAACACCAGGATTTTGACTTGGAATAATTGATATGCTAAATGTATAGACTAGAGTTTATGCATCCATTTCTCTGAGAGTATCTTCTATATTCTGAAACTTAGCATCTTTATAATCTTTTATAACTTTCTCAAATTTATATCATGTACTGATGGATGAGGATCCACAATGTTCAACACCAGGATTTTGACTTGGAATAATTGATATGCTAAATGTATAGACTAGAGTTTATGCATCCATTTCTCTGAGAGTATCTTCTATATTCTGAAACTTAGCATCTTTATAATCTTTTATAACTTTCTCAAATTTATATCATGTACTGATGGATGAGGATCCACAATGTTCAACACCAGGATTTTGACTTGGAATAATTGATATGCTAAATGTATAGACTAGAGTTTATGCATCCATTTCTCTGAGAGTATCTTCTATATTCTGAAACTTAGCTTCTTTATAATCTTTCACAGCTTTCTGAAAAAGTTTTTTATGTGGTTACGTAAAAGTTGTAAATCTTCTAATCCTTATAGACTAGAGTTTATGCATCCATTTCTCTGAGAGTATCTTCTATGTTCTGAAACTTAGCATCTTTATAATCTTTTATAACTTTCTCAAATTTATATCATGTACTGATGGATGAGGATCCACAATGTTCAACATCAGGATTTTGACTTGGAATAATTGATATGTTAAATGTATATACACAAGTTTTTGCATCCATATCTCTGAGAGTATCTTCTATGTTCTGAAACTTAGCTTCTTTATAATCTTTCACAGCTTTCTGAAAAGGTTTTTTTTATGTGGTTACGTAAAAGTTGTAAATCTTCTAATCCTTATAGACTAGATCCCGTATGAAAAATAGCTTAATATCATTATGCTTGCTTTTATAATATTCGATCGGAAATTCATAACGGCCTGTTATAAAAAATCAATTTTACAAAACTTATAAGATTATGTTTAGTTGATAAAAATACTATGTAATAAATAAGTTTTTAACAAGCCCTTTCAAACAGGGTTTCTAGCACATATTTGAAAAACAAAGATTGAATGACTTGCAATAGGTACGTATTTAATAAGTCTTTTCAAACAGGATTTGTAACACATGATTCAAAAACGAGTTTTAGAAAAGAAGGAGTAAACGCCTTGCAACGGGCAAGTATGTATCAAATCCTTTCAAACAGGATTCGGAAACGAGTGGGAGAAAACAAGAAGTAAATGCCTTGAAACATGTAAGTATGTCCTTTCAAACAGGATTTTTAGCATATGATTCAAAAAAACTAGTTGGAGAAAACCATTATATTTCATCGCCGTAAGTGGGGACCCTCCAAGTGGGGGTGGATTGGGGTATGGAGAATTTTTTTTTTTTTTTTTTTTTTTTTTTCAGCAAACCGGAAGTTAAAAATCTGAAACTAATTAATATTCAAAAATTCGAGTTTGTAACTAACGTCATGATTCTAAAAATAGATTTTACAATTTCAATTTTTGTTTCTTAGCAAACCGGAAATGAAAAATCTGAAACTAATTAATATTCAAAAAATCGAGTTTGTAAATGACGTCATGATTCCAAAAATAGATATTATAAAGAGATTGAAACTTGTAAAAAAATAATCTGAGACTTAACAATTTAAAAATATTTGTTTAAAAAAAAAAAAAAAAAAAAAAAAAAAAAAAAAAAAAAAAAAATTTTTTTTTTTTTTTTTTTTTTTTTTCAATGTTTGGCTCGTATGATTTTCCCACAGCTTTTACATTTTTTATACAAGCTTGGCATTTCATCTATTGCTCTATCTTGCTTTAGAAAAGAAATATATTCGGGAGCTTCACAACATTGTCTGTCACGAGTATATTTTGTAAGCCATTCTTTACATTCTGATTCGGTAAATAACTGTATCATTTTCAACAAAGGTTCTGACCAAGAAAAGATGATTCAAGCTTTCTTCTTGTGTTTACTGTTAATCTATTATTGGTATTTTTACGCATCACCTCTTTTTCAACACATCGCAAAGCCGCATGCTGGATCCCCTTCCGATCCCCCAAAGCGCCAATTCCAATTTGATTCGAAACAGCCTAATCATTTTCGATTTTTAGTCGATGGAAAGCCTGTTTGGGAACACATGTTACCTGTCGATACTTTTACGTTTCATCGAGATAAAATTGTTCAAAAAGATCCGTGCTACGGATATCCAAACCATGCTGTCGTACCGGCAAAAGGAAAAGTTCTTTACGATTATTTGAAATCAAACTCGGACACTAAAAACATTTTGAATTTTAAGGAAAACAGTTCTTTTACAGTTCAGGAAGGAAACGTGTTTTATTTTAAGTGTATGCAGAATCACGTGGATAGACTCCAAATGTGTCCTTCTGGTACCATACTCACAGGAAACCGGTGTCAAGCTATTGATTCTTGTACGGGAAAAAAGGATGGAACCGTGCTTCCTGATCGAATTTCTTCTCGTTATATTGTTTGCATGAATGGGAAAGAAATGATTAAAAAATGTCCCCCGCAAATGGTTTTCCACCACAATCGGTGCGAGTCCATGGATGATCTCAATCATTATTGCCAATACTTTTCTGCACCTCTTCAGTTGGACGACGAAACGCGACTCGAATGTCGAGATGGTAAACCATTCTACATCACGTGTAAGTCTGGGACAAAATTTATCGACAATGATTATTGCGAACCTGCAAATTGCATTGGATTACCTGACGGAACAAACTTACCACTCCCTGAACGGAAAACGGACCTTTTTAAATTTTCACCGGGCTACATGACTTGTCGAAAAAACAAAATTCACGAAATTGTGGAATGCTCGCAAAATTGGGACGAAAGCCTGAGCAAAGGCGAAAATTTGTTGTCTTTACCCATGGTTTTCGACCCCCAAAGCAACCAGTGTTCTGTCCCCACGTTTTGCGAAAATGTTTTCTCAGATGACCCAGATGTAATTGTACCCGTTTACGAATTTACCAGACACGTGAAAAATTGGAAATTTTCTGAGATTTTTGATCGTGCCGCAGGTTTCGTATGCGAAAATAAAACTCGAAAGCGCAAGCTTCTTTCACCGGACAAGCGGATTTCCAAACGTTTCAAAGAAGAATCTGCTTGCGGACCTGAAATGCCCGAAAAATTGCCCATATTTAACAATTCTAAAAGTTTTTACGATTGTACTGGGGGAAGAATCGAAACATGTCCCCCGCAGACATTTTTCAATGGTTCCGCTTGCATTCCGGAACCGGTCGACGCCTTTAAATTAAACGACTTACCACTTTTCAAATTCGACTCTTTGAATCTCGAATCTTGGATCAAACCGTTTGATTATTCAAAAACTCCCTTAATTTCTTGCCAAGAACCCGAATCTACTTTAATCGAACTGTACAACATTTGCTCTCATCCTGACTGTTCGAAATACGCATTCGTGTCTCAGATTCCAGACATGGCCATTCTGTTACCTCGCGAACAACAAGCCAAATGCAAATTTTATGAAAATGAGAGACTCTTAAAGAAGGAATCTGTGGATTTCGACTACCATTTTTGGAGTCAAAAAATATCGAATGACGAAAAAGAAAAGCCTTGTCAAGTGGGTCAAAAACTTCAAACGGGGAATTTTATTTGGGACAGTACAGTATATGCCACTTGTAACTTGGATCAGCCATTTGTTTTTTGTCCCTCCACGCACAGCCAGCGTATCCTTTCTGTACCTGGTGGTTACTTTGCCTGCGAGCCCCCGAGTACAAAATCATATGTTTTTAATATAGCGGATTGGACCCTTTTCGAAACCAACGAAATCAAACACATTTGGCCAGCGTATTGGAACATCAACGATACCAAATTCCAATACATTCGAAGATCCAAAGCCAAAAAACAGGAAATTTTAACCTTGGCTGGTTTGGACATCAAGTTGGGTGAAAGGCTCAATTTGCTCGCTAGTCAACCAGTCAGGTTAGAACCGAGGTACAGGGTCACGTATCCGCCCAACGTGGCATTCGAATATGACGATCGAAACAGTAAGAATGTGCAAACATCAACGCCGAATCACGGATTTATGGTCAAGTTGAAAAATTTCACGAGCAAACCGTTGAATTTTGCTACGCATAGACCCATTCTTTTTGTTGAATCGTTTGATCATTTACTGTACGTTTAAGCAAGTGTTTTGTAAAGAATATGGATGACCGTTCTTTGGCTAATGGAGTTTTATTTTATTCTTCTTTGTACGTAAACTGTGTTCTTTTAGCGATCGGCGTAATGACTGGTCGTTGGATTTTCATGCTTTTGATCTTGTTGACGATTGGATTAACAACTTATATGATGTACGTTGCCTCACATAACGCAGATCATTTAAAAAATATCGGTAGCTGGGCGGAAAACAATTTTTCTAAATATCTTAATCAGTTGAAGAAATTGTTTTAACAAGAAAAGCTCGAACTTTTCTTTCTACCACATAAATATTGAATTGACCCATTGATTAAAAAAAAAAAAAAAAAAAAAAAAAAATAGGGTACATTCTTATAGGGGTATTTATTCTTAAAAAAAAAAAAAAAAAAAAAAAAAAAAAAAAAAAAAAATTTTTTTTTTTTTTTTTTTTTTTTTTTTTTTTTTTTTTAACTATTTGTATACAATCAAAACTTTATTTCTTTCTGATTTCATATTTCTTAAAGTTTTTATTTTAAACTTGTAATTTAAACATAAAATAGATAAATATTCAATATGCATAGCAGAATAGCAACGTTCTCTCAATTTATGTTTCTTTATTGGAACATAATAAGCTTTAAATATTCTATTATATAAATAATCAGATAACAATACTTTATACATACGTTTTGATAAAACACAACAAGGTACTAAATATAATATTGAAGATTCAGAAGCATATTTAATAAATGTTTTAACAATTCTGATAGATAAATTTCTACAAGCATGTATGCCTATCCATACATTAAATATTGGTGATATTGATTCAAATATTTCATCATATATGTCACATTGCATAAAATCACATATATTCATTTTATTTAGTAGATTTATACCCATATATCTATTTAAATCAAGACAAGTTATTTTACAATTTAAAAGATGTATACCACATGCATTTCCTGAACATATATTAAGTATTTTTTTGTTTTTATTATCTATAACATCAAATACAGATAATGTCTCCGAATACTCTTTTTCTAAAATTTTTTGAGGAAAATGATGTTTATTAAATGTATTTATTAAAAATTTTATAGTAATATTTACAGAATCGTTTAATACAGTTAAACTATGTAATATAAAAGTTCTCAGACAATAATTGTCAAATTTAAATGACTTGTGTTTCAAATCAAAGCCCATATATTCTCTTAAAAATTTTTCAAAAAACATCTTTACATGACATTCTTCATATTCCTTAGACATGTAAAAAAAAATTATAAGATTTTTTACTATAGGGTGCATATTATATAGATTTGTTGTACCTACAATAAGATCATAGGTCTGACCTTGAAATATAATTTCTATTTTTGTATCACAATCTAATAAATTTTTTAACAATTTATCATATATAGCTGAAACTAACAAATCTTTAAATCCATTTCTTAATGAATCTATATTTTCTAGCATAGATATATAACTCAATGAATCTTCATTTTCTTGAATAGTTTGAAAAAAATCATAATACTCATTAATATCTCTATATATAATTAAATCCATTTTATACAACTTTAGAAAGAAACATGATTGAAATTTGTACTACATTTATATATATCTATTAAAAAAAAAAAAAAAAAAAAAAAAAAAATTTTTTTTTTTTTTTTTTTTTTTTTTTTTTTTTTTTCAAGGAGTTGAATATTTACAATATTCAAATTAAATAAAAATATTTTTACGAAATCCATCCAGGTTTATTTTTAATTTGTTCATAAATTAAATATTTACGCCATTCTGTCGGTTGAATATTATGATATAAAGTTTTCCATGTTATGTTTGCATACATCCTATATAATCTATGATTCCAACATACAAATAGCATAAACATCCACAAAATTATAACAAACATTATCTTACCTTTCAAGATGCATGTTAAATAAAGTATGTCAACTGGTAAATTGATTTCAACTAATGGAAGCACGAACAGACGCAGGAAGCGTGAGGCTCCCTCACTTCAGCCGTCAAATAAAAATCCAAAATTAACGAAGCCAAACACTTCAAATCAGGCTAATAGTGAAAATAGAGATATAAATGTTTTACCAGCCAGAATGGAAATGGAGGTAGAGGAAATGAATAAAATTAACGAGCAGCCTATTAACTCGACAGTTGATGAAAATGATGAGAAATTTAATCACATACCCATTTTAAATGCAAAAGATAATAAAAACGCGGAAAATCTGAACAATAACGTTTCCAAGCCCGCAAATGATGATGATGTTAGCATGTCAACTGATGAATCCAACAAACCCTCAAATACATCTGTCGAACCCACAGATGAATCTAAAGAAATCGGGGACAATTCTGATGAAATTCCAAATGAATCTACAGAAATCGGGGACAACTCTGATGAAATTCCAGATGAATCTAAAGAAATCGGGGACAATTCTGATAAAATTCCAAATGAATCTAAAGAAATCGGGGACAATTCTGATAAAATTCCAAATGAATCTAAAGAAATCGGGGACAATTCTGATAAAATTCCAGATGAATCTAACGAAATCGGGGACAATTCTGATAAAATCCCAGATGAATCTAACGAACTCGAGGACAATTCTGATGAAATTCCAGATGAATCCACTGACAATAATGAAATTCCATCCACTTTGGCAGAGAATGAATCCGTTAAAGGTGATGAATCAGGCGGATATTTTGAGATGTATCTCGAAAAAGGCTATGCCACTCGAAATAACGGTAAAGAAGAATATTATGCAAAAAACTGCGATAAAGATGAATTTTATTTTACAGGTCCAACTGGAGAAGATATTTATGCAACAAAAATAATAGAAGTTGGTAATTCAAGTCAAACAGTCGAATATCCGGCGAAAAATAAAGATGGGAAATTTGATTACATTTACGAACGCGGAATTCCAAAGTATCCGGAAAATAAAACTACAGGTAATTTAATTTTTCCTAAAGATCCACAAACAAATGAGGAAATTTATCTCCAAAATTCAGATGGAAAAGTAATTGACTATCCCGCAAACAAATTCGGTCGCCAATTTTACCGCAAGGATGCGGATAACAATGACGTTCCTCTACCTAACAAGTCATATGCAGAAGAAGCGGATGGAAGCCAAATTTATCCAAAATTAAATAACGGAAATGAATACTATCTAACAAGAGATGATAATAAAACTGAATATGGAGCCTATAGGATTGTAAATGGAGAAAAAATTCATTACTATGCTAAAAAAATTAATGATGATGAAATTTATCCTCGAATATGGTTGTAAAAAAAAAAAAAAAAAAAAAAAAATTTTTTTTTTTTTTTTTTTTTTTTACATATTTTCCGTGTCTTCTGAATCTTCATCTGAAAAATCTACATCCTCATTATCGTTTACTTCCTGATTCTTCTTTTTAAATAACTTTTCTAAATACTTTTCAGTCTTTACCATACATTGAGCCAATAATTGATCTTTAGACAATTCTTCGTGAAAGAGTCGTTGTTTTTGCCCAACTATGTTTTCTAAATCATAATACACATATTCTTCAAAAGTATTTAATAATTGGTTCTCACGTATATTGTGTTTTTTATCACTTCTATATTCACTTGTTATTTTCTCCAATATTTCTAATTTTCGTATCGTTTCCTGTTGAATTTCTACTATATTTGGTATTTCATTTACTAATTCATTAAATTTTAGTTTAAAATATGCTTTGTATATGGTAAAAAACAAAGTTTGAATTTCCGTAACCGACCAACTTTCACTCAATCTACACTTTTTTTCGAATCCTTCTTCGTCATTACGATTAACAAATACACGTTTATGTTTATATTTTAATTCGTTCGTTAAATTTTCTAAAAATTGTTGTTTTGAACTCGATTTTAGTTTTAGTTTTTCTGACCAATCATTGTAAAAGTTATTAAATTGTGATAATTCCTTTTCTAGAGTTTCAATATGTTTCAAAATTTCCGTATAATAAGTCTGAAAATGTTTCTCAAACGTAAAATTTTCATTTAAAAAGATGTTTTTATCGGGTATTGAAATTTTTAATTTCGTATTTAGAGCACTAAAAGCAGAATCAATTGTGGATAAAATATCAATAAAGTTTACGTTCTTAATATCGAAATACACTTGTAATTTATTTGAAAGATCAACGTTTCCATAACAATTTATAATAAAGTCACTCTTTATTACATCGTTATAAAATGTTTTATAGTTGAAATTTTTGGATACATTAAAAGTTTTTAACAATTTCTTACATTGCCTTTCTAATACTAAATATTTTTTATTTGCGGTTTTTCTTATAAATTTAGATTTACTACTTTTAATTTCGGTTACATCATCTTCAGGTACGGATAATTCAAGATTGTTTAACATTATAATCTTCCAGTTTTCAAAGTTAGCGTCATATGGATATTTTGTATGCAATTCCATAATAAAATTTATTGTGTCATGAATAAGTAATTTCATCCATTCTGATTTTTGAAAAATTTCGGAACCTACAAGCGTTGCAAAATTTATCAAAAAGTCAGTAACCTCGTTTAAAGAATCGTCAACATAGTTTGGATTTTTAAAGTTTTCAGATTTAAAAGAGAAAAAATTTGAAGCAAATTCAAACAGAATCTTACATCTTTTTCGAAATAAAGTTTTCCACTCATTGTTATTTTCAATTGGTGAATCCAGAAATAGATTCGAAGCCTCTTGCAAAATAGTTTCATGGTCGTTAAGTTTATCGAGTGAATCCTTATCTATTAAAGTATATTTTTCCATCCAGTCATCTTTTAAACTTGTATTAGTTTGAATCATTTCACTATAAACTGATTTAAAAAGTTCAAGAGCTTTTATTAAAAACGGACTCATTTCCTCAAATTTACTAAACCAATTTTCGTCTTTGGAAAATTCGGGGTTGAAATTAATGACAATACTGTTCAAAAATGAAAATACACTTATGATTTTTTCAGGAAAAGTTTCGACGGTTAAATCGCAATTAAATTGCTCGATCACAGTCTTATATTTTGCATAGTTTGTGAAAATTATTTCTAATTGCGGGATTAAGTTATCATCGTTTGTTAATGAAGCCAACTTTGCAATTTTTTCCAATTTGGCTGAATAATTCGGATTATGATTCAATATGTTTATTACTTGATTTGCGAAATTTTCAGGAGTCACGTCAACTAAATCGGCTTCTGTTTTCAATTTTTGACATTGTTCGTCCACCTGCATTATTATTTCATTTTGTTCATCAAATTCTCGAATAAAAGAATCATCTAAATCATCTATATTCTTATATTTTTCTCGTAATTGTTGAAGGATTAGACGGGTTTTTTCGCGATTTTTATGTAATTTGTAACCTTGTCTACGTTGTTTATAATTTTCTAATCGATTTAATGAGCTTTTACATTTGTCGATTTCATTCTTTAATTCCTCTATATAATTCTGGTTCGTTTGTTCACGTGATTTATATGTATTTAATTCAGCTTTAATATTTTGTAATTCAACAGATTTTTCATCCAAATTCCGTTCTAATTCTTCATTTTTTTCATCAGAAATTTCTTTTAAAGATTTTTGCTGGCTCAAGTTTTGGTTTAAATCATTTATTTTATTTGATAATGTTTCAATAGTATCCATCAATGTTTTTTCTCTATCGTTTTCATTTTCTTTTTTCAGTTTTTCTACTTGAAGTTTGCAAATTTCAATTTGTTTTTCCAATTCCTCTTTTGATTGAATGCATTTTTCTTTTTCTTTTTCCAGAGTTATTTCTTTAGTTTGATACGTTTTCAACTCATTTTCCAGTGTTTTTTCATTCTCTTCTAAATTATTCACTTTTGAATGTAATTCTTCAATTTCCTTTTTTAATGACTTTTCGCGTTCACTTTCATTTTGAGTTTTTTCATTTTCCAAATTTCGAATTGTTTCCTTGTACTTTCTTTCATTTTCTGTACAGTTTTCTAACTTGCTTTTTATCTCTTTTTGTGTCTGAGTTAATTTATCAATTTCCTCATTTGATTGTTTTTCCAATTTTTTATATTTTTCTTTTTCAATATTCAGCTTTGATTCAAACTCTTCTCGAGATTTTTTATTTAAATTTTTTTCTTTTTCTATTTCTCTCTTTAAATTTTCCACTTCATCTGTTAATGTTTTATTGATATCT
Organism: Maratus speculifer; assembly: GCA_964019185.1. Lineage (NCBI taxonomy): Eukaryota > Metazoa > Arthropoda > Arachnida > Araneae > Salticidae > Maratus > Maratus speculifer. Next base: position 222,368,036 of record OZ025301.1, read on the forward strand.
TGCAATGACTTCAAATTTTCGTCGTTATTTGGATTTTGTGAATAATTCTGATTCATTTGTAACTGTCCCATTTGGTTATTTTGAGGAATAGCTTGGGAAAATGGAATTGCTGCAGAAGGTGATGAGGTAAAATTACTTTGCGATGCAACAGGTGGAAACATGTTAATAGAGGATGCTGGAAGAAAGGAACTAGATTGCTCCATCATTGGATCTTCTAATGTAAAAGACGATAAAGGGATGGGACGAGTTCTTTTTCTAGAGTTACAAGTATAACTGATTTTTTCTCCGCTACTGTCGACTTGTTTCAGATACTGTTCACTTTTTAAAAGTTCATCTTCTTTTTGGTCAAGTTTTTCTTTCAATTGTCTTATTTTGGTGTCAAGGGCATTTATTTTCTTGTTTTTTTCCTGCAATTCATTAAACAACTTGTCTTTTTCTCGATTACATTCATCAATCTTTTGTATCAAATTATCATTTTCTTGCTTCATATTATCCAGTTTAGTAGACAATGATTGGTTGTACTCCTGCAATTTGTTTTCTAAAGCAGTCATATTAACAGAATGTATAGACGTGTTTTCATTTGTTGTGTAATCGTGCGTAGTTGGCAGCTGATTGAGTTTAAGCAAAAAATCCAAAAAACTATTGCTTTCATTAAAGAGAGTTTTATTTTTATTAATTAGAGGTTGACTCATGTCATAAGCTTGAATCAAGTCATTTCTCAACTCGCGACTCAGCGTATTAACAACACTTTGAGACAAAGAATCATCTGGATTCCTTTTAGATTTGATGATGGCTTCGACTAAGGCTTTAAAGACCATCTTGTTTCATTTTCCCCAAAAAGTATTTTGACCACTTCTATTAGATCTGTGTAAATCAATTTGTATTTATCAGACGTTTGTATTTCAAGCCACAAAATAACCTTCATGAGTTGTGTTTTCTTCAAATGTAAATCGTACACGTAAAACGGCAAACCGAAATTTTTCCAAGTTTTTCGATCCTTGTACAATTGCAACCAAGTATCACACATGACAGAACCACTGTCCAAATATGATTCATTGGTTTGTTTTACCACCATGGGAGATACGTATTCCAAGTGACAAAATTTGTCTTTGGAAAACGCGCATAATATTCCCACGGGTTCAGAATCTGTGAAGAAAATTTCGCATTCATAAAAATCCGAATCATTTACCTTTTCGGGAGAATTTTCTGATCGTTTCAAAATTTTAAAAATCGATCGTCCCGTGTATTCGGAAGGTAGAGCCTTGGTCACGGGGAAAAAAGAGTCATAACACAGGTAAAATGCAAATGGACTCCAACGATTAAATTTGTCCAATTTTCCAGAATGTCTCTTAAAGAACCGAAGATTAGCCGCTTCATCCAATGTCAAAAGACGTTTGTCTTTTTTCGCTTCGACAATGGTAACCAAACATTGAAAAGCCGCTTCCCTTCGACACAATTTTGTAATTTTATAAAAAGGATTCCACGTGGCTACTATATATAGCGTAGAAATTGCAAAATGACTATAAATAATTTTGCTTGGTGGAAATAAGGCGCGTAATAATGTATTTACCGAATCGTCAGTCACTTTTATACTATTTTCGTTATCCGTTCCCAGCGTGAAAAATAAAACAGATTGATTTTTATTAAAGTGAATCGGTGGGCATGGTCCCCGAATAACAATAATACTGTTATCTGGAGGCTCAATAGGGTTAATAGTAAATCCCATACACTTGTATGATATAATAGGTCGTTTGAAACGCATAGCGATGAAATGTTGTCTTCTAAATTTATTTCCATAGACATCGATAAACTTGTCGTACTCAATTAAAGACTCCATCGTAAACTTGGTTAAAGTTATTAAAAAAAAAAAAAAAAAAAAAAATTTTTTTTTTTTTTTTTTTTTTTAACAAATAAAATTTTTATTTTGTTGAATTCAAATAAGAATGTATGTTCTAAGTCTTACCGTTATAAAATTCTATAACAGGTTAAGGAAAAAAAAAAAAAAAAAAAAAATTTTTTTTTTTTTTTTTTTTTTTTTTTTTTAAACAAATAAAATTTTTATTTTGTTGAATTCAAATAAGAATGTATGTTCTAAGTCTTACCGTTATAAAATTCTATAACAGGTTAAAAAAAAAAAAAAAAAAAAAATTTTTTTTTTTTTTTTTTTTAACAAATAAAATTTTTATTTTGTTGAATTCAAATAAGAATGTATGTTCTAAGTCTTACCGTTATAAAATTCTATAACAGGTTAAGAAAAAAAAAAAAAAATTTTTTTTTTTTTTTTTTTTTTTTTCACAATTTCAATTTTTCTTCCCCAGCAAACCGGAAGTGAAATTTAAATTTGAAATGAGATGACGTAGTTTTTAAATAATTATACATTTGATAATTTTTTCATTTCAGTTGTTAAAGGTATAAAATCTAAATATACATCTTGAACTGTTTCGTTCAATATTGCATTTAGAGCCATGTCCAATTTCTTTTTCGTATTCCATGATGTAGTAGATTGTTGAACTATTAAAAAAGCCCACCAGACATTAATAAATTTTCTTTTACATACAAATAGCCAAATTCTATAAATTAACATGAAAACGTTAAACGAAATTAGGATTTGAATCAATCCATAAAGAGTTAAAAATATTTTACGATACACACTACATAGGGGTAAAAGGCAGTTAAACCAAGCACTTGTGTCTCCGCTACTTTGATAATAATGTATGAAACAAGAACCGTTATCTGGGAAAATTTTGTAAACTGCATTCCATGACCAATTAGAATGGCTCCAAAGGTTGTTGAAAAATAAATCTGTTAAGTACAAAATAATAATTAGGTAAATTATATAAAAAAATTCCAAAGCCCAAATCTTTAAAAATAATAAATTGCCCTTTGAATCCTTAATGACTTGTATTGCCTCGTCGGGCTTGTCGGCAAGATTTTCGAGATGGCGAAGATAATTTCCAAACCATTTTGACCAAATCGAGTATGGAAAATAAAATCCAAACGCTAACAGCATCAAATAAACAGATATCCATTGATAATAATCATGATATATTGTTACATTTCCATCAGTCCCTTTAGTCATGGTTCCATTAATGTAGCATTTTGTATCGATAAAATTTTGAGTTAGACTTTTTACCGTCGATTGGCATATTATATTTTCTCCAAACAATAGACGAGCCATGCTGAGACCTGTACAAAACAAAATTAAATTCCGAATATAAATTTGTTGGAAATCAATTAAGATACTATAACTTTGACTCTTTTTAGAATTAAACTTGATCAGTTGCAAAAGAGAATTCATCATAAATCTATATTAAAAAAAATCTTCTTTACTTTAAAGAGCTCAGTTTTACAAAAAAAAAAAAAAAAAAAAAAAAAAATTATTTTTTTTTTTTTTTTTTTTTTTTTTTTTTTTGTAAAATTTAAAAATTATTTTTTAAAAGTTCTACCTTTTCTGATACCCAATTCCAAAATGGAAATGATCCTTCAACTTTTGAAATTTCTAACGTAATAAAAGTTTCATCATTTTTATCTTCCACTTCCACCACCGTTGTCATCGGATCATTTATCAACATCTGAAAAGTTTTCCAAAGTTTTCTCTTCAATTGCTTGCGAAAATTTTTTCTTTTGTCCATTATCATTGAATGTAGCAACTCCAGTGTATCGTCACTGTTCAATATACGAGTTTTTTGAGACTTTTCATCTAAATCTCGACAAAAGTCTCCCATCCGTGTATCGCTTCGGTCTAAGGCAAACACGTAGGGGTTTGCGTAACCCAAAAACTTTGCCAGGTCTACAGTTTTCCAAAACAAATAACCTCTCTCTGTTATAAATCCATGTATAGGTGTACGGAACCGATCAACAACCAAAGCAAATTTTAACATGGTTCCACACGTAAATATTTACTTAAAAAATACGAATCGCATAAGAACCTCTCTCTTCATCTAATATATACTTAAATCTCATTAAAAAAAAAAAAAAAAAAAAAAAAAAAAAAAATAATTTTTTTTTTTTTTTTTTTTTTTTTTTTTTTTTTTTAATCTGAATCAGAAAAATATTTTTCGTAGCCCACTTTCTCTTTTGATGTTAGCCTTTTACTGCGGCGAAGGATAAAGTTTTCTAAATTTACATGTGGAATTGTTTCTATCGATTCATCTATTTCTATCGCTTCCCATCCACCATGATCATTGATCCAAGGTAAAAGTTTTTCTTTCATAATGTTGAAAAAAAATAAAAACAGGAGTTCATTAGAAGTATAATGCATCATGAAGTTAGAGACAACACACATGAATAACATGATCCGAGACCAACTAATACGATTTGTAAAAATTTGATTGTACAGACCCCGCAACATTCCATCTAATTTGTCTTCTGTTAAGTACCGAAAATAATGATGAGTTTGATAGATTCGAAAAAAGTTTTCTTTATAAAAATTTTTGCAAAATTCCAACACATGTTCGAAAATATTTTTTTCAATTGCAGTTAAAGGAGGAATAGATTGTTTCATAGGATAAAAACTTTTTATAATATTAGTAACAACATTCAACAAAATGTAATTTGGTCGTACAAGTTTCTTAGCCATAATGTTATGTATTGAAGAGAAAATGAAAAATCCTCTACTTTATTTCTTCACCTTGTTAAAAAAAAAAAAAAAAAAAAAAAAAAAAAAAAAAATTTTTTTTTTTTTTTTTTTTTTTTTTTCAAATTTGCTTTTGATTCTCGATAGGTGGACCAAACCATCCATGAGTAAGCACACTTTCGAGTTGTTTAGCAGTATTTCCTTTAAATCGATCAATTCTTTTTCGAATGACTCGCCCGTCAGCTGTGGAGATTTCGTATACGTGTCCATCTTCCAAATTGTTTTCTAAACATTTTACTCGGCCGTTTGGTAATTGAAAATATCCTTTAAAATACACTAAATCAACGGAATGGTTAGTTTTATATTTAAATACAACATCCTGTTGAATGTCATGAATAATAACCCCATCAACTTTGAAAAGCGATGAGCCAAGATTATTTTTGTTGGAGACGTACGTTTGTACGTAATATCCTTTGACTAATTTTAATTGCGGTAAAAAATTTAGCAAAATACCACGCCTGCACCAACTTGCTGTGTCGAATCCTCGTACTTGATAAACGTCCAACAAAATAATTTCACCATTTTCCATCTTCTCTGCAGCAAACACATATCCGTCTCCCAAAGTCTGGTCGCATCGAATCACACATTCGTATCCTTCCCATTTTTCTTTCACTCGGTCTGGATAACTGTACACGAATCCAAAAATTCCATCCATTTTATGTGCATATAAGTACTGGTTTCCGTCGGGAATTTCTTGCACATAAGTTACAGGTTTTCGAAAGACATTTTCATTTAGCTTGTATGAGGGCGTAGAAAAATGACTCATGGCTTCGTATATGTGTTTGTATTTACTTAAAGATTCCAGCAATTCAAACGGTTTAAAATTTTCGAGCTCTTTCTTGAACGTTCCGTATTCCCATTCAAACACCAACTTGTAGTCTAAACCACTTTGAAAAGCGTACAACTGTGCCTGCGAATCGATTTCGACGTAATCTCGAATTTCTTCTGTGAAAGGATTTTGGAAATTTCCCGTTTCGTGCAAAAATAATTTATTCAAAGATTCCTTCCATTTCGCGTAAGGTATTTCTACCGAGTGAACCCATTTAAACCATATGTTGTCGTGGTAAACGGAATGGGTAGATTCGATGCGTTTTATCTCCCACGTGCCGTTTTTGAATCGGAAATGTGGTTTAGCGTAGTATACAACTTTTTTCCGCGTCGAATAACCCAAATTTTGGAAAAACGGAGCAAAAGACGAAGAATGTTGAACTACAAGCCTAAATTCGTATTCGTGCATTATAGCGGTTATAAATTTCTTGTAGTTGGGAACTCGTCCACACAATCCACGAAAATTTGAAACGAACAACTAGTAGGAAAATACTTAAAATGGATAATAATAAAAACACGAGTTTGAAAATACTTCGGCGTACTGTCACATAAAGAATGGGTATAAGTAGTATGGGTATGGCCATGCATAAAATAATAGCATAACTGATATTTTTTTCAAGCGAACCAAACGAACCCGGGTTAAGTTCATCTAATAGTAACAATTCTTCAACCTGGTCCATAAGCTTTATTTAACACTTGATTTAAAAAAAAAAAAAAAAAAAAAAAAAAAAAAAAAATTTTTTTTTTTTTTTTTTTTTTTTTCAATCTTATACATATTTATAGAGCAAAGTATTTTATAATGTATCTTTAAGAAATTTAAATCCTTAAATATATTTCTTAACGAAAAAAAAAAAAAAATTTTTTTTTTTTTTTTTTTTTTTTTTTTTTTTTTTTTTTTTGAGAATGTAATTTGAAATTTATTTAATATTTAAAATTTCGTATTTGTGATTTGACTATTTTTAGACTATTTCTAAAAAAAGATAAATCTAAAATTCAGTTTCATTGAGGTTTTGAAATTACAAGTACATGGCTAAGGAAAAGTGGATCCATTTAACATTTGCGCCAAATGTGTTAAAAGGTGATAAACTCTATGAATTAGTAATATACGTGGACCAACACAATACGTTTTACTTTTTTGGAAACTCAGTATTTTGGTGCCTGGGTTTCGAAGAACCTCATATATCCTTGCAACAGCTGGTTCCGTTGATGGAACAACATAAACTTTCTTTTGGGAGCGGAATATTTTTGAAAGAAAACACTGTACGCAAATTGATAAATGATAGATTAATATCTGGTAATTTAAAATATAAAATATTTCAAACTGTTAAGAGATTTCAAGCATGGTTTAACAACTACCTCGTCATATGTAAGAGTGGTCATGGAAAAACTTGCCCTTACTAAATACAACAGTAAAATTTTTTATTCCAAGAAACGAATTTCAATTTTTTAATTTTATTTTCTGTAATTGACAAAACACTGCTTAAAATCTCACGATCACGATTATTCATCAAAATTTTATATGGCCTTGGACCAATCATTTCCTTTCCGGTCAATAGTCTGAGGTAAGCTTCATTTGCCGTTTTTGAATTTCGAACATCCAAGAAAATGGGACCATCCGGTAAGGAACCTCTCGTTTCATCGTGAAAAATTGGAGGTTTAAATTCCACACCTTCTAAAAGGTCGTTGTATGGCGGAACATGATTTCTTTTACTGGCCAAGTGAAGATAATAATATCTCCTGTCACGATCGATAGCGAACAAATTTAAATGACTAGTTAAAATAACCAAATGTTTAACGCGTGGAGATTTCTTAATCGTAAACCCAAAAGGAGGCTCGACGACAAATAAAAAATCAATATCTTTTTCGACGGTTGTTTCGACTTGATAATGAGACTGGAATTTCCATCGACATTTTAAATTTACCTCTTCTTGATAAGAAAAACACATGTCCAAGTAATAGTTTAACAAGTACGGCTGACGTCCCAAATTACCAAAAACAATACAAGCATCATGTTTTCTCCAAGATGCAACCATTCGTTGAAATCGACCTAGTTCAGTATAAGGTTTTCTAAATACGGATTGCTCCATGCGTTTTCGATGTGAGGATTCGTGTATCCAATCTGAATCGAATGTATCCATACTTTCGTAATAATATTTTTCCACCGTTTCATTAGCGGGTATAAAAACTGATTTCTTTTTTTCCATACTTGCTGTAAAAAAATGTTGAAATTCTAATTTATAAATATATTGTGTATTTAAAAGATGTGTATTTAATGTGTAATGTGCAATTAGATGTGTATTGTGTATTTAAACAAAGATGATGAACGATAAAGTTTGAAAAAAAAAAAAAAAAAAAAAAAATTTTTTTTTTTTTTTTCAAACTTTATCGTTCATCATCTTTGTTTTCCGTTTCGATATCAGATTCTCTTTTTTTATTGACAGCCTTTTTTTCAACTCGAGATTTAAACAGTTTCTTTTCAAATGTGACATTTTCATCTTCACTTATTTCCGTTTCAGGAACTATTCGTTTATCTCCTCGAAGTCTCAAACTCTTTACGAGTTCAGCCATTTTTTCCCTTCCCATGCTATTCATGTACATGATGGCAATTTTTCCTTCCAACTCGCCATTCATGAGCTCTTCTTCACTAAATTCAATTTCGGGAAGAATGGCTCCAATAGTTTGGTAAAAACATTTTCGCAAAATGTCATAAATATGTTTTGTAGGGTTGGGTGTATCTGCCATCATTCTATACATTTCTCGAACTGTTTGGACATGGAGTCGTTTAAATTCACTTTCTTCATCAAAGTTGGATTTGGGTTCACCCTTGTTGGCAAAACGAAGATTACCAATGTAATATTTGCATTCAAAGTTGGGTCCGTTACTGATGTTTCCCGCAAGACCGTCTACTGCCAAAATTTCTTTCATTTTGATTTCGCGCTGTGCGAGCTGTTTGACTATGCGTATGAGTTTATCGTTTCGAACAAAACCCTGGCACAAAATACAGGCCATTTCATCGTCGCCGTACTTTAACAGTTCCTGCGCAATTTTGGGATGAACTGGCGTGTGGGTTTTGAAAAGCTTGAGAACAAAATTCCAACCCCCGAGTTGAAGCTTTTCAAGAATCATTCCAACCATATGTAATTTCATAGTTTTCATGGTTACAGAGTCCTCACCGTTCGTGTGGAAAGTCTCGACAGTGGAATTTAACAGCTCGCGAATTTGAGCGTCAAGTGTTTTAGGTTGATTGGTTTCCATCTTGTTTATTATAGATTAGCATTTTCATGAGATTTTTAATTTCCTCTTCGTAATTCGGATCGCTCGCCAAAAACAGTTTGAACGTGTCCATGGTCCAAAGCAACTGGGTATTTTGATGTTGTCCTGGCATCGTTTCGAAATCATTAATCTTATGGACAAACTTTTGGACTGTCCCATGAAGGCTCTTGGCCGTCTGAAAAATCCCTTTCACAACCCTGCCATTATTTCTGTTCAGAGTTTGAACTAGATAGTTGTAACCGATCGTGAAACCCAGTTGGTCCGCATGGTCTTGAAAGCAAACGGCCGGAAACATTTGGAAAAAAGCCATTTCTTTCACTCGATTGTTTTTACCCCTGCAAAATATACCTTTCAAGAACATTTGCAACTCGTAAAACGGTACTAGAAACGTGGAATAGTGTTCGAATGATTCACCTGATCTAATATTTCTTAAAATGTTGAAATGATCGGATTTTTTGACATGGTGGTGGATGATTCGATTCATGATTTTGACAAAGTGGCAATCGGGATATGATTTCCAAAAGAATTGACCTCGACAGACCCTTGCCATGAAATCCATAACCCAGTTTCCGACCACGTCCATGTCAACCGAGCAAGCAAAACAACAAACCATGACATGAATCATGTCAAAGGAAATTGAGAATTTTCCAAATGTTTTACGAATAGCGGAAGATATTTGTAATTGTGTGAGTAATTCTACGGCTAAATTGGGAAGAGAATCGTTTACATGTACGGGTTGCCACTTGGGTTCGCATTGTTGAACGAAAGGAACCAGATCATTAAAGTACGTATCAAAAAAGTCGATTGAGTTTTTGGAGGAGTTCAAAATCTGATACATGGTTTCCAGAATATTGTCTAACATTTGTCTCGCCTCGCTCGATTCGGAATCAGGATGTTCGTGTATAATTTTCAAAAAATCAGCTAGAAATTCGTTCATGTCCTCGAAACGATCTACATGTGATTGAGTGGTGAACGGGGCGTTGAGGGCTTTTAAAAATCTCAGACTTTTTACCACGCGGTTTAAAGATTGTCCGACGATTGTTTTCGAAAATATTCCTTCCACATCGATAATCGTGAAATTCATGGGCACGTTTTCATCTCCCGTCCATTCGTAAAATGCTTGTGCCAATTGACTAGAACGAAAATAATCATTAGAAATTCTTGTGATGTATTCGTAAATGTTAAAACCCTTTTGACATTCGTTGCAAAACAGCGCGGGTCCTGAAACTAAAGAAACTTTTTCTGTATGGCAAATGTCAGTTTGGATGAGATTCAAAAAATGCATCCTCTTGATTGTTTTTATTCATTGATGTAAAAGTAATTTTTTTAGTCTTGCACACCGCACAGTCGCCTCTCAACATCGGTCTACCATTTTTTGACATGGTTTTTGATACTTTAACAGTGTTTGTTTTTCTTAGACACTTTGGACAATGTACGAAAATGGTGGAATCCATTATAGTTTTATTCTTTACTTTTTTTTCCTTTAAAGTTTTTACACACAAGGATGGAACACAGGTACGAAATTGTCAGATTGCATGAAGAGGAACATTTATCCGAGCGGCAAATTGCGAGGAGACTTGGAATCGCTCCTTCGACGGTTCATTATTGGTTGATCAAAGAAACTTTGGGCCCGCCTTCCGTTCCCAAAAAGCGTGGAAGACCTCGCGTAACGGACGAAGCTTTAGACTTGTACATCTTGAACGCATCCACAACAAATCCTTTCATGTCAGCTGTGGAAATTCGAGACGAGCTGGCTCCCAGAGTCAGTGTGGACACAATTCGCAAACGTTTGAAAGAAAAAGGAATGAGATGTCGAATTCCAGCACGCAAGCCTTATTTGAAACCCGTACACATTCAAAAACGATTCCAATTTGCAGTCAATCACATTGGATGGGGCATGAACGAATGGAATAATGTGGTGTTTTCGGACGAAAAAATATTTCGAGCTTCATCAAGAGGTCCTCTGCGTGTTTACCGACCGCGAGTCAGTGATCGATTTGATCAAAATTATATTGTGTCAAGTAGTAATCCGAGAGGAAGATTTACTATTTGCGTTTGGATGGCGTTTGGAAACAATTTCAAATACATACACAGAATTAGACAGAGAACGTTAAATGCCGATTACTATGTGAATGAAATCCTTCCAATTATCGAAGACGACGTCCTAGACAATAATTTAACTTTTATGCATGATCTTTCTCCGATTCACACGAGTCGACTCGCTAAACACTGGTTGGAAACACATAACATAACTGTAATGGACGATTGGCCTCCCAAAGGTCCAGATATTAATCCAGTTGAAAATGTGTGGGCCGAACTCGTAAGGCGAACGCGTCCAGATTCGGCCAATAAAGACCAATTGTGGGAAAATATATTGTTTGCCTTTAATGAATTAAACGATGATTATTTTAATAATCTCATTCAATCCATGCCCCGGAGAATAGCGGCTGTTTTACAAAAACGTGGAGGTTGGACGAAATATTAACAAAATAATTTGATAGAATAGGTATCTAAATAATATTCGAATAGAGTCTTTTGATCATCTTGCGTCACATATCTCCAGTTGCAAGGTTTTATTCTAGCATTTCTCAAGCACATTGGCTTAATATGTGGCCATTTTTCAACGCGCATAAAATACAAGTCGCGTTCCGAATCGTAATTTACTTGCTCGATATCGGGAATGATGGATTTGAGATCCTCGACTGCATCTCTGCCTTTGAGAATAAATGTATTTGAATTGTAAAAGTTTTCAATTTGAACCCTTTCTTCAGGTGTAATAATTTCATTTGCAACAGCTGCGTCCAAGGATGTAATGCTAAACCTTCCGTAATACATGACAAAGTTTTGTTTGAAATAAAAAAGAATTTTGAATTCTAGAACATTAAATAGACCTCAATTCCTCTTAAAAAAAAAAAAAAAAAAAAAAAAAAAAAATTTTTTTTTTTTTTTTTTTTTTTTTTTTTTCGTAGGATGGAAGTTTACATTTTAAGCTCATTAAATATTCAAAAAATCAAATATGTAAATGAAGTAAAATCATGATTTCTAAAAATAGTTACAACTATTCACTTGAGCGAGCTAGTGAAATTAACAACTGGGCTGAGTACCAAGATTGTGGATCGTATAATCTTAATTGTTTTTTCACCTCTTGTAATTTCAATAGTTTACATTTCTCAATTTTTACTTTAGCAGACAAACATTTAGAAAATAAACTACGTTTAAAAGAAGTAGAGCTTGTATTATTCCATATACTTTTATAGGGTTGGGTGTCAGGAGCTGTTGACTCATTCAAATTATTTTTATCACAAAGAATAGATTCTAAAGAGGGTAAAATTTCAGGAGTTGAAAGACTTTTGAAAAACGTATCGTTTTTATCATAATCAAACGAAGCTATTGATTTTTCTTTTGTTACATTACAAGTAGACTGTAACAATAATTCATCCCATGAAAAGGAATCAGACATATTTAAGAACTGGGAAAATTTTAAAACTTCTTTTTTTTCAATCTATGTTTCTTTGTCTTAAATTTTTAATAACTAATCCTTCATAATACTCCTGCATCGAATTCATATCGAAATGGTACAAATGCTTAAATTCTTCTTTAAAGAAAATCAAAATATCCACTTCACGAAACGAAAAAATGTTATTAGCTTTTAAAAATTGTCTAATTGCAGATTTCACATCATTTATCGTTGTCTTGGTTCCAGCCATTAAATTCACATCCATAAATAATTTAAATTGAACGTAAATATCCATGTCAAAGATTCAGAATATTTAAGGCTTTAAAAAGATAACGTGTGAAAGATGGTGCAATACAACTAAAATGTGCATGGTGAAGACGCTGTCCTTTAAACACCACAAAAAAAAAAAAAAAAAAAAAAAAAAAAAAAAAATTTTTTTTTTTTTTTTTTTTTTTTTTAAATAGGAATTTTAATGTTTAAAGATTCAAGTTTACGAAATGCTACTGAAATGACGTAATTATTTCTATTAACAAATAATGCAATAGATAAACGTACATTTTTCTAGAATCAAATAAACCTATATTTAAGAACCATATATTATATTTAGCATCATAATAGCAATCAATATCTATGGCCTCAAAAGTTCCATATTTATATCGCTTGCTTGATTGAATTAATTTTCTTTTGTAACTGATATTATTTTGTTCAATTCCATAAACATTTTTCACATCGTCAGGCACATGGAATCTTTCCTGATTCCGTTTACAGGAAAACATTTCTTAAGAGTTGTGATTACTTTGCTTTAAACAAAAAATGGATGGATAAAATTTGAAAACATCATATATAACTACCAACTTTTATTAAAAAAAAAAAAAAAAAAAAAAAAAAAAAAATTTTTTTTTTTTTTTTTTTTTTTTTTTTTTTTTTTTTTTTTACATTGATTCATAACCTGAATCATCATCAAAAGTGTCGTTAATTAAAGTAATTCTTCCTCGATCTGCTTCATTAAAATATTTACGATCAACTTCTGAAAGTGTTTCCCCACATACAGGACATTTGAATAAACGATTTTGAAAAAAGTTTAAAAAACATCGTGTGTGAAAAACATGTTCACAATCCAAATAATAAGTTGTTCTTGTATCGAAAATGAACCTACAACATAATAAGCATGTATCCATAATTTTGTAACAGAAAAATTGTTTTATTCTTTTTATAAATTAAACTAACACTTTTATTATATATTATTAAAAAAAAAAAAAAAAAAAAAAATTTTTTTTTTTTTTTTTTTCTAATGATACCATCTAAAAACTTTACGAATTCCTTTGCAAACAATTGGAGAAATTAAATTTATTAGTTCTTCTGAATCTATTTTCACAATCAGATAAAGTTTCGTCATTTGAATCTAAATCTGATTCATTTAATCTTCTCAAATCCTTTTTTCCATATATTTCAGAGCGCAATATTTCTCTATTCAATCTTTTCCGACAATATGGACATTGTAATTGATTCTTTGATTTTTCAATCAATAATTGAATACATTTTTTGTGAAAAGAATGTTTGCATTCCAAAAGAGTAAACAAATCTTGGGATTCCTGAGATTCTAAACAAATGCCACATTCACCCATGATTAAAATTTATAAGTGAAATATGAAATGTAAAATTTTAAAAGTGATTTTATATTAATAATCTAAAAAAAAAAAAAAAAAAAAAAAAAAAAAAAAAAAAAAAAAAATTTTTTTTTTTTTTTTTTTTTTTTTTTTTTTTTAAACAAGATAACTGACATGTATTGCAGTGTATACAATTTACTTTTACGATTGAAAAATCAACAAACCAAACTGAAATTTTTAAAATACCTGGAAACCATAAATGCCGTTGATCCATCCTTCGGTTTAGCCCATCATCGAGGGGTTTTTATAATCGTTCGCATTTACTAAAGCATGTTGATTGCCTTTTGGCTCCTTTTGTTTTTATACGTAGGCTTAACGCTTCTTTACGCAGCAACAAAAACAAAAACTACACAAATATCCCCATGGCCAATTCTAACAGTTACACCGAAACCAGAAAAGATGAAATCAGAATGTAAAACCAACAGCGATTGTCCATCGAGTCACGTTTGCCTCGGAAATCAATGTATTCCAAAACTTATACGTTACGGCCGATGCAATCAAGCCACTGGTCAATGGATTTCATACGTCCATCAAGGTGTTACATTTGCCATTTGCGTTTGCTCAAATCCACATCTCGTGACCCAAAAATATTTCGGAGGAAACTGTGATGTAAACGTGGGTTGCGGAGTTCACGGTCGATACATTTTAGACAAAAACATTTGCGAATGTGATCCGGGATACAAAGCGGTCAATTTCAGCTGTAAAAAATTACCAGCGGTTGATTACATGAATTCCATCCCTTGTGATCCCGATGAAATCAATGTTTCACAGTTAAATTCTTCCCACGGATTTCATACAGATTACATAAAAAGTTTATCAAAGTTTAAATGCGTGAAACGACCGTGTTCTTTTGATGCTTTGAGTGGAAGGCCACTCAAACGCGCAAAGTATGTGGATGGATGGGGTTGCGTTTGTGATCCTAGATACGGGCTTTTCGGAGTCGTGCTCGAAGGTGCAAATAAAAAATATTTAAACTCTCCCGGTTTCGATGCTTGTGCAAGCATTTTTACCCAAGATCCTCAAAATGAAATTGACGTAAAATTAATTACATATTTTTACTTGGGAAATCGCGAACCCTTTTCCATGGTTTTTTTCGATAAACTGAGCGAGGAGGATTTAATTGCACCCTTGAAAGGATCGATGCAAATTATGATAAGTCAGAAAGATTGGCGATACGATTACGCTCAGTACTTTTTCAAAACGAATCCGTCTTTTCGAGCGAGAACGCGAAAAATTGATTCGTCTTACATTTTTCACATTGAATCGGTAAATGAGTGGTTGTACGTCGACAAATTTCGTCCGGCAAAATGTAATCAAATTCCAGATTTTTGGCAAGACCGATTCAATCCTCGCGTGGACGTGTACGACATTTTATACAAAAGTCCAGTGTGTGAAATGACTCCAGACGATCCCAATTACCGCATGTTTTGGGACAAGGTCATAGTCAATCCTCAACAGCTAACTTTTAAAGAAAAAACTCATTTACATCGTTTCAACGCATTTGTCTTACATTACGACGCGAGCGTGGGCAATGAAAAATGGACTTTGGATTTGGATTACCCGTATAAAATAGACCAATATTTATCCATGCAAACAAATGTACCAAAATACAATATTCAAAAGAAAACAAAACCAAACTCGCCTATAGGCGGCCCACCGGGGATGATGCTTCCATAATGATTCAACATTTCAAATGTATAAAGAAAGACATAGTTTAAAAATCAAGAATGAAACGTTCGCTAGATGAAGAGGATTTGGAAAACGCACCAACCACATCAAAACAACCCAAGTTGGAACCTGAAAAAGTTGAAGAAGTAGAAGAAGAAAAAACAGTCGAAGAACACGATGATTCTCCTAAAGAGACATCAATTTTAAAAAACATACAAGCAAATTTACTGAAAGGTGATTTGAATAACCATATAGAAAAACGTTTATTTGAGACTCAAAAACAATACTTTACCGTTTACATGGAAAGACTCATGAATAAAATGCCATTAGGGAAAGATTTGGTCAACATTATCTCGAGCAGGGAGGGGCCCAATGAATTTGAATACATGTTCACCGCGGCTAAAAGTTTAATTCAGTCTCAGATGCGCGTCAAACAAATTAAAGCTTTTCATGCCGTGTTTGACATGGTTTACGGATTAGTCTTACGTTACGTTCATGAAAAAGTTGTTTCGCCGGCCTTGCTCAAAATTTTATCACAAAAACAATTACAATTGGCTTACGAAAAATATCAGAATTGTTCAGAGGCTGAGGAAGATGGAACTGAAACAGAGTTTCAATGTCTTTTGTACTGCATACAAGAAATGTTGGAAAATAAAGAAACTGTTAAAATTCCAAATCCATTATATAGCCGATTTACTCAACAAATGAAAGCCATGAGCGAATATATTATAGCATTATTGGTATCAATGTCTAAACCAGAGGTAGCTACAAACATAGACACATTTAATATTGGTCCAGAATTAATCACAAAATAATTAAGCACAAAAAAAAAAAAAAAAAAAAAAAAAAAAAAAAAATTTTTTTTTTTTTAATTAAATTTATCGTTTGGATTTCTATATTGCCAACAAGGTGGTTGTTTTTCTTTTGTTTTCAAAACTATTCCCTTTTTCAGCATGTCATATAAACATCTATTTGCTGTTCTTTTGTCACAACCAGTATATTTGTAAATAGTTTGAATGCTATGAGACCTATCATTATGTGCAAGTAAAAATCGATAAATTTTATCATAAGCCACTACGGCATTCATGATTATATATCTTGAAAAAAAATGTTCAAATAACTTTATATACGTTTTAAATAAAGATGAATATTCTGAAACGTTTAAACTTTTATAATAATTATCAGTTGCAATTTTTTTTAAGTTGTTTAATCGGTGTTGGGATTGCCTCTGCGATTCGACAGTTGTTAATTTTGTCAGGAATGAAAATATTTGAAAGAGGAATAATACTAGAGCTATATGATTCATATAAATACAAAGGTATCTAGATAAAAAAAAAAAAAAAAAAAAAAAAAAAAAAAATATAGAAATCCCGCTTTAGCTTTCAATTCGCGATTGTTGGCTTTTTATATCGTTTCTTACTTTCGATTGTTTCACCGTGGTCACATTGCCGTCAAAGTTTTCATCGATTCTTGGAATTTTCAAGGAACATTTATAACTATACGTTGTAAACTTTACAATTTTGATCATGGTTTACGCCTCGCTCATCATGCCCGAGAACGTGCCAAGAGAATTTTTAAACCCAGCGTTCGAAGAAGGACTCGAGCCGTTTAAGGAAAAACTGGAACTTGTGTGAAAAAAATTCATGCTTTACCGGACGCTAAAAGAAACATGTGTAGCGTGGCTAGTTCAGAGATGTCAAAAAAAAAAAAAAAAAATATATATATATATATATATATTTTTTTTTTTTTTTTTTTTTTTTTTTTTTTTTTTTTTTTTGTCGAGTGTTTACCGACACTCGACAATAATTTTTGGTCTGTAATTGTTTTACCCAAGTTTATTTATTAATAAAATTGTCCGCTCTCCACAAAACCAAGCCCATGAATAATCCGATAAATGTACATGCACTTCGATACGCCACCGAAGCCACCAAATGTTACTTGATGGAGGAATACAAAAGAAAATTTCCCCATTATTTCGAAAATGCCGTATTAGAAACACGACCGGCCACTGATAAAGATTATTTCATTCCCCCATCCATCGCTGACAAATGCATCGTGGTGGTGAAAACTCAATTTGATGAAATCAGCTGTAAGAGATTAGGTTGTTTTCCGTTTAAGAAAAACTGGGAAGCATGTGAGAAAAACGACCCTTTACAATGGGTCAGAATAGGAGATAATTACGAGTTGGCTTGTCAAAAATCTTGCAAGGAACATTCAATCAATACGGAATGGTTGCCCGATGGCCGTTGCGTAATCGCGAACCCTTTGAAAAAAGTTTTGGCTTCCATGCCCGAAAAACTTTTCCAGAGAGCTTCGAGACACGTTTTTCATGGAGGATTGGATATTGTTGATGGCGAGTTGAAAATTAATAAAAGATACTGTGACGCATACGGTTTGGATTTCGTGGATGGGGATTGCGTGGTGTCAGGCGGACAAAAGTTTGGCGAATTTTTATTCGGAAAAACTGTCATTCGAGCCGCCAAAACAGGTAACGTGCAACCCTTGCAAGATCAACCGCCTCCTATACCTAATTACATGAATTATCAAACTACCCGAAAGCGGAAAAGGCGTTCTGTTTCGATTGAGGATTCCGCGATCGAAAATCTTGGTAATTTTGCTTCAGATTTGGTCAAGGATTTAGGAATAGACTATTCAAAATATACAATTGAAAATTTTTTGAAATGCAGAGCGCCAAAACTCTTAGCCAGAAGCATTGACAAACTAGCAACTAAACTCGTCCTCAAAAATTCAGTTGTTGTAAGCATGAAGCAAATCGGTACGTTATCTTTGAAAGCACTAGGATCCGCTGCGGGAGTCGTTACAGCCGTGTACGCAATATATGATTTGGTTGTTGGTATTTTGGATGCTATAGATCCGTTCGATTATTTAAAAGTCATCGACAAAGAAAAATTGGAACCAATCGACAATGAATTGGATTACACCTATTTTCAGGACGGACCTATTCGCTCCGAGTTGACACCTGTGTACATTTGGGAACATGAAATATTGGCAGACAACGAAGACATTGAAAATCAGCTGGCCTTTATGGCATCTAAAGTGGAAGAGTATCTAAAAGCGTTGGAAACCATACCGGAAAATGAATATCATAAACAGCAAAAACCAAAACAAAACCCATTAATCCAGTTTGTTTGGAATGAAAAGGAAGATTGGAACAAAACATTATTCAAATGCATAATTTTCATAATGATTTGTTGCACGTTGCTATTTTTGGAATGGATCCATATTTGGACATGTTGTTTATTTTTTATAATGTTGTATTATAAACCATATTAATTTACAATAAACCATGTTGTTGATGAAAAAAAAAAAAAAAAAAAAAAAAAATTTTTTTTTTTTTTTTTTTTCATCAACAACATTTAATATTTAAAAAAAACGAGTTTATAATATGTAAATGAGGTAACGTCATTATTTCATTTCCTCACATATTAAAATGATTAAAAAATATTTTTAAACAAGGATAAGATTATGAATTTTAATACCTATGGATCGCTTTACGGTAAATTTCACAAATGTTCCATTTCAGTAGTCCGAAATGACATCATCGTATTCGATTTGGGAAATTCGCCCTACGAAACTTGGACAATTTCTCGAATGTATCCCTCTGAAAAAATAACTATCGATTCAGACAAACCGCTGTTACAGGCTTTGAAATCTTTCTTTAAATCTGATGTCACAGCATCTGTCATTTCAAACAGCCAATACTTGTGGACAATTTGCCTTGGAAAAGAACGCATGATTTATCCCATCGGCGTAGATGTAAAACCTGATAGCGTGCTCCGTCTATACGCGACTCCATACTTTGTGACAAATCCTCAGATAGTAAGCCAATATTTACAGGGTACAATACGACCGTCATTTGAAAACGTTTATTTTTATAAAAATACAATAATGTATTTGGACAATCATGATTTACCATATCCAGGAGGCTATTATTTTGACAAGTGCGAAGCTACGCCATTTTATCGAATCTGTTTTTTATCTGACGAGTCGATCGACAACGTGGTAAAGGTGGCTTCGGAATGGCAATCTCGTCGGGATGTTTTAACCATACCTTTTCTAACGAGGAACACGATTACTGTTCCAAAATTTATAGATTTCAAACCCGTTCCAGAATTTAGTTTTTCGGATTCGAGTGTTATTTCCATGGGATTAATTCAACGTGACCTGAGTATAAGAAAACCAGAGTTGTTTATTCAAGACCTGTTAATTTCCTATTACAAAAATATTTCGCGCCAAGTCAGTGATGCGAGCAATTTAGATTTTAACTTTTTAGGTTTAGTTATCGAATGGCCCTTTGAACTGACTTTCGAAGGTTCCAGGCAATCCAAAACTCAAAACGAGGATAAACAATTTGTTGCGTTGAGCGTGAACGGAAATTATCCTAATCGCGTTGTTTGTGTTTTGAATCCGTACGATCGATACGTGGAATACAATCATGTTCCGGTTACCATTTGGACACCCATCTCGTTTGTCTTTTACACGTTATTAACTGATATCAACGTGAAAAAAGTGGTTTTGGACTCGGTTGTTATCGGATTGGTTTATCGAGAAGCATTTTTTTGTTTGAGTGAACCGCTGCTGGAAGGCCGACCAACAAACAGTTTTGCGTTAAACACCGAATACCTTCTGTCTGTGGCATCCGCCGAGGACATTGAAATGGACTCAAAAGTTCAAATCCTCGATAGTTTCAAGTACAATGAAGATTTCTCATTAAGACGAGTTTATTTAGAAGGAATCCATCTGGAAACTTGGTGTTTGACAAGGGCCGGAAACATGCATCCGTTTCCGAAAAATATTCAATTACCCTATCTCGTTAAAGAATGGTTAAAAGTATTTATGGAAGCCGAACCAAACACATTTGAAGTGGATGTTAGCACAGTACGGTTGGCGATGACTTTATCCAAACATAATATTTGTTATAATTTAATCGCGTCTGAGGACACCAAAGAACCTGTTAATTTAACGGACAATCATGTTAAATTTTATATGAATGAGAGAATAGTTCAGTTTATAAACGAAGCTCGTGTTGCAAAATCTCAAGCAGAATCTGGGGAAAATTTTTGCGCAATATCTTAAAAATTTGAAATTAATTTTTTAAAGAAAAGGCGTATAAAGCTTTAAAAAAAAAAAAAAAAAAAAAAAAAAAAAAAAAAAAAAAAAAAAAATTTTTTTTTTTTCTTTTTTTTTTTTTACACATTATTTTTCTTAATTCTTTTGTATGTTTGTATCTCTTCAATATTCATGCATCTTTTTAAACGATCTTTTTCATCTCCATTTTTTCCATGCATTGTAGAATAAATATGATTTAGTTCTGTTGTCTCTGCTTTCATGTTTACAAACGTATGTTCTTTTTCATTTCCTTGATAAAATCTTACAAGACCCATTAATCTCCTCAAAGTACGCGAATAATCTCTCATTTTCAAATAATAATAAGCTAAACGTGTATTGGGATTGGTAGCATCTCCTGCTTTTAGAAAAGAAGGAAGAAATTTGTTACTGTCGATTTGTGGAGGTAAATCGGAAAAGTTTTGTGGATCTTCTGTTTTATTATCTAAATTATTTAAGTTTGTACTATCTATTGTGTTTTCTTGAAGGGTACCAAGGAAAACGAAATTTGGGGGAAATTGAATTGGTACTGGACTAATGTCTATTATCCCATTATTTGCTAGATCTTTTATCATCTCATCTACCATATTTCTAATAAATTCAGGAATTTTTCTCTCTGGATTATTTGTATAAGTAATTGTTTCAGTTGGTTTAAACGGGTTCAGAAACGTTTTATTATCTATATTAATATTTTTTCTAACAAATTCGAGTTTGCGTTGAATTAATTCTTGGGCGAGAGAATTAATATCGGGTAACTGTGGTAAATATCCATTTTCATTAACAAAAGTTTTTATTTTAAACTGGTAATATTGGTTAATATTTTGATCTGAACCTTCAGGAATTAAAATTGTTTTATCAAAAATGTCATAGTATTTTCCCTCGTCATCTTGGCTAAAATATTCTGTCGATACTGTTGCTTTATTGGCAAATTGTAGTTGGACATCATCGCTATTGGCATTGTCCATTTCCTTTGTTTCAACCAAGTCTAAATGTCTCTCCGAGAAATTTTATTTCAGTCGCCTTGGATACCGTACAATGACAAATTTCTCCAATCCCGAATTACTCTGACGTATCCCGAAAACGTCATTTTCACTGCTCAGCTCCTAAAACATGTGATGGAATTGGACGTTTACAAAAAATACCCTCATGCCGAAACAGCAGATTGTTCGGAATTTCAAAGAATCGACTGGAACGAAGCCATTATTGTTTTCGACAACGAATTGAATTTAATTTTAGCACCTGATCCAGTTCACCAACTTGTTCGACTGGACCGTCGACTGCAATACGAGCGAGCCGCTGACGCCATTTTTGGCTCATTTCGCTTTTTTTCTTTTTTTGAATCTTTCCGCCATTTCGGATTTGGAATTTTCGCGATTTTACTACTTTATGTTTTGAATTATTTATATTCATTCTATAATAGAGTTGGTTTCCTGACTTTAT